>OU343160.1:244702777-244819524 GCA_910595825.1 Philhelius pedissequus | reverse complement strand
GTCTGTCAGTCTGTCAGTCTGTCAGTCTGTCAGTCTGTCAGTCTGTCAGTCTGTCAGTCTGTCAGTCTGTCAGTCTGTCAGTCTGTCAGTCTGTCAGTCTGTCAGTCTGTCAGTCTGTCAGTCTGTCAGTCTGTCAGTCTGTCAGTCTGTCAGTCTGTCAGTCTGTCAGTCTGTCAGTCTGTCAGTCTGTCAGTCTGTCAGTCTGTCAGTCTGTCAGTCTGTCAGTCTGTCAGTCTGTCAGTCTGTCAGTCTGTCAGTCTGTCAGTCTGTCTGTCTGTCAGTCTGTCAGTCTGTCAGTCTGTCAGTCTGTCAGTCGTCTGTCAGTCTGTCAGTCTGTCAGTCTGTCAGTCTGTCAGTCTGTCAGTCTGTCAGTCTGTCAGTCTGTCAGTCTGTCAGTCTGTCAGTCTGTCAGTCTGTCAGTCTGTCAGTCTGTCAGTCTGTCAGTCTGTCAGTCTGTCAGTCTGTCAGTCTGTCAGTCTGTCAGTCTGTCAGTCTGTCAGTCTGTCAGTCTGTCAGTCTGTCAGTCTGTCAGTCTGTCAGTCTGTCAGTCTGTCAGTCTGTCAGTCTGTCAGTCTGTCAGTCTGTCAGTCTGTCAGTCTGTCAGTCTGTCAGTCTGTCAGTCTGTCAGTCTGTCAGTCTGTCAGTCTGTCAGTCTGTCAGTCTGTCAGTCTGTCAGTCTGTCAGTCTGTCAGTCTGTCAGTCTGTCAGTCTGTCAGTCTGTCAGTCTGTCAGTCTGTCAGTCTGTCAGTCTGTCAGTCTGTCAGTCTGTCAGTCTGTCAGTCTGTCAGTCTGTCAGTCTGTCAGTCTGTCAGTCTGTCAGTCTGTCAGTCTGTCAGTCTGTCAGTCTGTCAGTCTGTCAGTCTGTCAGTCTGTCAGTCTGTCAGTCTGTCAGTCTGTCAGTCTGTCAGTCTGTCAGTCTGTCAGTCTGTCAGTCTGTCAGTCTGTCAGTCTGTCAGTCTGTCAGTCTGTCAGTCTGTCAGTCTGTCAGTCTGTCAGTCTGTCAGTCTGTCAGTCTGTCAGTCTGTCAGTCTGTCAGTCTGTCAGTCTGTCAGTCTGTCAGTCTGTCAGTCTGTCAGTCTGTCAGTCTGTCAGTCTGTCAGTCTGTCAGTCTGTCAGTCTGTCAGTCTGTCAGTCTGTCAGTCTGTCAGTCTGTCAGTCTGTCAGTCTGTCAGTCTGTCAGTCTGTCAGTCTGTCAGTCTGTCAGTCTGTCAGTCTGTCAGTCTGTCAGTCTGTCAGTCTGTCAGTCTGTCAGTCTGTCAGTCTGTCAGTCTGTCAGTCTGTCAGTCTGTCAGTCTGTCAGTCTGTCAGTCTGTCAGTCTGTCAGTCTGTCAGTCTGTCAGTCTGTCAGTCTGTCAGTCTGTCAGTCTGTCAGTCTGTCAGTCTGTCAGTCTGTCAGTCTGTCAGTCTGTCAGTCTGTCAGTCTGTCAGTCTGTCAGTCTGTCAGTCTGTCAGTCTGTCAGTCTGTCAGTCTGTCAGTCTGTCAGTCTGTCAGTCTGTCAGTCTGTCAGTCTGTCAGTCTGTCAGTCTGTCAGTCTGTCAGTCTGTCAGTCTGTCAGTCTGTCAGTCTGTCAGTCTGTCAGTCTGTCAGTCTGTCAGTCTGTCAGTCTGTCAGTCTGTCAGTCTGTCAGTCTGTCAGTCTGTCAGTCTGTCAGTCTGTCAGTCTGTCAGTCTGTCAGTCTGTCAGTCTGTCAGTCTGTCAGTCTGTCAGTCTGTCAGTCTGTCAGTCTGTCAGTCTGTCAGTCTGTCAGTCTGTCAGTCTGTCAGTCTGTCAGTCTGTCAGTCTGTCAGTCTGTCAGTCTGTCAGTCTGTCAGTCTGTCAGTCTGTCAGTCTGTCAGTCTGTCAGTCTGTCAGTCTGTCAGTCTGTCAGTCTGTCAGTCTGTCAGTCTGTCAGTCTGTCAGTCTGTCAGTCTGTCAGTCTGTCAGTCTGTCAGTCTGTCAGTCTGTCAGTCTGTCAGTCTGTCAGTCTGTCAGTCTGTCAGTCTGTCAGTCTGTCAGTCTGTCAGTCTGTCAGTCTGTCAGTCTGTCAGTCTGTCAGTCTGTCAGTCTGTCAGTCTGTCAGTCTGTCAGTCTGTCAGTCTGTCAGTCTGTCAGTCTGTCAGTCTGTCAGTCTGTCAGTCTGTCAGTCTGTCAGTCTGTCAGTCTGTCAGTCTGTCAGTCTGTCAGTCTGTCAGTCTGTCAGTCTGTCAGTCTGTCAGTCTGTCAGTCTGTCAGTCTGTCAGTCTGTCAGTCTGTCAGTCTGTCAGTCTGTCAGTCTGTCAGTCTGTCAGTCTGTCAGTCTGTCAGTCTGTCAGTCTGTCAGTCTGTCAGTCTGTCAGTCTGTCAGTCTGTCAGTCTGTCAGTCTGTCAGTCTGTCAGTCTGTCAGTCTGTCAGTCTGTCAGTCTGTCAGTCTGTCAGTCTGTCAGTCTGTCAGTCTGTCAGTCTGTCAGTCTGTCAGTCTGTCAGTCTGTCAGTCTGTCAGTCTGTCAGTCTGTCAGTCTGTCAGTCTGTCAGTCTGTCAGTCTGTCAGTCTGTCAGTCTGTCAGTCTGTCAGTCTGTCAGTCTGTCAGTCTGTCAGTCTGTCAGTCTGTCAGTCTGTCAGTCTGTCAGTCTGTCAGTCTGTCAGTCTGTCAGTCTGTCAGTCTGTCAGTCTGTCAGTCTGTCAGTCTGTCAGTCTGTCAGTCTGTCAGTCTGTCAGTCTGTCAGTCTGTCAGTCTGTCAGTCTGTCAGTCTGTCAGTCTGTCAGTCTGTCAGTCTGTCAGTCTGTCAGTCTGTCAGTCTGTCAGTCTGTCAGTCTGTCAGTCTGTCAGTCTGTCAGTCTGTCAGTCTGTCAGTCTGTCAGTCTGTCAGTCTGTCAGTCTGTCAGTCTGTCAGTCTGTCAGTCTGTCAGTCTGTCAGTCTGTCAGTCTGTCAGTCTGTCAGTCTGTCAGTCTGTCAGTCTGTCAGTCTGTCAGTCTGTCAGTCTGTCAGTCTGTCAGTCTGTCAGTCTGTCAGTCTGTCAGTCTGTCAGTCTGTCAGTCTGTCAGTCTGTCAGTCTGTCAGTCTGTCAGTCTGTCAGTCTGTCAGTCTGTCAGTCTGTCAGTCTGTCAGTCTGTCAGTCTGTCAGTCTGTCAGTCTGTCAGTCTGTCAGTCTGTCAGTCTGTCAGTCTGTCAGTCTGTCAGTCTGTCAGTCTGTCAGTCTGTCAGTCTGTCAGTCTGTCAGTCTGTCAGTCTGTCAGTCTGTCAGTCTGTCAGTCTGTCAGTCTGTCAGTCTGTCAGTCTGTCAGTCTGTCAGTCTGTCAGTCTGTCAGTCTGTCAGTCTGTCAGTCTGTCAGTCTGTCAGTCTGTCAGTCTGTCAGTCTGTCAGTCTGTCAGTCTGTCAGTCTGTCAGTCTGTCAGTCTGTCAGTCTGTCAGTCTGTCAGTCTGTCAGTCTGTCAGTCTGTCAGTCTGTCAGTCTGTCAGTCTGTCAGTCTGTCAGTCTGTCAGTCTGTCAGTCTGTCAGTCTGTCAGTCTGTCAGTCTGTCAGTCTGTCAGTCTGTCAGTCTGTCAGTCTGTCAGTCTGTCAGTCTGTCAGTCTGTCAGTCTGTCAGTCTGTCAGTCTGTCAGTCTGTCAGTCTGTCAGTCTGTCAGTCTGTCAGTCTGTCAGTCTGTCAGTCTGTCAGTCTGTCAGTCTGTCAGTCTGTCAGTCTGTCAGTCTGTCAGTCTGTCAGTCTGTCAGTCTGTCAGTCTGTCAGTCTGTCAGTCTGTCAGTCTGTCAGTCTGTCAGTCTGTCAGTCTGTCAGTCTGTCAGTCTGTCAGTCTGTCAGTCTGTCAGTCTGTCAGTCTGTCAGTCTGTCAGTCTGTCAGTCTGTCAGTCTGTCAGTCTGTCAGTCTGTCAGTCTGTCAGTCTGTCAGTCTGTCAGTCTGTCAGTCTGTCAGTCTGTCAGTCTGTCAGTCTGTCAGTCTGTCAGTCTGTCAGTCTGTCAGTCTGTCAGTCTGTCAGTCTGTCAGTCTGTCAGTCTGTCAGTCTGTCAGTCTGTCAGTCTGTCAGTCTGTCAGTCTGTCAGTCTGTCAGTCTGTCAGTCTGTCAGTCTGTCAGTCTGTCAGTCTGTCAGTCTGTCAGTCTGTCAGTCTGTCAGTCTGTCAGTCTGTCAGTCTGTCAGTCTGTCAGTCTGTCAGTCTGTCAGTCTGTCAGTCTGTCAGTCTGTCAGTCTGTCAGTCTGTCAGTCTGTCAGTCTGTCAGTCTGTCAGTCTGTCAGTCTGTCAGTCTGTCAGTCTGTCAGTCTGTCAGTCTGTCAGTCTGTCAGTCTGTCAGTCTGTCAGTCTGTCAGTCTGTCAGTCTGTCAGTCTGTCAGTCTGTCAGTCTGTCAGTCTGTCAGTCTGTCAGTCTGTCAGTCTGTCAGTCTGTCAGTCTGTCAGTCTGTCAGTCTGTCAGTCTGTCAGTCTGTCAGTCTGTCAGTCTGTCAGTCTGTCAGTCTGTCAGTCTGTCAGTCTGTCAGTCTGTCAGTCTGTCAGTCTGTCAGTCTGTCAGTCTGTCAGTCTGTCAGTCTGTCAGTCTGTCAGTCTGTCAGTCTGTCAGTCTGTCAGTCTGTCAGTCTGTCAGTCTGTCAGTCTGTCAGTCTGTCAGTCTGTCAGTCTGTCAGTCTGTCAGTCTGTCAGTCTGTCAGTCTGTCAGTCTGTCAGTCTGTCAGTCTGTCAGTCTGTCAGTCTGTCAGTCTGTCAGTCTGTCAGTCTGTCAGTCTGTCAGTCTGTCAGTCTGTCAGTCTGTCAGTCTGTCAGTCTGTCAGTCTGTCAGTCTGTCAGTCTGTCAGTCTGTCAGTCTGTCAGTCTGTCAGTCTGTCAGTCTGTCAGTCTGTCAGTCTGTCAGTCTGTCAGTCTGTCAGTCTGTCAGTCTGTCAGTCTGTCAGTCTGTCAGTCTGTCAGTCTGTCAGTCTGTCAGTCTGTCAGTCTGTCAGTCTGTCAGTCTGTCAGTCTGTCAGTCTGTCAGTCTGTCAGTCTGTCAGTCTGTCAGTCTGTCAGTCTGTCAGTCTGTCAGTCTGTCAGTCTGTCAGTCTGTCAGTCTGTCAGTCTGTCAGTCTGTCAGTCTGTCAGTCTGTCAGTCTGTCAGTCTGTCAGTCTGTCAGTCTGTCAGTCTGTCAGTCTGTCAGTCTGTCAGTCTGTCAGTCTGTCAGTCTGTCAGTCTGTCAGTCTGTCAGTCTGTCAGTCTGTCAGTCTGTCAGTCTGTCAGTCTGTCAGTCTGTCAGTCTGTCAGTCTGTCAGTCTGTCAGTCTGTCAGTCTGTCAGTCTGTCAGTCTGTCAGTCTGTCAGTCTGTCAGTCTGTCAGTCTGTCAGTCTGTCAGTCTGTCAGTCTGTCAGTCTGTCAGTCTGTCAGTCTGTCAGTCTGTCAGTCTGTCAGTCTGTCAGTCTGTCAGTCTGTCAGTCTGTCAGTCTGTCAGTCTGTCAGTCTGTCAGTCTGTCAGTCTGTCAGTCTGTCAGTCTGTCAGTCTGTCAGTCTGTCAGTCTGTCAGTCTGTCAGTCTGTCAGTCTGTCAGTCTGTCAGTCTGTCAGTCTGTCAGTCTGTCAGTCTGTCAGTCTGTCAGTCTGTCAGTCTGTCAGTCTGTCAGTCTGTCAGTCTGTCAGTCTGTCAGTCTGTCAGTCTGTCAGTCTGTCAGTCTGTCAGTCTGTCAGTCTGTCAGTCTGTCAGTCTGTCAGTCTGTCAGTCTGTCAGTCTGTCAGTCTGTCAGTCTGTCAGTCTGTCAGTCTGTCAGTCTGTCAGTCTGTCAGTCTGTCAGTCTGTCAGTCTGTCAGTCTGTCAGTCTGTCAGTCTGTCAGTCTGTCAGTCTGTCAGTCTGTCAGTCTGTCAGTCTGTCAGTCTGTCAGTCTGTCAGTCTGTCAGTCTGTCAGTCTGTCAGTCTGTCAGTCTGTCAGTCTGTCAGTCTGTCAGTCTGTCAGTCTGTCAGTCTGTCAGTCTGTCAGTCTGTCAGTCTGTCAGTCTGTCAGTCTGTCAGTCTGTCAGTCTGTCAGTCTGTCAGTCTGTCAGTCTGTCAGTCTGTCAGTCTGTCAGTCTGTCAGTCTGTCAGTCTGTCAGTCTGTCAGTCTGTCAGTCTGTCAGTCTGTCAGTCTGTCAGTCTGTCAGTCTGTCAGTCTGTCAGTCTGTCAGTCTGTCAGTCTGTCAGTCTGTCAGTCTGTCAGTCTGTCAGTCTGTCAGTCTGTCAGTCTGTCAGTCTGTCAGTCTGTCAGTCTGTCAGTCTGTCAGTCTGTCAGTCTGTCAGTCTGTCAGTCTGTCAGTCTGTCAGTCTGTCAGTCTGTCAGTCTGTCAGTCTGTCAGTCTGTCAGTCTGTCAGTCTGTCAGTCTGTCAGTCTGTCAGTCTGTCAGTCTGTCAGTCTGTCAGTCTGTCAGTCTGTCAGTCTGTCAGTCTGTCAGTCTGTCAGTCTGTCAGTCTGTCAGTCTGTCAGTCTGTCAGTCTGTCAGTCTGTCAGTCTGTCAGTCTGTCAGTCTGTCAGTCTGTCAGTCTGTCAGTCTGTCAGTCTGTCAGTCTGTCAGTCTGTCAGTCTGTCAGTCTGTCAGTCTGTCAGTCTGTCAGTCTGTCAGTCTGTCAGTCTGTCAGTCTGTCAGTCTGTCAGTCTGTCAGTCTGTCAGTCTGTCAGTCTGTCAGTCTGTCAGTCTGTCAGTCTGTCAGTCTGTCAGTCTGTCAGTCTGTCAGTCTGTCAGTCTGTCAGTCTGTCAGTCTGTCAGTCTGTCAGTCTGTCAGTCTGTCAGTCTGTCAGTCTGTCAGTCTGTCAGTCTGTCAGTCTGTCAGTCTGTCAGTCTGTCAGTCTGTCAGTCTGTCAGTCTGTCAGTCTGTCAGTCTGTCAGTCTGTCAGTCTGTCAGTCTGTCAGTCTGTCAGTCTGTCAGTCTGTCAGTCTGTCAGTCTGTCAGTCTGTCAGTCTGTCAGTCTGTCAGTCTGTCAGTCTGTCAGTCTGTCAGTCTGTCAGTCTGTCAGTCTGTCAGTCTGTCAGTCTGTCAGTCTGTCAGTCTGTCAGTCTGTCAGTCTGTCAGTCTGTCAGTCTGTCAGTCTGTCAGTCTGTCAGTCTGTCAGTCTGTCAGTCTGTCAGTCTGTCAGTCTGTCAGTCTGTCAGTCTGTCAGTCTGTCAGTCTGTCAGTCTGTCAGTCTGTCAGTCTGTCAGTCTGTCAGTCTGTCAGTCTGTCAGTCTGTCAGTCTGTCAGTCTGTCAGTCTGTCAGTCTGTCAGTCTGTCAGTCTGTCAGTCTGTCAGTCTGTCAGTCTGTCAGTCTGTCAGTCTGTCAGTCTGTCAGTCTGTCAGTCTGTCAGTCTGTCAGTCTGTCAGTCTGTCAGTCTGTCAGTCTGTCAGTCTGTCAGTCTGTCAGTCTGTCAGTCTGTCAGTCTGTCAGTCTGTCAGTCTGTCAGTCTGTCAGTCTGTCAGTCTGTCAGTCTGTCAGTCTGTCAGTCTGTCAGTCTGTCAGTCTGTCAGTCTGTCAGTCTGTCAGTCTGTCAGTCTGTCAGTCTGTCAGTCTGTCAGTCTGTCAGTCTGTCAGTCTGTCAGTCTGTCAGTCTGTCAGTCTGTCAGTCTGTCAGTCTGTCAGTCTGTCAGTCTGTCAGTCTGTCAGTCTGTCAGTCTGTCAGTCTGTCAGTCTGTCAGTCTGTCAGTCTGTCAGTCTGTCAGTCTGTCAGTCTGTCAGTCTGTCAGTCTGTCAGTCTGTCAGTCTGTCAGTCTGTCAGTCTGTCAGTCTGTCAGTCTGTCAGTCTGTCAGTCTGTCAGTCTGTCAGTCTGTCAGTCTGTCAGTCTGTCAGTCTGTCAGTCTGTCAGTCTGTCAGTCTGTCAGTCTGTCAGTCTGTCAGTCTGTCAGTCTGTCAGTCTGTCAGTCTGTCAGTCTGTCAGTCTGTCAGTCTGTCAGTCTGTCAGTCTGTCAGTCTGTCAGTCTGTCAGTCTGTCAGTCTGTCAGTCTGTCAGTCTGTCAGTCTGTCAGTCTGTCAGTCTGTCAGTCTGTCAGTCTGTCAGTCTGTCAGTCTGTCAGTCTGTCAGTCTGTCAGTCTGTCAGTCTGTCAGTCTGTCAGTCTGTCAGTCTGTCAGTCTGTCAGTCTGTCAGTCTGTCAGTCTGTCAGTCTGTCAGTCTGTCAGTCTGTCAGTCTGTCAGTCTGTCAGTCTGTCAGTCTGTCAGTCTGTCAGTCTGTCAGTCTGTCAGTCTGTCAGTCTGTCAGTCTGTCAGTCTGTCAGTCTGTCAGTCTGTCAGTCTGTCAGTCTGTCAGTCTGTCAGTCTGTCAGTCTGTCAGTCTGTCAGTCTGTCAGTCTGTCAGTCTGTCAGTCTGTCAGTCTGTCAGTCTGTCAGTCTGTCAGTCTGTCAGTCTGTCAGTCTGTCAGTCTGTCAGTCTGTCAGTCTGTCAGTCTGTCAGTCTGTCAGTCTGTCAGTCTGTCAGTCTGTCAGTCTGTCAGTCTGTCAGTCTGTCAGTCTGTCAGTCTGTCAGTCTGTCAGTCTGTCAGTCTGTCAGTCTGTCAGTCTGTCAGTCTGTCAGTCTGTCAGTCTGTCAGTCTGTCAGTCTGTCAGTCTGTCAGTCTGTCAGTCTGTCAGTCTGTCAGTCTGTCAGTCTGTCAGTCTGTCAGTCTGTCAGTCTGTCAGTCTGTCAGTCTGTCAGTCTGTCAGTCTGTCAGTCTGTCAGTCTGTCAGTCTGTCAGTCTGTCAGTCTGTCAGTCTGTCAGTCTGTCAGTCTGTCAGTCTGTCAGTCTGTCAGTCTGTCAGTCTGTCAGTCTGTCAGTCTGTCAGTCTGTCAGTCTGTCAGTCTGTCAGTCTGTCAGTCTGTCAGTCTGTCAGTCTGTCAGTCTGTCAGTCTGTCAGTCTGTCAGTCTGTCAGTCTGTCAGTCTGTCAGTCTGTCAGTCTGTCAGTCTGTCAGTCTGTCAGTCTGTCAGTCTGTCAGTCTGTCAGTCTGTCAGTCTGTCAGTCTGTCAGTCTGTCAGTCTGTCAGTCTGTCAGTCTGTCAGTCTGTCAGTCTGTCAGTCTGTCAGTCTGTCAGTCTGTCAGTCTGTCAGTCTGTCAGTCTGTCAGTCTGTCAGTCTGTCAGTCTGTCAGTCTGTCAGTCTGTCAGTCTGTCAGTCTGTCAGTCTGTCAGTCTGTCAGTCTGTCAGTCTGTCAGTCTGTCAGTCTGTCAGTCTGTCAGTCTGTCAGTCTGTCAGTCTGTCAGTCTGTCAGTCTGTCAGTCTGTCAGTCTGTCAGTCTGTCAGTCTGTCAGTCTGTCAGTCTGTCAGTCTGTCAGTCTGTCAGTCTGTCAGTCTGTCAGTCTGTCAGTCTGTCAGTCTGTCAGTCTGTCAGTCTGTCAGTCTGTCAGTCTGTCAGTCTGTCAGTCTGTCAGTCTGTCAGTCTGTCAGTCTGTCAGTCTGTCAGTCTGTCAGTCTGTCAGTCTGTCAGTCTGTCAGTCTGTCAGTCTGTCAGTCTGTCAGTCTGTCAGTCTGTCAGTCTGTCAGTCTGTCAGTCTGTCAGTCTGTCAGTCTGTCAGTCTGTCAGTCTGTCAGTCTGTCAGTCTGTCAGTCTGTCAGTCTGTCAGTCTGTCAGTCTGTCAGTCTGTCAGTCTGTCAGTCTGTCAGTCTGTCAGTCTGTCAGTCTGTCAGTCTGTCAGTCTGTCAGTCTGTCAGTCTGTCAGTCTGTCAGTCTGTCAGTCTGTCAGTCTGTCAGTCTGTCAGTCTGTCAGTCTGTCAGTCTGTCAGTCTGTCAGTCTGTCAGTCTGTCAGTCTGTCAGTCTGTCAGTCTGTCAGTCTGTCAGTCTGTCAGTCTGTCAGTCTGTCAGTCTGTCAGTCTGTCAGTCTGTCAGTCTGTCAGTCTGTCAGTCTGTCAGTCTGTCAGTCTGTCAGTCTGTCAGTCTGTCAGTCTGTCAGTCTGTCAGTCTGTCAGTCTGTCAGTCTGTCAGTCTGTCAGTCTGTCAGTCTGTCAGTCTGTCAGTCTGTCAGTCTGTCAGTCTGTCAGTCTGTCAGTCTGTCAGTCTGTCAGTCTGTCAGTCTGTCAGTCTGTCAGTCTGTCAGTCTGTCAGTCTGTCAGTCTGTCAGTCTGTCAGTCTGTCAGTCTGTCAGTCTGTCAGTCTGTCAGTCTGTCAGTCTGTCAGTCTGTCAGTCTGTCAGTCTGTCAGTCTGTCAGTCTGTCAGTCTGTCAGTCTGTCAGTCTGTCAGTCTGTCAGTCTGTCAGTCTGTCAGTCTGTCAGTCTGTCAGTCTGTCAGTCTGTCAGTCTGTCAGTCTGTCAGTCTGTCAGTCTGTCAGTCTGTCAGTCTGTCAGTCTGTCAGTCTGTCAGTCTGTCAGTCTGTCAGTCTGTCAGTCTGTCAGTCTGTCAGTCTGTCAGTCTGTCAGTCTGTCAGTCTGTCAGTCTGTCAGTCTGTCAGTCTGTCAGTCTGTCAGTCTGTCAGTCTGTCAGTCTGTCAGTCTGTCAGTCTGTCAGTCTGTCAGTCTGTCAGTCTGTCAGTCTGTCAGTCTGTCAGTCTGTCAGTCTGTCAGTCTGTCAGTCTGTCAGTCTGTCAGTCTGTCAGTCTGTCAGTCTGTCAGTCTGTCAGTCTGTCAGTCTGTCAGTCTGTCAGTCTGTCAGTCTGTCAGTCTGTCAGTCTGTCAGTCTGTCAGTCTGTCAGTCTGTCAGTCTGTCAGTCTGTCAGTCTGTCAGTCTGTCAGTCTGTCAGTCTGTCAGTCTGTCAGTCTGTCAGTCTGTCAGTCTGTCAGTCTGTCAGTCTGTCAGTCTGTCAGTCTGTCAGTCTGTCAGTCTGTCAGTCTGTCAGTCTGTCAGTCTGTCAGTCTGTCAGTCTGTCAGTCTGTCAGTCTGTCAGTCTGTCAGTCTGTCAGTCTGTCAGTCTGTCAGTCTGTCAGTCTGTCAGTCTGTCAGTCTGTCAGTCTGTCAGTCTGTCAGTCTGTCAGTCTGTCAGTCTGTCAGTCTGTCAGTCTGTCAGTCTGTCAGTCTGTCAGTCTGTCAGTCTGTCAGTCTGTCAGTCTGTCAGTCTGTCAGTCTGTCAGTCTGTCAGTCTGTCAGTCTGTCAGTCTGTCAGTCTGTCAGTCTGTCAGTCTGTCAGTCTGTCAGTCTGTCAGTCTGTCAGTCTGTCAGTCTGTCAGTCTGTCAGTCTGTCAGTCTGTCAGTCTGTCAGTCTGTCAGTCTGTCAGTCTGTCAGTCTGTCAGTCTGTCAGTCTGTCAGTCTGTCAGTCTGTCAGTCTGTCAGTCTGTCAGTCTGTCAGTCTGTCAGTCTGTCAGTCTGTCAGTCTGTCAGTCTGTCAGTCTGTCAGTCTGTCAGTCTGTCAGTCTGTCAGTCTGTCAGTCTGTCAGTCTGTCAGTCTGTCAGTCTGTCAGTCTGTCAGTCTGTCAGTCTGTCAGTCTGTCAGTCTGTCAGTCTGTCAGTCTGTCAGTCTGTCAGTCTGTCAGTCTGTCAGTCTGTCAGTCTGTCAGTCTGTCAGTCTGTCAGTCTGTCAGTCTGTCAGTCTGTCAGTCTGTCAGTCTGTCAGTCTGTCAGTCTGTCAGTCTGTCAGTCTGTCAGTCTGTCAGTCTGTCAGTCTGTCAGTCTGTCAGTCTGTCAGTCTGTCAGTCTGTCAGTCTGTCAGTCTGTCAGTCTGTCAGTCTGTCAGTCTGTCAGTCTGTCAGTCTGTCAGTCTGTCAGTCTGTCAGTCTGTCAGTCTGTCAGTCTGTCAGTCTGTCAGTCTGTCAGTCTGTCAGTCTGTCAGTCTGTCAGTCTGTCAGTCTGTCAGTCTGTCAGTCTGTCAGTCTGTCAGTCTGTCAGTCTGTCAGTCTGTCAGTCTGTCAGTCTGTCAGTCTGTCAGTCTGTCAGTCTGTCAGTCTGTCAGTCTGTCAGTCTGTCAGTCTGTCAGTCTGTCAGTCTGTCAGTCTGTCAGTCTGTCAGTCTGTCAGTCTGTCAGTCTGTCAGTCTGTCAGTCTGTCAGTCTGTCAGTCTGTCAGTCTGTCAGTCTGTCAGTCTGTCAGTCTGTCAGTCTGTCAGTCTGTCAGTCTGTCAGTCTGTCAGTCTGTCAGTCTGTCAGTCTGTCAGTCTGTCAGTCTGTCAGTCTGTCAGTCTGTCAGTCTGTCAGTCTGTCAGTCTGTCAGTCTGTCAGTCTGTCAGTCTGTCAGTCTGTCAGTCTGTCAGTCTGTCAGTCTGTCAGTCTGTCAGTCTGTCAGTCTGTCAGTCTGTCAGTCTGTCAGTCTGTCAGTCTGTCAGTCTGTCAGTCTGTCAGTCTGTCAGTCTGTCAGTCTGTCAGTCTGTCAGTCTGTCAGTCTGTCAGTCTGTCAGTCTGTCAGTCTGTCAGTCTGTCAGTCTGTCAGTCTGTCAGTCTGTCAGTCTGTCAGTCTGTCAGTCTGTCAGTCTGTCAGTCTGTCAGTCTGTCAGTCTGTCAGTCTGTCAGTCTGTCAGTCTGTCAGTCTGTCAGTCTGTCAGTCTGTCAGTCTGTCAGTCTGTCAGTCTGTCAGTCTGTCAGTCTGTCAGTCTGTCAGTCTGTCAGTCTGTCAGTCTGTCAGTCTGTCAGTCTGTCAGTCTGTCAGTCTGTCAGTCTGTCAGTCTGTCAGTCTGTCAGTCTGTCAGTCTGTCAGTCTGTCAGTCTGTCAGTCTGTCAGTCTGTCAGTCTGTCAGTCTGTCAGTCTGTCAGTCTGTCAGTCTGTCAGTCTGTCAGTCTGTCAGTCTGTCAGTCTGTCAGTCTGTCAGTCTGTCAGTCTGTCAGTCTGTCAGTTTGTCAGTCTGTCAGTCTGTCAGTCTGTCAGTCTGTCAGTCTGTCAGTCTGTCAGTCTGTCAGTCTGTCAGTCTGTCAGTCTGTCAGTTTGTCAGTCTGTCAGTCTGTCAGTCTGTCAGTCTGTCAGTCTGTCAGTCTGTCAGTCTGTCAGTCTGTCAGTCTGTCAGTCTGTCAGTCTGTCAGTCTGTCAGTCTGTCAGTCTGTCAGTCTGTCAGTCTGTCAGTCTGTCAGTCTGTCAGTCTGTCAGTCTGTCAGTCTGTCAGTCTGTCAGTCTGTCAGTCTTTTTTGGAGTGTATCTTCGGAACGGGTTGTCCAATAAAGGTGAGCGATATCTTTTTAGAATCAGCACTTCATACTTTCAAAGGAAGCATCAACATTTTTTGCAAAGAAGTTGTATTAAAAAAAAATAGCTCCAGAAATACGCATGCATCATTCTAAATAGCGTATTTCAAGAGTGATTTTTTTGCAATAAGGCTTCTACATAAAAACTTTTGATGCTTATTTTGAGAGCATCAAGAGTAGATTACAAAAAGGTATCAACCAAGTTTTTAGGATAATCCGTTCCAAAGATACACTCCAAAGTATTTTCAGATTATATATTCCAAGAGAAAAGTGAATAGCTTTTAGAATATATTTTTGGAACGGGTTGCATTTTCGCTTGTTCATCAGTGAGTTTTCTTAGTGGGTTTATACTTGACCGCTCTGCTACGCTGCGAATTCCCTTTGATCGATTCCCATTTTAACTATAGGTCTTGCTTCCTCAATTAATACCAAAATCGAATGAATAGTAAAAATGCATGGCCTTATATGTCAAATCCAATTGACATGTGACCAGCTTGCAAGCAGCTTGATTTGCTATCAAATTCACGAGCAGGGCATCTGCCATACCATGGTTCAATTCATTAAAAAACTTCGTCTAGAAAAGAAAAAGAATGTAGCGATGGCAATGCGAGGTAAGTGATTTGTCATCATCTTCTTTCTATCAACACAACACAGGACTAGCGAGGTCATCACCTGAAATTGTAGACTAAATAACAATGTCCATTCGTGCCGATTTTCACGAAGTAAACATTAAACAGATCATCTTAACTTGAGAAATAAGTTCTGGGGTATGGTATAAAATCGCCAATCAATGAGATCGGAAACAGGCTTTCTAAATAGATGTGGGTATCGTTTAAGATGGCCTTTTTGCAACCAAACATTATTGTGGTAACGATGATTTCCTTAATTGTCGTTGGTGCAGCGGAAGGCCGCTTACGTTTAGCTTCCGGCCTGGATACATCTTGTCCCGACCAGGTCGGAAATTCATATTCGTACTGCCAGTAGGGGGCGGTCGATTTGATTTTTGCTTTGTGGCAATTGAGTTAATTTATGTGTTGAAAGTATGTAGTTAGAAATGGTGAGTGTTTTTTTTATATTTATATGGTGTCAAAAGTCGCATAGAATTTAAAAGTCGGAGTAACAAATGTATTTTAAAAATCATGACATGGACAGTTAATTGCAGAACAAACTACTGAATCTTGGTTATAATATTTTTATTTAGTAGTCACTTAAAATAAATTAATTTTAAAAGGACATAGGTTATTTTTAATCTAAGCACTAGCACTAGGTATGAGAAAAGTCGATAGTTGGTTATAATCAGCACTCCAAATAAAGATCAGCTATATCTTGTTCGCCGATAAGATATGTGAAGGGTGTGATTCTTTCCAACTTCCCATTTTCATTTTGCAGATTTAGTTTAGTCTATTTTGAAATTGGTTTTGATACAAAATTAGAATTGAATGTATTTTGAATAATTTAATACAGGAAATGCACAGTAAAACCAGACACTAGAGAAAACACAAAGCCAAAGAAAAATCAAATAAGCATTACAAGAGCTTGACTTTTTTTTATAAAAAAAATGAAATGTCAAAATTTCGCAAGCAATTAATGTGCAGGTCAATTAAATTGAGAACGAAAAGAGTGGAGAATTGTACTAAGAAATCTACTACAGCTATCCACTAAAATTACACATTTCGTCGTTCAGCAGCGTACTGGAAAACGAAAAGTAGAACGAAATTTTTCGTTTATGATTTCGTCGTGTCATTTTTGTATGGGATTTTTCGTTTCGCATCAGCAGCGTACTAGGCTTATCTGACAAAAAATTATGTAACTCACCTTTGCGGAATCGGACAAATGAATGTGTACACAACTTTCTGTGCACACAGAGAAAACTCATGCTTGCGGAATTGGGCCCAGCTGTTTTTTCCTTTGGCGTTACAACAACACCAAGCAATCCGGATCTGTTATGTTGTGCCACCGAACGAAATCAATGTGTACCCTACTTTATGTCGTTCCAACGTAGACCACCGGATGTCACTTCTATCACTTAAATGTTATATTGAAATACAATTTTCTTATAACGGATTTGTTGGTGGAAATTCGGACATTTCATTTCATTTCTAATTAAAATAATTTAATTATTTAATTTGAAAATAAATGACAAAAACAGCAAAAATTATTCATAGTAGAGAAAGTAGTGGATTAATTCAAAATGACTACAATGCATAGTTTCTCTTCGAATGCTGGCGCAAATTCGACAAGAATAAGCAAACCAAATCAAAATATTCAAGTTTATGTGCGCGTTAGGTACAGTTTTTTTTCAATCTATCTCGAATGGATATTGCCTTTGAGTTGTGATTAACAGAGTGAATATTTTTCAGACCTATGAACGCTCGGGAACATGGCATAAGATCGTCTGAGGACATTGAAGTCCACCCGCCCAAAGAAATCATCACTCGACACATAGTCGACTCTAAACTCACCAAGAAATTCACACTCGATCGAACTTTTGGTCCTATATATATTAATATTAAGTAACAAATCGAAAATAGGTAGTAAGAATATCGTGTAGGTATTTCTACTCTAATATTTTTGGCCTTGTTTGATTAAAATAAAATTAAAGTCTTTATCGACACTTTCCCTATGAAATGGAAATTGTTTTTCCCGAACAAAAAGCCGAAAAGGAGTTGAACTATTTTTGCTTGTGGTCGCGTTAAATTAAATATAGAGAAAGAAAAGAACCTTATTGACCACCAAAATTTAAAAAAGTTAAAAAGAAAAAACAAAAGAAAAAACGTTTTTTAATTTAAAATTATTATTTATCTTTTTATTTAAATTGAATGCATTTCGAGTCTGATGTGACTCATCTTCAGCAATACACTAATTGGTATGGGAATTACAACAAAATTACATAAGACAAATAGAATAAAAAAGTGTAAACAAAATAGCTTTACAAAATTAACAAATCACAGAAAGTTAAAGACTTAATATAACCCTCTCTCTCACTCTTTAACTTTCTGTGATTTGTTAATTTTGTAAAGCTATTTTGTTTACATTTTTTTATTCTATTTGTCTTATGAAATTTTGTTGTAATTCCCATACCAATTAGTGTATTGCTGAAGATGAGTCACATCAGACTCGAAATGCATTCAATTTAAATAAAAGTTAAATAATAATTTTAAATTAAAAAACGTTTTTTATTTTGTTTTTTTCTTTTTAACTTTTTTAAATTTTTTGTGGTCTATAAGGTTCTTTTCTTTCTCTATATTTAACTTGTTTGATTATTTTTTTAAATTTTATTCATATCAAGAAACATTTGCATTAGCAGAATAAAATTACTATTCGGACAGAAGTTTTTGTTAAAAAACATATTGGATAAACTCATAAAAATCGCCACATACATATTTCTACCTGTAAATGGATGCCAGCATTCAATAGATCTGCATAAAAATAAATTACCGCAATAATAATATTATAAATGAACGTCATTGGTCAGGGGCTAGATTGCAAACAATTTTCCTTTGGAAGCACGAATTTTAACACGCGGATACTTTTATTCGGTAGATTTATGCTTAAAAACAATAATCAAATTTCACAAATTTATTTGTATTGCTGGATTTAACACACACCTACCCCCACACACAATCTAAACTTAATCTAACTTAAGTTAGTTATCTCACATAAATAGAATCGTATCTACTGTTTAATTCCTTTGTTTTTGAATCTTGTAAGAATGTTGTTTACTACTAGGACCTATTGAACAGGTGAGATTACTCCCAAAATTGTGAGTTTATAATCCTACCATTTAGCATGGCATATATCCAGTCCACAATGACTGACTCAGCTACAACTTTATTTATATGAACATACATAGTTACACATGAATGTATAGGCATTGAATTTGTTTTCAAAAATTTCATTAGAAAAATTTGTCGAAGTGAAACTATTTAGGATTAGAAATCAATAACTTTTTTCGTTAGAATACATTTTTGTTATTGAATATCAAAATTAATTCGTTTTAACTAAAAGAAATATTAAGAAAAGCAAGAGTGAATCAAGAAATAATGCGACGTGTTCGATCAATAGCTCGACGACGCAATTGTCGGCGCCGAGATCTGCTTTGTGGCCTGCCATGACATAGATCTTCGGGCTATACGTCAGTTTTTAATTAAAATAATGGAGTATGTGTTTTCCATATAATTATATATGTACATACCTCAATTTTACAACCGGAATTTCTTTTTAAGGGTATTCGTTCTTGAGTCGTCTTGTGGTTGAATATGATAAGATTTCATCCTCACTTAAAGAGCTACTATCAACAATTTCATTGTGATTGCGATGATTGGGCATTATTTCTTGATTCACTCTTGCTTTTCTTAATATTTCTTTTAGTTAAAACGAATTAATTTTGATATTCAATAACAAAAATGTATTCTAAAGAAAAAAGTTATTGATTTCTAATCCTAAATAGTTTCACTTCGACAAATGTTTCTAATGAAATTTTTGAAAACAATTTCAATGCCTATATATTCATGTGTAACTATGTATGTTCATATAAATAAAGTTGTAGCTGAGTCAGTCATTGTGGACTGGATACATGCCATGCTCAATGGTAGGATTATAAACTCACAATTTTGGGAGTAATCTCGCCTCTTCAAAAGGTCCTAGTAGTAAACAACATTCTTACAAGATTCAAAAACAAAGGAATTAAACAGTGGCTTATTTAGACGACATATTAATTTGGTACCGGGTAAGTATCTTACCACCATCAAGGATATAATATAATCTGCCCTTAAGGAACTATCCTCGTGGATAAAACGGCGTGGAAACGGCCGCAGGGTTAACCCCGCTAAGACTGAACTAATTCTGTTTACGAGGAAAAGAAAACTTTACTCCTCCTAAGATCAATAAGATCCATCTGAAACTTTCCACAGAATCAAAATATTGGGGTGTAATCCTAAACCTTAAGTTAATTTGGAAAAAGAAAACACAGAGTAAAAAAACACAGAAAAAGAGGCATACGAACACAAGTCGTCCATTGGATGTGTACAGCGATCATTTCTTCCATTTTTCCCACCGGTCGATCGTGTGGTGGAAAGTTGGAAAGTTGGTATGAAACATAGCTATCTCAAAAACCTAATCAATAATAACGGGATATGGATTTCTTAAACCTTGCAGGCCTGTACGAGTACATAAGGGGCAAAGTAGCCAAGTGTACACTTCGGCTTAAAAAAATGGCCTCTTGGAAGCATTATAGATTTATCTTGCAAAGATATGATAATATAGCCGAGCTTGATGTAACCACTGACTTACCACCGAAAATAGGCTTTAACAAAAACTTCACGATGATAATACCCGAAAGACATGGATGGGAATCTAGTTAACTATTAAGAGAACATGGTATTCCCATCTACACTGGAAGAATGAACAGGAGCCGGGGTGTTTTGTGAAGCTCTTAATATTATCATATAAACTCCTAGTTGAATGTAGCGTCTTTCGGGCTGAGATTTACGCTATTAAAAAATTAATTCGTTCAATCAACGAATATACTCGTATGCATGACATGCATTTGAACAGTGCATATCCCGCATAACAATTTAATCTTTAGGTTTGTTCTTTAAGCCCTGAAGTCGCCCTAGGGTCGACCTAAAGCGTTTTTTGAAAAACCTAAAGTCACCCTGACAAACAAATTCTGTGTTTTTTTGCATGAAATGCACCGAGATTTAGATATTTCCGCGAGTGAAGTGAGATTACTCACCAGTCAATACTGAAATCTCAGGCGAGTAATCTGACATTTTTAATCAAAATTGACTCATCTCACTCACTCGCACTGCGGTTTCGAATTAGCTGCATCCTGGTGATGGATTAAAAATCGAAGTGGTGTAAATGTAGTAATATTAGTACTTTATTGTAAAATTAGTCATTTTTTGTTGCAACTAGTATATATTTTTTTCATGTACTCTGACTGTCTCATACCGCTTTCACACGCCACATCGATCTATCATGTCGAAGATGTAGTTGGTTGTTGCATGAGCATTCACACGCACATACACCGATGTATAATTTTAAAATCAGCTGGAAAATAGAAAATTTGTCAAATTTACTTTAAAAAAATAAATTATTGAAATGAAAATGTCTGTACGCCTTATTATTTTCAAGAATTAACTGAGCAGATTAATGTAATATGAAAGAAAAATGCAAATAATATAACTTCAAATTATGAACATAAGCAGACAACAGCAAGAAAACAAAACACATAATGTGCCAGTGTACTAGTTCGAGCCTTTTTACACGCCATGTCGACATACCACTTCGATCTCCAGAAATCGAACTGCTGTGTCGACACAGTTTCTTTTCGCACGACTAAAAAACCGTGCCGACACTATAGATCGGCGAAGTGGATCGTGGCGTGTGAAAGCCGTAGCTGTCTCAGTAAGTTGCCTTGTATTTAGGGTGTTAAGATAAAACTCCAAAAAAGATCAACAAAACGAAAATCAACAAATTTGATTTGAAAACATTTAAAAAAAGCCTCAAGAAATTCGCGTATTGAGTTGCTATAAATGCAAAATGTACCAAGTAAGTAAATAAATTTTATAAGTTTTATTTAAGTTCTTATAAAAATTAATATATAGGTTGACATAGTTAAGAAAGCCAAAAAATGGCAATGCAAAATTTGCCAACAGAAGCAAAGCGTTTTCAGAGATTTTTTTCGTGGCTCAGGTGCCCATTGCTGGCTTAAAGTACAGGAACTTAATTTAAATAATAATGATGTGCAGAATAAATCTTTGGGCCTTTTAGACATACATGATCTAGATATAGATCTTGATGCTATTTTAAAATAGAACATTACGAATAGCTGTAATGGTCAGTTGAAAATAAAAGATAGCAATTGGGCCAAATGTGTTGAGTCTAAACAGAAAGACGAAATTGTTGAGCCGACAAAGCCTCCAAGTAAGTTAAAAAAGAATTCTAATAGCACATCTGTAGAAGCTGAATACTGTGCCAGCAATTTCAGCCCATCAACATCGACCAGTTCAAAATGGATTAAGTATTTATAAAACACTAGTCGTTATTTCTTAATTCATTTGTTTTAATGACACTAATAAATTTATATTAATTTGTAACACTGAATATTTGAAAATCTCCTTACAATCCATAAACTATAAAGAAATGACCTAATTAGTTTTTTTTTAAATTATAAAAGCGATTAAATTACCCGTTGTCACTTAGTTTAATCATGTTACCTTTTCCATGTAATGCCCCTTTTATATTTGATTGATTTCTATTTCAATCAGTACAGAAAGAAAGGTTTCAGAAATTTGAATGGAATATCAGTTAGTGTAGAAGTGTTGCATCGAGATTCATTTGATGGATTCAAATTACTTTATATTTATAATTCATTATAATTATAAGGGTCCAACGTTAAAGTAAAAATAAAACAAAATACTGTTGGCATACAAGCAGAAGGCACTAAGTCAAAAAAAATAGTTTTGAGTAAAATGATATTTAAGTTTAGCTTAGTCATGAAAATTCAATGCTGATTATTTTGTTGTCTTTGATTCCAAAAAAAAAACAGTATTCGCATTATGACATTAGGTTCGTTCGTTGAACTTTACCTAGGGTCGACCTAGGTTTTCTGACCTAGGTCGCGACCGCTCATAAGACTTATGAGCGCTCATAAATATTCACTATTAATGCGAAGTGAATAGATTTATGAGCTTTTTAAGTTATGTGCGCTTCGTGAATACCATGAATACATATGGGATAAGTTTTTTAGTTATGTATATTTAATACAATAAAAAATGAATAGACAATATTCACTGTCGCTTTATTGTGATCATTTGAATTTAGTTGCGAGGGCAATATAATAATTCCGTAAGAATTCGTTGAGTAACAGAGATAACAATAAGCAAACATAATTCTCTCACGTAATACAATTTAAACTTCATTTTGTTTCTCTTCGAAATTTGTATTAAATCAGAGCTACCGTGTGTCAAACATATAGGGCTCTGTAAAAATTATACTTTTTAATACCAAAATACTTTGAATACGACTTCATTGTTCAGATCGAATCAAACCAGACCGAAGTTTAAAAAGAGACATTAGCAGGAGGAGTTAAGACGTGTCTGCATTTTATAATACTATAGCCCTTATAAATATGTATTAAATGGGTACATCCTAGCTTGAAAGCAATCCGGAGTGAAAATACATAGGTACCTAAAATCAAAATGATACGTCAATACATCTCGCTTTGAATGGTTTACTATGCTGCAAAAATCAACCTTATCGATTCATTCTTGAAACAAAATCTTCTTTATTTGTAGCCAAACATTAAGGTTCCTACATGTAGACATTTTCCTTTAGTTTCCCACGACTTGGACAAAAAACGCTTTTTTTGACCGCGATGTCGCCCACAAACAAAATTAAGAAAAAAAACAAAAAACTCGTACAAAAATATGAACTACTTAATTCTTTTATTAAAATAAACAAACGTTTAAGTTTTCTGAAAACTAAATAAGAATAAGTTTCAAAATTCAAACACAAGTTTTGTATATATAATGTAGCAATTAATCATTATATTCTTTATAATTAACTCGATTAGTGGAATAAACATTTTTTGTCCTAAATACACACAAGTTATGTCCTTTGATTGGAAAGGCGACCTAATCTTCTTACATTTATCTACATCGGGTATTGTTAATTAAGTAAATGGAACTCGAAAAAAAAGATAGTTACCGTAAAAAAGGTAGGAAAGTCCTAAATTTTTGACATGTTGTTATGTATTATTGGTAGATGAAAAAAAATTACACAACCACGCATCCTCCGCCCCTTCATCATTCCCAAAAACCAATTGCATAGAACACCAAAATTATCGACCTACTCTCAAGTTTTTAGAAAAACCTCAAAAACTGTGCATTTTTGGCATCAACCATCTGATACGAAAATCCTACAAAATTCAGCCCTAAATCATATTTTTGGTTAACCTGTGCATGGCATATATCCAGTCCACAATTACTGACTCAGCTACAACTTTATTTATATGAACATACAGAGTTACACATGAATGTATAGACATTGAGTTTGTTTTCAAAAATTTCATTAGAAAAATTTGTCGAAGTGAAACTATTTAGGATTAGAAATCAATAACTTTTTTCGTTAGAATACATTTTTGTTATTGAATATCAAAATTAATTCGTTTTAACTAAAAGAAAAAAGTTCGAACCTTTTCAAAAATGTTTGGTGTTGTATAAATTTATTTAAAATTAAAAAAATCTCTGCAATGCATGTGTGTACCTTTTTGTCAACTTTATTTTAATACACGAGATTTGAAAAATACAATTATTCCAAAAAGGGTCGAACTTTAGGATCACATTCGTTTTCTTGAGCGAGAACGATTAGCAGTTTTTTTGGTGGGACGACGACGTGTTCGACCAATAGCTCGACGACGCGATTGTCGGCACCGAGATCTGCTTTGTGGCCTTCCATGACATGGATCTTCGGGCTATACGTCAGTTTTTAATTAAAATAATGGAGTATGTGTTTTCCATATAATTATATATGTATATACCTCAGTTTCACAACCGGAATTTCTTTTTAAGGGTATTCTTTTCTTGAGTCGTCTTGTGGTTGAAGATGATAAGATTTCATCCGCACTTAAAGAGCTACTATCAACAATTTCATTGTGATTGCGAAGATTGGGCATTATTTCTTGATTCACTCTTGCTTTTCTTAATATTTCTTTTAGTTAAAATGAATTAATTTTGATATTCAATAACAAAAATGTATTCTAACGAAAAAAGTTATTGATTTCTAATCCTAAATAGTTTCACTTCGACAAATTTTTCTAATGAAATTTTTGAAAACAATTTCAATGCCTATACATTCATGTGTAACTATGTATGTTCATATAAATAAAGTTGTAGCTGAGTCAGTAATTGTGGACTGATATATGCCATGCTCAATGGTAGGATTATAAACTCACAATTTTGGGAGTAATCTCGCCTGTTCAATAGGTCCTAGTAGTAAACAACATTCTTACAAGATTCAAAAACAAAGGAATTAAATAGTGGATACGATTCTATTTTTGTGAGATAACTAATTTAAGTTATCAAATGAAATACGAATTAATAGTCGTATATAAACGGTGATTTTTTAAGAGCTTGGTTTTTGAAAATTGAAAAAAACACAGAAACTTGTAAAAAGTGAATAAAATTTTTATTTGGATCGATAAATCGATTTCTGCCATTTATAATAATAAAAAATAATTTCACTTAAATGTTGCCCGCGGCTACGCTTCAGCTGGTCCATTCTGAAGGTCCAATTTTGGCAAACTTTTTCACACATTTCGGCCGGAATCTCACCAATGACGCGTTCAATGTTGGCTTCCAAGGCAGTAATCGTGTTTGGCTTGTCCCGATAGACAATAGACTTAACATAGCCCCACAAAAAATAGTCTAACGGGGTCAAATCACATGATCTTGGTGGCCAATTGACTGCGCCAAAACGTGAGATCAACTGCTCACCAAATTCGCCTCTCAATTGATGCATGGTTTCGGGTGCAGTGTGGCATGTGGCACCGTCCTGTTTTAACCACATGTCGTCGGAGTTCAATTCTTGCATTTTCGGCAAAAAAAAATCTGTTATCATCGAACGGTACCTTTCTCCATTGACCGTAACCCTGCGGGCTTCATCGTCCTTGAAGAAGTACGGCCCAATGATGCCGCCTGCCCATAAGCCGCACCAAACAGTGCATTTTTCGGGATGCATTGGTAGC
Organism: Philhelius pedissequus; assembly: GCA_910595825.1. Lineage (NCBI taxonomy): Eukaryota > Metazoa > Arthropoda > Insecta > Diptera > Syrphidae > Philhelius > Philhelius pedissequus. The sequence goes on along the minus strand of OU343160.1, from coordinate 244,795,848 downwards.
TGCTGAATTGCCTCTGGCTGCTCTTCACTCCAAATACGGTAATTCTGCTTATTCACGTATCCATTTAGCCAAAAATGAGCGAAAAAAAAACGGACGTAGCTTGCGAAACACATTTTTCACAGAGCACGAATTTTGATAATAAATTCAATAAATTGCAAACGTTGTTCAGGCGTAAGTCTATGATGAAATGGCAAACAATACTGAATCGAAGAGTCAAATGTTCGTGGAATTTGTCATGTGTGATCTGTCAAAAATATAAACGTCAAAAACCATGTAGCAAAAAAATCACCCGTTATATATATATATATATATATATATATATATATATATATATATATATATATCAAGAAATCATGAAAGCATGATTATTTATTAAATACAGAAAATATCTTATTTATCGCAAAAAAAAATTCCGTTAGTTCCGAGCATTTGTTCTTTTTTTAGATTGTGTGTGTGTGTAGGTGTGTGTTAATCCAGCAATACAAATAAATTTGTGAAATTTGATTATTGTTTTTAAGCATAAATCTACCGAATAAAAGTATCCGCGTGTTAAAATTCGTGCTTCCAAAGGAAAATTGTTTGCAATCTAGCCCCTGACCAATGACGTTCATTTATAATATTATTATTGCGGTAATTTATTTTTATGCAGATCTATTGAATGCTGGCATCCATTTACAGGTAGAAATATGTATGTGGCGAATTATATGAGTTTATCCAATATGTTTTTTTAACAAAAAACTTTTATCCGAATAGTAATTTTATTCTGCTAATGCAAATGTTTCTTGATATGAATAAAATTTAAAAAAATAATCAAACAAGGCCAAAAATATTAGACTAGTAATACCTACACGATATTCTTACTACCTATTTTCGATTTGTCACTGAATATTAATATATATAATATGTATATATATATATATATTATAATTTTTTGGAAGATGGTGCGTTATGTATTTGAAAGAAAAATTTTCCTTTCAATCTCTCTCTATTTGCATTAGGAGTAACGCCGAATTCGTTTAAATTTGTTAGGCTTGTTTACAAAATAATACCATACACACACGACACACTTACCATACCGAAGTTGCATCCAGTCATCTGTGGATTGGTAAACAACTGTTAAGACAAAAAAAAGTTGTCGGTAGTTATCATTTGCATACATTTTGTATGAAAAATTAATTAAAAATAGAAATAAGTTTCCTCACTTTAAAATTGTTATATTTATTGTTTTTAAGGATAAATCTACCGAACAAAAGTATCCGCGTGTTAAAATTCATGCTCCCCTAAAGGAAAGTTCAGCCCTATTTTTTTTTCAGTGGCTGCATTATAAATATAAAATTGTATGGAATCTAGGATCCAGACCAATGTCGTTCATTTATAATGGAATGAGCCATACTTGTCACGAACCAGGCTATCATAACGCAACTTGCCACTACTCTGTTAACCCCAACCCAATTGAGCACGGATACATGTGAACGTAAACCCAAGATATTATAATGTATGATTGGTTCATTTATGAGAATGTTAATTCATCTCTTATCCTCTACACACATGTTGTTTTGAAAGAAACATCCCACTTCGGTTTCAATGTGATTTAAACTATTTTTAATATCAGTCTCATCGCATCAGCGGAGATGATAACAGGGGAGTTTTGTCAAGCTTCTTATTATTACTGATATCTTGTTGGACGAGTAGTATAGGTGATCAGATCACTATTTGGGAAGGAATGTAAAAGTTTTAAACATGATTTTCCGTAAATAATAAGTAACCAGCTACCTATTTTTTTTAAGGATTTGATAATTTGTGAAAGAAAATAGTTATGTAGGTATGTGAGCGTCAAAAGAAAGTGTACAGCTATGATTGCATTTTTACAACCCTGTTAAAACAAGGGTGTTCGATCTTTTATTAAAATACCTATGTTATTTTTTAAGGTAGTTTATTTTCAATGAACTGCCATATAAAACTTAACAGAAAATAATGAAGTAAAAAAAACAATACAAAAATAAAAAAAAATATTTCAGTTTTAAAGGGTCAAAAAAAAGTGTACATTATCCAATTAAAGTAAAAAACTTAAAACTACTACTTTGTCTGCTTCCCTTTCGCTTTTAGAACAGCATCAATGCGTCTGGGCATTGACACTACTAGGTTCCTTGTCAATTCGGTTGGGATTTTTTGCCACTCTTCAACTAGAATTGACTTTAGTGACTCTCTGTTTGAAATGTTCCTCTTTCGGATATGCTTATCTATATACTCCCACAAATGCTCGATGGGGTTTAAGTCTGGGGATTCCGGAGGGTGGTCCAGTTGCTTAGGTGTACGGTAAAGTAACCATTCCTTGACTATTTTCGATGTGTTCTTGGGGTCGTTGTCTTGTTGGAAGACCCATGAATCACTTAAACCCAGTTTCGCAACACTACTTGGCAAATTTTCTCTTAAAATATTAAGATAATCTTCTTTTCTCATTGTAATGTCAATAAGGACGAGGTTCCCAACTCCAGATGAAGCCATACATCCCCAGACCATTACCAAACCGCCTCCGTGCTTAATTGTTGAATTTAATTTTTTTTTGTTCAAATTCAGTTTTTTTCGTTCTCCATATTTTTGGTGGTTTTCTTGAATCAAAATTCTCAAATTTGCTCTCGTCACTAAAGAGAACATTTCCCCAGAATGAAGAACTTCCTTTTTGATACTTCTTGGCAAAAAGAAGTCTTCGCTTCTGATTTTTTCACAAATGTATGGTTTATTCCGAGGAACTCTTCCATGTAGCCCGATATATACTATATACTATGGAGGGTCTGCCGAATAGTACTCGCGCTAACGTTGGCTCCAGAAGATTGGGTAATATTTTCAGCAATCTTTATTGCACTAGGGATTTTTTAGCACTTCCCTGACAATAGCACGTTCATCAGTTACGGACAGCCTTTTTGGCCTTCCGGAACGAGGTCGATCTTTAACATCCTTGAACTTTTGACATTTGTCCAACATTTTTTTCCCGTGGTATGGCATCTGCCCACTGTTTTGGCTATTTCGCGGTAAGATTTTCGTTCCTTTTTTAATTTAATAATAAGTTCTCGTATTTCTAATGTACTTTGTTTACCCATTTTGAAGTAATTTAAAAAAATAATTTAAGCAACAAGCAACTTTCGATAGAAATGAACTCAATAACACTTTTAATCAATTAGTTATGAGTTGTAAAGAAAAAAAAATAAATTTAACGGTTGTTTTCCCGATAAGCGCAAAGTTACACAGTATGTGTTGCAAGTTATACACTTTTTTTTGACGCTTTAAAACTGAAATATTTTTTTAATTTTTGTATTGTTTTTTTTACTTCATTATTTCCTGTTAAGTTTTATATGGCAATTCATTGAAAATAAACTACCTTAAAAAATAACATAAGTATTTTACTAAAAGATCGAACCCCCTTGTTTTAACAGGGTTGTAAAAATGCAGTTCATAGCTGTACACTTTCTTTTGACACTCACTTGACATTATGTTATTAAGAATAATATTTCGAGTTTAATTTGTATAGATTAGACTAGACTTTTATTACAAGTTAATATAATTGAATAAGATATATGTACAAGCATGGTGTGAATTCCGTCTGCCGGATAATTTAAGTTAGGTTATATATATTTAAATAAGTAGTTAGGTATACCTGCCTACTATATACAGAATAAAACAAAATATGTTTGTATGGACTCTGTTACTATTATTATGAAATATTAAGTAAAGGAGTATGTAGGTATGTAGATGAAGAAGATAATAGGTAAAATATATGGTTCAATAAAAATCTTATACTTGACGTGATCCAATTGGGCTAAATAATAATTAGTCGAGGATACATTTTTGACACTAGCGTGATAAAAATATACATTTTAAGATGTCAAAAATGTATTCTGTCTGGAAGCAAGATACCCTACATATATATCTAAAATATTTATTCATCAAAATCTTGTAGTGTAAGATAGCTACCTAGGTATACTTATGTTCTTAAGTAAGTCCCTAGGTAACCAGGTATAGGTATAGCTAAAATACAACCATAAGAAAATTTTCATATCAAACAAATACAATACATATACCATTACTTGCCAGATCTAAGTAGTTTCATATTTGTAAGTGGTACTTTTGTAACTTTGAGTGTTTAATCTGTTATATGTGAAAGGGAAACCTTTTTTGTGTATTTAAGTGGTGTTTTCAAGGGTAAAGCCCTATTTGACTATTCTAGTGTTATCGGGGAAAATACGTATTTTATTGATTTTACAATGACAAGAATATTCTCTTCTGTTAAAAATGAAATTAGCGGTATTAAAAAGTTGATTAGGTAACGGATTAATATTTAAAAAAAAATGCTAACCCGGCCTCTTGTCACGAAAAGATGCGGCATGTATAAGTACCTCACTATAGGTATAAGGAACGTATTGGGAATCACATGTACTTAAATGCATCGGAACCGTGAAAATTTCGAACTGGGTGAGCGGGTGGGGCCTTGCTCGCATTTTCATAGACGAAAATCTCCTGGGAGAAAAAAACACTGATTGCTTTCGCTATGCAGTTGTCGTCACTATACCGTTCTGCGCATGTCCCTGCATATACCGATATCTTCCAGTCGATCTCGTACTGTGGAGGTGTTAAGACGTTTTCGGCTTCCCAGTTTTTCCAATTAAAATTCGTGTGTGAGCTTAAGTTCTATATTAAATCAACATTTCATAAGTGGTGCAGTAGCACAAAGATAGAGTGGCCGACCGAGAATCCGAGGGTCGCAAGTTCGATTCCCAGCCGGGCATCAGAACTTTATCAGCTTTTTTTCACAACCGTGAAGTGGAAAACTTTATTGGTTGGGAAAACGATCAAAGGAGGAGGAGTTTAAGCACCGGGGCATCGAAAGGTGTCCTAGGGCCAATGAGGCCAGCGATGGCATCAGCAGAGGGAACATCGAAAGATGTTCCAATTACACACAATAATACTGCAGCAACAACATCATCAGCAATAACAACAACGGCAACATCATCCGATGCTAATCAAAAGCGCAGAAAGAGGATCAAGTGCGCACCAAATTTAGTAAAAAGGAGATCCACGGCCACCTCAGCAAAGCTGCCAGCTGGGGTGCATACGTCCGATATAGACGAGACGTCAGAGGCAGCAAGACAAACCGAGCTAGACACTTCACCCGAAGAGGGTATAGCATATATGTCTGAAGAAGGAGAAGGGCACTTCACGACGGGCGATAGTACTGCCCTCGTGAACCTCTCCACATCAGAGGCGTCTTCTGAGGAGGACGAGGAACAAAGAATGTTCGCCCAAATTGATGCTTTGGAGGCAGAAATAGAAAAGATAAAAAGTAAAGTTAAGGCCAGCCAAGAAGCGCGCCGATCGAGGCAACTAAAAGAACTCGACGAAAAAGAACAACAGCAGAAAAAAGAACAATTACAAAAACAACAGCCACAGCAGCAGCCAAAACAACAACGGCCAAAACAACAACAACAGCAACAGCAGCAGACACAAGTCCAGAAACAAACGCAAGAAAAACAGCAGCAGCAGATTCAAAAGCAGCAGAATCAACAGCCGCAGAAAAGTCAGTCTCACCAGCAGCAGCCACAGCCGCCGATTATGAAAAAAGAAAAGGTGCCACCCATTAATACTTATAAAATGGAGTTACAGGATACCATAAATCTATGTAAGTTGACCATAGGTCAAAATTTTACTATTAAACGATTAAATAACGATAGGCATGCTATCCAGTGCTTCACACTGGAACAGCACAAAAAAATTAAAGAGTTGCTAAAAGAAACTACTACCGAATTCTTTAGTTTCACCCCTAAAACCGAAAAATTTCAAACGGTCCTTTTGAAGGGCATAGATTCCTACACGGAACCACAGGTGCTCTTAAATGAACTCCGCCAAAAAGCGAATGACGATCTCGACTTTATCGGGGTCAAGCCGTTCGCTACAGTTAAAGCTAGGCGGGAGAAGCGGAGACTTCCCTTCTTCCTTGTTCAACTCTCACCCAGCAGCAAACTGGATAGTTTGAGGAGTATATCCGTCCTCAACTATCAGGTTGTAACTTGGGACAAATTAAAAAGGCGCGGCGACATGCTTCAATGCATGCGCTGCCAAAGGTTCGGCCACGCCGCAGCAAACTGCGAAATGCAGTCACGCTGCGTTAAGTGTGGAGAGAACCACAATGCAGATGAATGCAAGCTAGGAAAGGAACGGGTCGAAGATAGGACCCAGCTTAAATGTGTACTCTGCCGAGGCGCCGGACACCCCGCTAATTATCGGGGATGCCCGACGTTTCAGCTTATAAAAAACAATAAAGCAGCAAAGCAAACAGTGGTAGAAAAGCGTCCAACAGTGCGCCCTCCTACAACAACGCCCGTCAACCCCCAAATTTCTTACGCCCAAATGGCGTCAGGAAGGGGAAGCACGGTGCAGCCTACACCAAAGGTCGCCCAACAGGCCCCCGTGCCTAAGGCGCCGGCGGCACAGGCGGACATTATGGGCGTTCTACTGGCCATTCAGGGCCAGTTGAACGGCCTCCAAAACCAGATCAGGGAGCAGGCGACTAGGGTGGATTATATCTACTCTGTTTTGCCGAGCTTAACGCAACTTAGAGGTTAAGGGCGCGCTGCCGGAGAGGCCCTTTAAGATCCTAGCTGTGAATGTAAATTCACTGATTAGGACCGAACGTAGAGCGAATTTATTCCAATTGCTTAAAGACATAAGTCCAGATGTGTTTATGGCTAGCGAAACTAAGCTTAACCAGAAACATAAATTGACTAACAACAATTACAATATCGTAAGGAGAGACCGACCCAACTCCACTCAAGGAGGGGGCGTCGCAATCTTTATACGTAAAGGCATTAGTCATAAGGTAATATATAATAGTGATGTGCGTAAATTTCGGACGTTAGAGGCATGCATCATATGCATTCATCTCCAACAGGGGAAGCGAATGTATGTGATCGCTGCCTATGCACCGGAAACACCTCAGCCCACACAGTTTATAACAGAGCTTGAAAAGCTTTTTGAATGCTTAAGATTGAGCTCGGAAGAAAACTACTACATATTGGCTGGTGATTTGAATGCCAAACATATAGATTGGGGAAATCAAATACAAAATCCTCGTGGTAACCATCTGTATAATTGGATGGGTCGATACAACCTGGAGTATCGCATTGAACTTCTCGCTACAGACAGGCCATCGTTTCCAAGAAGCGGTGCCTATCTGGATCTATTGTTGAAAGACGCAAGACTAACAATTACTGATACTGTGGGCCATCGGTCTAAAAATTGTTTAAGAACGATCGAGTACGACAGTGACCACTGCGGACTCGCCACCGTAATACAACTTCCGAACTCGCTTATGGAGTTGGAGGAGTATGTACCGGTGCATACTTACAATTACAGTAAGGTGCGCTGGCCACGCTTCTCGAACGTCTTATTGAGCGAATTACGATCAAATGGTATATCCCCACCAAATGACAGGAACATGACAAATACTGAAATTGACAGATACTTAGAACAAATGGACGAAACAATTCAACGAACAATGAACAGGACAATACCGAAATACAAAGAACGTAACGCAACTGACATGTACCGTAACGCGACAATTGATGCATTACACAGACAAAAAAGTGGCTTACTGACAAGACTAAAACGCTTGTACAGACGGTTTACTGACACACGAGATCTGGAGATAAGGACACTGAAGTCGTCCATCAAAAACATCAACCAATTGATCAAAGAAAATTATAGGTTGTCCATTAATTTGTTTTGGGACAACAAAATTCGGGCCGTGAACGCTACCGACCCGAGTATGTTCCCACAAATTAATAAGATATTCAGAAGAAAAGATCAAAACGACCTTCCGTGTCTTAAGCTCCAGAGGACGACACAAAACAGAGACGTACTTCTGACAGCAGGCATAGACCCAGATGACGCCGTCTTGGACGATGACCTCTTCATAATCGAAGATCCGCAGGAGAAGGTGGATGCTGTGGGGGCTGCTTTCCAGCAAGTGTACAAGGTGAATGCTAGCATTCGCCCGAATCATGACCTGGAGAACAGAGCTCTGCTTCATCACTTATGGCTCCGAAACGATATAAGCGAATGGCGATCTGAGAACCTTGGTTTTACCGGGTTTAATGATGAAGATTTGGCAAACGCCATAATCGCCGACCGAAATGGGCCCAGTCCCCTGTTAATTTCGAAGAATGAGCTCCAGCTCATCTTCGATTCATTAAAGAAAAAGAAGTCTGCAGGAGTCGATGGTATATCCAACGTTGTACTACGACATTTGCCTCAAGAAGCAGTTGACATTTATACCACACTGTTTAACAACGCGCTGAATAATGCATATTATCCAGTGCGGTGGAAGACAGCTGTAGTGCACCCTCTCCCAAAAAAGGGAAAGGACAACTCCAATCCGGCGAATCTCCGGTCGATAAGTCTTCTTCCGAGTATCAGCAAAGTATTTGAAAAGGTTATTAATAGAGCCCTGTTCAAGTGGGCGGAGGACAAAAATATCATCCCGGATAATCAGTTCGGTTTTAAGGCGGGACATGACACAATTCATGCCGCGTCTAAACTAGTTTCTGATATCCAATGGAACAAAACTAAAAAGCAGTGTACGGGTGCCTGTCTGGTTGATTTGGAGAAGGCCTTCGACACCGTATGGTTAGAAGGTCTCTATCTAAAGCTAACCAGACTAGGTATAAGTAAACCTCTATTGTATATGCTTTATGACATGCTAAATGGTAGAAAGTTTGTTGTCAAGAGTGGCAATGTAACTTCTACCGCAATTTTTAATATTAATAATGGTCTTCAGCAGGGAGCGGTTAACTCGCCGATTCTATTCAGCATTTACACCAGCGATCTGATAGGTAGTCTAACTCAGGCAATTGCGTACGCCGACGATCTAATTGCGTACAGAACAGCTAATACAGTTGAGGTCATCAAAAGTCTCTTGCAGAGTGACTTCGACAAGATTCAGCGATATTGTGATGACTGGAAGTTGAAAATCAACTTCCAGAAATCAGAAACTATTTTGTTTAGGACTCCGTTGTCTAGCGCCTCAAGGGATACGAGAAAGAACTGGCGCAAGCTGGTGATCGTAGGGCCACATGGACATCCACTGGCGAGTAAAAGTGTAGTAAAGTACCTTGGCATCTGGTTGGATCAGTACCTGTATTTCGACAGACATATTGGTGCTGCTTTGGCCAGGGCTAGGGGAGCCTTTGCCTTGACAAAACGACTGTTTTATAGCAGCCGTCTTGACAGCAGGGTGAAGGTGATTTGCTATATGGCCCTCATCAGGCCGATGATTGCCTACGGATGCCCGGTGTGGTTCAACGTTGCCCCATCTCAAATGGAAAAGATTCGGGTGTTTGAGAGGCAATGTCTTAGACGTTGCCTTGGATTACACAGAACACCAGAGTCGGAGTACACAAGATATTATTCCAACCAGGTTCTATACAACGGAGCCAACATAAACAGAATAGATAATTTTTTGTTCAAGCTGATTCGGGGTCACGTTGCAAGAGCGATGTCCTCAACTAACAGCTTAATTTTTGGGGCTTATTACCCCAATAACGAATATTTTGAGAGTGCGCGGTTAAGTGGTTACATCCCTCCTGAGGCATTCCTCTATTTAGACAGTGGAGGGCTGATACAGGATGGAGGGGCGGTTCCGCTCATCTACCACGTCAGCCGGAAAACTGTGGATAGGCGACTCCTGTATGGTCGAGACGTCATCGCTCAAGGTGGAGAAGAGCGCCTTCGGTTCAGTAGGACTGTGTCCGATCGGGACCGGAGGGATAGGGCGAAACAGGAGAACCAGTTCTGGTGGCTCTCTGAACAGCATCGTGATATATAAAGTCGATGAAGATGATATATCTTGGTCGACTTACATAGATTTAGGGCATTAGGTATAGGGAACAGTCAGGGTGGCACCAAAAAAAATTAAAAATATGTATGTATGCAGGGGCATACGTGCATGTATCTGCGTGTCTGTACATGTATGTGCGTACGTATATGTATGTGCGTATGTACAGGTGGCTTGCATGCTGGTGTGTGTCTGCATGCATATAAAAAATAAACAAAAAAAAAAAAAATTAAAAAACGAAAAAAATGCTGCTGTGGCTGTTCTAGTTTTTAAGTAGTTATAAGTATTATTAGGTATTTTAAGTAGTTTAAGTTATTTTTAGTTAGTATAAGTTAGTTTTATTTAGTTTTAATTATTTTTAATATATATTTAGGTTTAGTTTATAGGTAAAAAAAAAAAAAAAAAAAAAAAAAAATGATCAGATATCAAGTTTTTTGTATATAAGTTTCTTGAAATATAAAATAAATAAAAAAAAAAATTAGATTGAATTAAAATAGTTTTTAGGTCGAAAGACATTAGTTGTAAGAGTTATTGTTTAATTTAGAGCGCCCGTAAAGGGCCAGTAAATTAGTTGTAAGTTATTGATAATTAGGCTAGTTTTAAAAATTTTTGTCTAGCTTTAAGATAGTTATAAGTTAAAATGAAATAAAAATGAATTAAAAAAAAAAAAAAAAAAAAAAAAAAAAAAAAAAAAACCGATATCTTCCACCCACTATACCTACTTGGTTGGTATGATGCCAGAGTGCTATCAGGATATTGTAAAATATTCTTGTAGTTTTTTGTTTGTGTTTTGTATTGTATCGCTTCCCTTGGGTGCTTTATTAAAAAATTGTATACGACAAGACTAGAGTGGCTAGGAAAGAGTGTGTCTCTGTCCATAGCCACCTCGAAACGTAGGTACGTGGTATAAATCCATATTTCCCCCAACCGCAAAGAACTTTGGCAATGGTTTCTATCAGTTGAGTAATTTGTGCGAGTGTAGTTTGAAAAATTTACATCGATATGACATAATACTTGGTAAACTTGTCGGTACGTAGGTAGACGCAGAATGGAGGTAAAACTAAACTTAAATGCTCTGTTGTTGCCCCTAGTCATGTCTGTGAGATCAATAACCTTATTGCCATTGCCAGGCCAGATTGCCATGTGACTGGAATTCTTGAAGAGAAAGGAAAGAGAGTGAGTGAGAGAGAGATAGTAAAAAAAATAAGTTTGGCTGTGGCTGGTATATTTACTTTTTAGTTTGGCTAACGTTTTTTATGCCAATGATAAGGATAACGTCATCGTCATCATGTTTTTGTCTGAATCTCAAACTGTAGGTACCTATTGTTGTTTATATCGGTGAGTAAACAAGGAAACAAAACAATAAAAAAAAACAGAATTGGGTTAAAACTCTGGAAGCTGGTTAGATATTTGAAAGACAACTTTCGCCATTCAGTGTTTTGTTTTGGTTTTTATAAGGTAATCGACTTCTGTATCGCACAGTGTAGATAGAAATTATATATTTATTTGAATTATATAGACAGAGTACCTACCTATCTCTTTAAATTATTTTTACTTGATATATTTGGTGCTATCTGGCAAGTTTTGGATACGTAAAATATCGAAATCAAGACTTTCACTAAACTTGACATTACGATGATAACGAAGACAAAAAAGTGGGTCTCACAATTCTGCCAGTCTGTCCGCGGGTCTACAGCTTAAACGGTCGGTTGGATTTTCTTCAAAATTGATAGGTACATACATATTGTTTTTTCGGTAATATGTCCACACGTTTTTTTTTTTATTTTTTTAAGATCAAAAATAACGGTAGGGACCTGCCATACATTTTTTTAGCGTTCCTAAGTACTTATTAGCGGTATTTGCCATAGAACCACTTTTCATATTTTCGACTTTCCACTATTGCAGAACGGTTTAAAATAATTTTCTTATGCAAACGCTAGCTAAAAGAATAAATAATATTAGATAATATTCAGATAAAAAAATTTTTTTTTTTGATTTTTCAAAAAATAAATCATTTTTTTATCGATTTTTCAAAAACTACCCTCATATTTTTTTTTAAATTAAAATTTTGCGGGCTAATTAGTTATTACTTTAAATTGGTTTTTAAATTTGTTTTTCAAAAAAATGTTTTCAAAATTTTAGACAAACAAAAATATCGTCAAAACTATGGAGCACTTCCCGACATCGTAGAATCTTGTAGTTTGGCCACAACATATCTCGTTTCAATTCAATTCCATTTTTATTCTTATTTCGTTGTTTTTTATAGTTTTGTTTCGCAAATATGTCAAGTAGGTGAGTTGTGATGCGCCAAGAAGAAGATCATTATTTTCAAGTTTTTATGATGCTCACAAGTTGTGAGGTTTTTACCAGAATACCAAAAAAGTCACAAGAATGAGTTCACCTCAAGTTATGAGTTTATTGTGACTTGTGACGGTCTAGTGAGGTTGCCACAATAAGGCTATTATTTGCAATTCGATATGTATGTATACTAAGAGCGCACTGAAATATTGATACAAACTTTCGTCAATTTTGTTAAATTTTCTTTAATATTTAGATTTATTTTTCTCATTCACTATACATTGCTATTGCTTTTTTTAAAATCATATTACTTATATTATATATCTGTTTTTTTTTACTTAAGCACATAATATACTCAACATGAAATTAAGAGCAAGTTAAGCAATGTACATTATTTTTTAAAAACAATCTTGAACATCATATCATGATAGAGACTGTATGTTATTACTTTCCCCTACTTCGTTTCTGAGATACGCCACTGTTCTCATTTGATCTTAAAATGTGGCTTGAGAAAAAATATGTTGAGATAAAATTTGGGTTTCCTTATGAACTGAGCAAATGGATCAAGTTCCGCAAGTGTGAGTTTTCTCCGTGTACACACAAAATCGGGTACACTTGCGATTCCGCAAGGGCGCGATTAATTTTTTTTGACAGATAACGTGTACACTTTGTTGCAAGTTTATTCACGCATATTTCTAAAATTAAATTAATAAAAAAAAACTTAAATTCACCCTAAGGTGAATACATTCCTTGCACGTTTTCACGCTTGCGAAATTGAGCACGTGTAAAATCAATTTTAACAATATGGATTTACACCACGTACCTAAGTTTCGAGGTGGCTATGGACAGAAACACACTCTTTCCTAGCCACTCTAGTCTTGTCGTATACAATTTTTTACTAAAGCACCCAAGGGAAGCGATACAATACAAAACACAAACAAAAAAATACGAGAATATTTTACACTATCCTGATATCACTCTGTGATCATACCAACCAAGTAGGTATAGTGGGTGGAAGGTATCGGTATATGCAGGGACATGCGCAGAACGGTATAGTGACGACAACTGCATAGCGAAAGCAATCAGTGTTTTATTCTCCCATGAGATTTTCGTCTATGAAAATGCTAGAAAGGCCCCACCCGCTCACCCAGATCGAAATTTTCACGCTTCCGATGCATTTAAGTACATGTGATTCACAATACGTTCCTTATACCTATAGTGAGGTACTTATACATGCCGCATCTTCTCGTGACAATAGGCCGGGTTAGCATTTTTTTTTTAATATTATTCTAATCCGTTACCTAATCAACTTTTCAATACCGCTAATTTCATTTTCATAGATACCACCATGGTTACTGTTTCCTCCAATGTGCATATACATTGTAACCGCAAACCTGATATTACCTCAGCTTACCACTTCACCAGTTTCATCGACACCTACCTCAGTTGCGTATTTTTTCAAAAACTACCCACATATTTTTTTTAAATTAAAATTTTGCGGGTATATTAGTAATTACTTTAAATTGGTGTTTAAATTTGTTTTTCAAAAAATGTTTTCAAAATTTTATACACACAAAAATATCGTCAAAACTATGGAGCACTTCCCGACATCGTAGAATCTTGTAGTTTGGCCACAACATATCTGGTTTCAATTCAATTCCATTTTAATTTTTATGGGTAAACAAAGTAAATTAGAAATACGAGAACTTATTATTAAATTAAGAAAGGAACGAAAATCTTACCGCGAAATAGCCAAAACAGTGGGCAGATGCCATACCACGGTGAAAAAAATGTTGGCCAAATTTCAAAAGTTCAAGGATGTTAAAGATCGACCTCGTTCCGGAAGGCCAAAAAGGCTGTCCGTAAGTGATGAACGTGCTATTGTCAGGGAACTGCGAAAAAATCCCACGTCTAGTGCAGTAAAGATTGCTGAAAATATTACCCAATCTTCTGGAGTCAACGTTAGCGCGAGCACTATTCGGCGGACCCTCCATGGTATATAGTATCGGGCTACATGGAAGAGTTCCTCGCAATAAACCATACATTTGTGAAAAAATCAGAAGCGAAGACTTCTTTTTGCCAAGAAGTATCAAAAAGGAAGTTCTTCATTCTGGGGAAATGTTCTCTTTAGTGACGAGAGCAAATTTGAGAATTTTGATTCAAGAAAACCACCAAAAATATGGAGAACGAAAAAAACTGAATTTGAACAAAAAAAAATTAAATTCAACAATTAAGCACGGAGGCGGTTTGGTAATGGTCTGGGGATGTATGGCTTCATCTGGAGTTGGGAACCTCGTCCTTATTGACATTACAATGAGAAAAGAAGATTATCTTAATATTTTAAGAGAAAATTTGCCAAGTAGTGTTGCGAAACTGGGTTTAAGTGATTCATGGGTCTTCCAACAAGACAACGACCCCAAGCACACATCGAAAATAGTCAAGGAATGGTTACTTTACCGTACACCTAAGCAACTGGATCACTCTCCGCAATCCCCACACTTAAACCCCATCGAACATTTGTGGGAGTATATAGATAAGCATATCCGAAAGAGGAACATTTCAAACAGAGAGTCACTAAAGTCAATTCTAGTTGAAGAGTGGTAAAAAATCCCAACCGAATTGACAAGGAAGCTAGTAGAGTCAATGCAGACTCATTGATGCTGTTCTAAAGGCGAAAGGGAAGCAGACAAAGTAGTAGTTTTAAGTTTTTTACTTTAATTGGATAATGTACACTTTTGTTTGACCCTTTAAAACTGAAATATTTTTTTTATTTTTGTACTGTTTTTTTTTTTACTTCATTATTTTCTTTTAAGTTTTATATGGCAATTCATTGAAAATAAACTACCTTAAAAAATAACATAAGTATTTTACTAAAAATCGAACCCCCTTGTTTTAACAGGGTTGTAAAAATGCAGTTCATAGCTGTACACTTTCTTTTGACGCTCACATACCTACCTACATAACTATTTCCTTTCACAAATTATAAAATCCTTAAAAAAAAATAGGCAGCTGGTTACTTATTATTTACGGAAAGTCATGTTTAAAACTTTTACATTCCTTCCCAAATAGTGATCTGATCACCTATACTACAACAAGATATCAGTAATAATAAGAGGCTTGACAAAACTCCCCTGTTATCCTCTTCGCTGATGCGATGAGACTGATATTAAAAAATAGTTTAAATCACATTGAAACCGAAGTGGGATGTTTCTTTCAAAACAACATGTGTGAAGAGCATTAGAGATGAATTAACATTCTCATAAATGAACTAAACATACATTATAATCTCTTGGGTTTATGTTAACATATATCCGTGGTCAATTGGGTTGGGGTTAACTGAGTAGTATACAAGTTGCGTTATGATTGCCTGGTTCGTGACAAGTATGGCTCATGTCATTATAAATGAACGTCATTGGTCTGGATTCTAGATTCCACAGAATTTTATATTTATTTAATGCCACTGAAAAAAAATAGGGCTGAACTTTCCTTTAGGGGAGCATGAATTTTAACACGCGGATACTTTTGTTCGTTAGATTTATCCTTAAAAACAATGGCGCAAAATTTTAAACAACCCATTGTTAAGGGCTTAACATTTTACTAGTTAGCAATTTCCTAAGTGCTTATTAATTGAATAACTATTTCAAAATTTTTAAACCTTTTCTAAACTAGCAAATTGCTAATTATGCAGAAAGCTGAGCATTTGTAGGGTTTGAATTTTGATGAACATAATTATTGTTGTTATGCATTGTAAATTAATTATATGGTGATGAAAACCCAACATGTGCTCTAAAAATGTATTAGTTATTTCTATTTTCATCATTTTAATTTCATTATTTCAAAAAAAAAAAAACAAAAAAAATGTGCACCAGCAAGACTCGAACCTAGGCACCCCGCGTGCCAGGCTGATATGCTATCAGATTTATAAATGGATTTAGCAAATTGCTAAAAGTTAAAGTAGCCATTCCGTGTTTTTAACTTTAGTAAAATGTTAAAATCGTTCAAAATTAGCTCAATCATCTTTTTAGCTTAGTAAAATGCTAAAAGTGGCTTTAACATTTTACTAAATCGTTTAAAATTTTGCGCCAATAAATATAACAATTTTAAAGTGAGGAAACTTATTTCTAATTTTAATTAATTTTTCATACAAAATGTATGCAAATGATAACTACCGACAACTTTTTTTTGTCTTAACAGTTGTTTACCAATCCACAGATGACTGGATGCAACTTCGGTATGGTAAGTGTGTCGTGTGTGTATGGTATTATTTTGTAAACAAGCCTAACAAATTTAAACGAATTCGGTGTTACTCCTAATGCAAATAGAGAGATATTGAAAGTAAAATTTTTCTTTCAAATACATAACGCACCATCTTCCAAAAAATTATAATATATATATATATACATATTATATATATTAATATTCAGTGACAAATCGAAAATAGGTAATAAGAAAATCGTGTAGGCATTTCTAATCTAATATTTTTGGCCTTGTTTGATTATTTTTTTTAATTTTATTCATATCAAGAAACATTTGCATGAGCAGAATAAAATTACTATTCGGACAGAAGTTTTTGTTAAAACTGACGTATAGCCCGAAGATCCATATCATGGCAGGCCACAAAGCAGATCTCGGCGCCGACAATTGCGTCGTCGAGCTATTGGTCGAACACGTCGTCGCCCCACCAAAAAAACTGCTAATCGTTCTCGCTCAAGAAAACGAATGTGATCCTAAAGTTCGAACCTTTTCAAAAATGTTTGGTGTTGTATAAATTTATTTAAAATTAAAAAAATATCTGCAATGCATGTGTGTACCTTTTTGTCAACTTTATTTTAATACACGAGATTTGAAAAATACAATTATTCCAAAAAAAAAAAAAACACGGGCGCCCTTGTCATAATCTGCACCTATGTACCGTGTTTTCCATTAAATAGCTACCTAGCAACGTAGTTTTAGTAGATTTTTTAGGCAACTAAACTAACAGAAAATTTTAGCAAGTCAAAAATATGGAGGATTGTAGTGATTACTCTTCTAAAATTATAGAATTTCTTCCATTCAGCCAAGGCAGCAAGGAACACAGGAAGTTTACAGACGCTTCAACTGATACAGATCCTTTGCCATCTTTCCTGGATAAGGCAATTGAAACAAATAAAAAGTGCGATGCTGAGGTAAGTTTGTAATTCTTTATTTAAATGCATTGAAAAATATAATTTTTTTTTCAGACCCAAACAGAAACAGCCAATATTTCAAAAATAGATGTTGATGTTCAAAAATTGGGACAGTGGTTTAAGAAAATTTACCCATTAGTTGAAGAAGAACTTCTTAAAGGACCAACACCATTGTCGAGTGAACAAATTTTAAATACAAACGAGAATGAAGATGAATTATTAATTCAGCCGTACCAGAAAATATCAAGCAAATCGGCGGAGAACTATCAAGGATTAGCTACATGGCTCTCAATTTACACAAACAATACACCAGTTTTAGTTCTTTCAACGTCAGTTGCACATGACGACTGGTGTGAACATGTTGATCAAAGTATAAAAGTGTATATTCCAAAGCGATTGCCGGCAAGCAATTTTGTCGTGTTCGAAGAGCTCAAAAGTATTCCTACGAAAGCATGTTTAGAAACTATTTCTACAATTCCTTTTAATAAGGATATTTTTGCTGGAAGTACAGTTTCAGATGATCTTTATATCTGGAAATTCATTTTGAATAAATATCAAGACGATATTGAAGAATTATTTTGTGAAAATCTGCAACATGGTAGTGTGGTTAGCTTCGACTGGCAACTGGAATTACAAACTTACCGCAGCATTGCACTTTTTATTTGTTTCAATTGCCTTATCCAGCAAAGATGGCAAAGGGTTTGTATCAGTTGAAGCGTCTGTAAACTTCCTGTGTTCCTTGGTGCCTTGAATGGAAGAAATTCGATAATTTTAGAAGAATAATCACTACAATCCTCCATATTTTTGACTTGCTAAAATTTTCTGTTAGTTTTGTTGCCTAAAAAAATCTACTAAAACTACGTTGCCAGGGTGCCATTTAATGGAAAACACGGTACATACGTGCATATTATGACAAGGGCGCTCGTGTTTTTTTTTGGAATAATTGTATTTTTCCAAAATCGTGTATTAAAAAAAGTTGACAAAAAGGTACACACATGCATTGCAGGAATTTTTTTTTATTCGAAATAAATTTATACAACACCAAACATTTTTAAAAAGGTTCGAACTTTAGGATCACATTCGTTTTCTTGAGCGAGAACGATTAGCAGTTTTTTTGGTGGGACGACGACGCCGACGTGTTCCACCAATAGCTCGACGACGCGATTGTCGGCACCGAGATCTGCTTTGTGGCCTGCCATGAAATGGATCTTCGGGCTATACGTCAGTTTTCAATAATTAAAATAATGGAGTATGTGTTTTCCATATAATTATATATGTACATAACTCAATTTCACAACCTGAATTTCTTTTTAAGGGTATTCTTTTCTTGAGTCGTCTTATGGTTGAAGATGATAAGATTTCATCCTCACTTAAAGAGGTACTATCAACAATTTCATTATGATTGCGAGTATTGGGCATTATTTCTTGATTCACTCTTGCTTTTCTTAATATTTCTTTTAGTTAAAACGAATTAATTTTGATATTAAATAACAAAAATGTATTCTAACGAAAAAAGTTATTGATTTCTAATCCTAAATAGTTTCACTTCGACAAATTTTTCTAATGAAATTTTTGAAAACAATTTCAATGCCTATACATTGATGTGTAACTATGTATGTTCATATAAATAAAGTTGTAGCTGAGTCAGTCATTGTGGACTGGATATATGCCATGCTCAATGGTAGGATTATAAACTCACAATTTTGGGAGTAATCTCACCTCTTCAATAGGTCCTAGTATTAAACAACATTCTTACAAGATTCAAAAACAAAGGAATTAAACAGTGGCTTATTTAGACGACATATTAATTTGGTACCGGGTAAGTATCTTACCACCATCAGGGAGGGGAGAAGAATAGATAAAAGACCTAGAGGAAGTGAGAAAAGACAAGACGAGACAAAGTGGAAGGGATGATGAGGTAGACTGAAGTCGGGAACGTAATCCTGTAACCATTAGGGGTTAACTAACTAACTAACTAACTAAAATTAAAATTATTATTATTAATTAAACTAAAAATTATTGTATTATAATTATTATAAATATAAAAAATAGCAACTAATATTGGTAATGAAACTAATAATGTATAAAATAATAAATATATTCCAGCTTGTAAGCGTTCAAGTTGATAACCTCGTCCTAAAATTAATAATAAAGTTGGAATTAAACTACATTCAAAAAATAAATAAAATAAAAATATATTTATACTTTATTTATTATATAAATAAATATATAAATAATTAAAATTATATTATAATAAATAATAATAATAAATAATTTTTCATAATTTTTCTATTTATTAATTATATATCTTGCTATAATTATTAAAGCACAAATTCAAAAACTTAATATAATTATACCATAAGATAATAAATCTATACCTAAAAAATAAGAAATAATTATGTAATAATTAGTAAAACAATTATTAATTATTATATTTATATAATTAAAAATAATATATTTTGTACCATTCAAAATATATTTCTTATAAAACAAACAGGAATTATTATAATTAATATAAATAATAATTTCAACATTGTAAAATATTAAAAGATTGAAAATAATCATTTCCATATATACGAATCATTGATACTAAAATTGATAATCCTAAAACTCCTTCACAAGCTCTAAATGTTATAAAAATTATTCTCAAATAATTTTCATAATTTAATATATTTAAATAAATAAATAATATATAAAATGAAGACAAAACAATATATTCTAATCTTAAAAGTATGGACAATAAATACTTACGAATAGAAATAAATATAAAAATACCTACTATAAATATAAATAAAGGTAAACCTCAATTAACTAATATTATCATTAGTTTTAATAGTTTAAAAAAAACATTGGTCTTGTAAATCAAAAATAAGAATTTTTCTTTTTAAACTTCAAGAAAAAAGAAACTTCTTTATCATTAATCTCCAAAATTAATATTTTCATTAAACTATTTCTTGATATTATACAAATTATTTTTTGCATTACTATTATAATATTAGCATTTATATTTATACAAATAAATCATCCTTTAAGAATAATACAGCAATCGGCGCTTCAACATGAGCTTTTGATAGTCATAAATGTACTAAAAATATTGGTATTTTTACTAAAAAAGATAAGATTAAAGAAAAATATAATAAAATAAAATTAAAATTATAATTATTATTTAAATTAAAAATTATTGTATTATAATTATTATAAATATAAAAAATAGCAACTAATATTGGCAATGAAACTAATAATGTATAAAATAATAAATATATTCCAGCTTGTAAGCGTTCAGGTTGATAACCTCATCCTAAAATTAATAATAAAGTTGGAATTAAACTAGATAATTAAATATAGAAATAATAATAATAATAATAAATTTATTATAAATAATTTTTCATAATTTTTATATTTATTAATTATATATCTTGCTATAATTATTAAAGCAAAAATTCAAAAATTTAATATAATTATACCATAAGATAATAAATCTATACCTAAAAAATAAGAAATAATTATTCAATAATTAGTAAAACAATTATTAATTATTATAATAAATATAATTAAAAATAATATATTTTGTACCATTAAAAATATATTCCTGATAAAACAAATAGGAATTATTATAATTAATATAAATAATAATTTTAACATTGTAAAATATTAAAAGATTGAAAATAATCTTTTCCATATATACGAATCATTGATACTAAAATTGATAATCCTAAAACTCCTTCACAAGCTCTAAATGTTATAAAAATTATTCTCAAATAATTTTCATAATTTAATATATTTAAATAAATAAATAATATATAAAATAAGAAAAAACAATATATTCTAATCTTAAAAGTATGGGCAATAAATGTTTACGATTAGAAATATTCGTCTTGTCATATAAAACATACTAAGTTTTTAATGAAAAGTTATTGATATACATATGTATAGGTAGCAAATCTTATTTAAAAGTATTTTGTTTGTATATTTTAATTGGTAGGTACCCGTACGTATTTATTTACATGTTTTTTTAATTATGTCAATAAATAAGTAATCTATATCTAGTTGCATTAATTAAATGTCCATCCCTTTGAAAGCTAGATTTTGATAATGCCCTTTTTTGTTATAGAGGGGTTTTTGAAGTTGTAATTTTTGATACCTACCTACATACAGAAAGCACGTTGGTAACCAGGAACGTTGTTCATGTTCAAAAAATGAATTTTTTTAATTTATTCGTGATGGTGAGAGTGAGATTTTCTAGAGTGAAGTCAAGAGGGGCTCAATTTCGCAAGCGTGAAACGGTGCAAGGAATGTATTCACCCTAAAAATATGCGTGAATAAACTTGTAACAGAGTGTACACGTTATCTGTCAAAAAAAATTAATCGCGCCCTTGCGGAATCGCAAGTGTACCCGATTTAGTGTGTACACGGAGATAACTCACACTTGCGGAACTTGATCCATTTGCTCAGTTCATAAGCAAACCCAAATTTTATCTCAACATATTTTTTCTGAAGCAACATTTCAAGATCAAATGAGAACAGTGGCGTATCTCAGAAATGTTTAGTAGGCGAAAGTAATAACATACAGTTTCTATCATGATATGATGCTCAAGATTGTTTTTAAAAAAAAATGTACATTGCTTAACTTGCTCTAAATTTCATGTTGAGTATATTATGTGTTGAAGGAAAAAAACAAAGATATATAATAAAAGTAATATGATTTTAAACATAACATTTATATAAAATAAAAGTAATATAATTTTAAAAAAAGCAATATCAATGTATAGTTAATGAGAAAAATAAATCTAAATATTAAACAAAATTGACGAAAGTTTGTATCAATGTTTCAGTGCGCTTTTAATATACATACATATGTAATTGCAAATAATAGCCTTATTGTGGCAACCTCACTAAACCCTCACAAGTCACAATAAACTCATAACTTGAGGTGAACTCATTTTTGTGACTTTTTTGGTATTCTGGTAAAAATCTCACAACTTGTGAGCATCATAAAAACTTGAAAATAATGATCTTCTTCTTGGCACATCATAACTCACCTACTTGACATATCTGCGAAACAAAACTATAAAAAACAACTAAATAAGAACAAATATGGAATTGAATTGAAACCAGATTAGGGCTGGCAACGAGACCGAGACTAGTCTCGGTCTCGTCTCGGTCTCGGTCTCGTCAACGAGACGAGACTCCTTTAAAAGTACCGAAGACGAGACCGAGACGAGAGCGAGACGAGACCGTATTTTTGGTACTGAAATTCGACGAGAGTCTCGCTGGTCTCGGCGGTCTCGGTGGTTTGGTTTCTGTTTTCGCTATAAGAAAATTTTGTTTTTATTTCATTATTATTTAGTATATAATCATGTTCAATTTTTATAATATTCACAGGTTTTTTTTGCGAAATATTATATACGTGTTAACATATTAAACCATATATGTATGTACATAGTTATACAGAGATAGGCGCATTGCGAAAATCCAGAGAACAATATGTACGATTTATGTATGCATGGCTTTGCTTCATTTTGGGTGACATTTGTAAAATATATTGTCAAAACGTCAAAATATAGTTCGTTGCCTAGCTGTCAAGCCATGAGATGTCAAAATCCAATGGCTTCGGAAAAAGGTGATTTAAGGCCTTTTGGGTGAGGTTTGAAAAAAAATATTTTAAAAACGTCAAAATATACAGTACTATTCTGTTAAACGTTCAAGTGAATATTTGTATTCTGCTATCCGACGGAAAAAACGAATTGTTTCAAAAAGTATTTAAATTTCGATCAAATATAAATTTTAACAATTAGATTCTCTTAAGAATTAAACAAAAAAAATATTAGTAAAGCTTTGGACTCAAAAGATAAAAGACATTTGAAAATATATAAATAGTGAAAAATTGAGTGAAATATTCACGTGAATCGAAAGATAGCAGAATAGGGCTGATGGTTTATTGCCTACCTGCCAAGGCATGAACTGTCAATTTCATTGAAGGATTGCTCCGATTAAAATGGATTAAAAAAACTGTACAAAATTAAAATTTTATCTGGAAATACGGCTCTTCAAAGTTGTCTGATAACGTTACTTCACAGCCTATTTTTTACGTTATCACACACCTTTGAAAACTAAATTAGCACAAAATGTAAGCCATTCGGAGCGCTTTCATACGCAACTAATGAAATTCAACTTAAAATCATAGTTTTCGATTTACACAAGAAAAACATACTCGTTTCAAGTGAAGTATATGGCCTTAGCTTCATGGACCTACGTAGTGTAGAACAAAATTTCTAGTTTATGATTTGTTGAGCATAAGCAACGCACAAGGATATATCACTATTAGATTCATAATTCATAATTGACAAGCACAATAAAGTTGGAAAAGACGTGCAGAGGCCAATTTTGACCGAATTCTTGAGATCCATATTGTACGTTGATTTTCACCAAGTTTCCCGAGCTTGGTTTTTTTTTCTATGAGTTTTGAAAGCTAAATGTGAAAATTTGTACCAATTCGTACGATTTTTCACGTTATCAAACACTAAAATCAGAGCAGTCCTTCAATGGATTTTGACAGCTCATGGCTTGATAGGTAGACAGCATACTATATTTTGACGTTTTGATAATATTTTTTTCCAAATGTCATACAAGAGGCTTAAAATCAACTTTTGCCGGAGGAAAAAATTTCGAATTTTTTGAGGTTAAATTTGAATTTTGTAGAGGATTTTTAATCCATCTAAATCCGAACGATGCTTCAATGTTGACAGTTCATGACTTGACAGGTAGGCAACTTACTATATCTTGATATTTGGATAATATTATTTTTCCAAATGTCACCCAAAAGGTTTGAAATCACATTTTTAGGGAGCAATAAATTAAATCGATAAATTTCGATTTTTTTTAGGTAAAATATGAATTTTGTGGAGGATTTTTTAATTCATTGAAATCGGAGACATCCTAAAAAGGGTTTTGACCGGTCGGTGCTTGACAAAAACGGTTAATTTATTTTTTAAGAAATCGAGCGTCGTGCGAGTATGTAGGTACAATTTTTTTTTAAATATTTTATTTATTTTTGCTATGAAATATATTTAATTACACAATTCTTCCAAAATATTATTTCCACTTAACTCAAAAGACAAAACAGACTCACGAGTTTGTTTCATACATTTTCCCGCATTTTTCTTACCGACGAACTGCTGAGATACCACAACCATACT
Organism: Philhelius pedissequus; assembly: GCA_910595825.1. NCBI lineage: Eukaryota > Metazoa > Arthropoda > Insecta > Diptera > Syrphidae > Philhelius > Philhelius pedissequus. Next base: position 244,771,306 of record OU343160.1, on the reverse strand, counting down.
CTATATTTGCAATCCGAACAATGCTTCTTATCTTTACTTACATTTTTTTACTACCAAAAAAAACACGAAAGAAACCAAGACTAAGGATGATACCAAGACCGAGACCGAGACCGAGACGAGATCGCACATTAAAATTTTCTCGAGAAAAAGGCGAGACCAAGGCCGACACGAGACTTGGTTAGGCGAGACCTGGACCGAAACCGAGACGAGACTGAAATTTTTCGATTTTGACGAGACCGAGACGAGATTAACAAAAGTCTCGCCTGGTCTCGTCTCGTTGCCAGCCCTAAACCAGATATTGTGACCAGTTATTGTGACTTGTGACGGTTTAGTGAGGTTGCCACAATAAGGCTATTATTTGCAATTAGATATGTATGTATACTAAAAGCGTACTGAAACATTGATACAAACTTTCGTCAATTTTGTTAAATTTTCTTTAATATTTAGATTTATTTTTCTCATTCACTATACATTGCTATTGCTTTTTTAAAATCATATTACTTATATTATATATCTGTTTTTTTTTTACTTAAACACATAATATACTCAACATGAAATTTAGAGCAAGTTAAGCAATGTACATTATATTTTAAAAACAATCTTGAACATCATATCATGATAGAGACTGTATGTTATTACTTTCCCCTACTAAACATTTCTGAGATACGCCACTTTTCTCATTTGATCTTAAAATGTGGCTTCAGAAAAAATATGTTGAGATAAAATTTGGGTTTCCTTATGAACTGAGCAAATGGATCAAGTTCCGCAAGTGTGAGTTTTCTTCAAAATCGGGTACACTTGCGATTCCGCAAGTGCGCGATTAATTTTTTTTGACAGATAACGTGTACACTCTGTTACAAGTTTATTCACGCATATTTCTAAAGTTAAATTAATAAAAAAAAACTTAAATTCACCCTAAGGTGAATACATTCCTTGCACGGTTTCACGCTTGCGAAATTGAGCCCCTCTTTAGTTTAGAAACCATCACGAATAAATTAAAAAAAATTAATTTTTTCAACATGAACAACGTTCCTGCTTACCAACGTGCTAAGAAATGCAAACTAAAATTCAATGATGTAAAAGCAGTATGTACGTTTGGAAAAAGTTAACATCTTTTAATTATCGCAGTATTCAAATAAATGTCTTTGCCACCGAAAAGCCGAATACAGAAACAATAATAAAAAATCACGCACGTTTAAAATCAATTTTAACAAATTCATACTAGATACGAAAAGAGAATATTCACTTCACTTTAAGTATATATTACAATTTTGCACTATTGTACACTTGCATGATGGCATGACACGCTTGTAGGACTGCTCACAAGTTTTTTTGATATTACCTGATATTGTCAGGCAGCGTTCTTGATCGATGATGTTTATGCATATCCTTCATCGCGAACAACATTCAACAAGTATTTTTGATGTTAGTTAGTTCATTTTTGAATCTTTGTCAGTTTGGAATAAGAAAAATAATATTTTGATGGGTTTATTAAGCTAGATCTTGGAATGAAAATGAAAATTTTGTTTGGCGGACAGACAACAAAACTGATAAATGAGTTTCATCAATGTTTCAGTGCGCTTTTAATATACATACATATGTAATTGCAATAATAGCCTTATTGTGGCAACCTCACTAAACCTTCACAAGTCACAATAAACTCATAACTTGAGGTGAACTCATTTTTGTGACTTTTTTGGTATTCTGGTAAAAATCTCACAACTTGTGAGCATCATAAAAACTTGAAAATAATGATCTTCTTCTTGGCACATCATAACTCACCTACTTGACATATCTGCGAAACAAAACTATAAAAAACAACGAAATAAGAACAAATATGGAATTGAATTGAAACCAGATATGTTGTGGCCAAACTACCAGATTATACGATGTCGGGAAGTGCTCCATAGTTTTGACGACATTTTTGTATGTATAAAATTTTGAAAACATTTTTTTGAAAAACAAATTTAAACACCAATTTAAAGTAATTACTAATATGCCCCCAAAATTTTAATTTAAAAAAAATATGTGGGTAGTATTTGAAAATTAAGATTAAAAAATGATTTATTTTTTGAAAAATCAAAAAAAAAACATTTTTTAATTTGAATATTATCTAATATTATTTATTCTTTTAGGTAGCGGTTGCATAAGAAAATTATTTTAATCCGTTCTGTAATAGTGGAAAGTCGAAAATATGAAAAGTGGTTCTATGGGAATTACCGCTAATAAGTACTTAGGAACGCTAAAAAAATGTATGGCAAGTCCCTACCGTTATTTTTGATCTTAAAAAAATGGAAAACACGTGTGGACATATTACCGAAAAAACAATATGTATGTACCTATCAAATTTGAAGCAACTCCAACCGACCGTTTAAGCTGTAGACCCGCGGACAGACTGGCAGAATTGTGAGACCCCATTTTTTGTCTTCGTTATCATCGTAATGTCAAGTTTAGTAAAAGTCTTGATTTCCATATTTTAAGAATCCAAAACTTGCCAGATAGCACCAAATATCTCAAGTAAAAATAATTTAAAGAGATAGGTAGGTACTCTGTCTATATAATTCAATGGATTTACACCACGTACCTACGTTTCGAGGTGGCTACGGACAGAGACACACTCTTTCCTAGCCACTCTAGTCTTGTCGTATACAATTTTTTAATAAAGCACCCAAGGGAAGCGATACAATACAAAACACAAACAAAAAAATCCGAGACTATTTTACTCTATCCTGATATCACTCTGTGATCATACCAACCAAGTAGGTATAGTGGGTGGAAGGTATCGTTATATGCAGGGACATGCGCAGAACGGTATAGTGACGACAACTGCATAGCGAAAGCAATCAGTGTTTTTTTCTCCCATGAGATTTTCGTATATGAAAATGCTAGCAAGGCCCCACCCGCTCACCCACTTCGAAATTTTCACGGTTCCGATGCATTTAAGTACACGTGATACACAATACGTTCCTTATACCTATAGTGAGGTACTTATACATGCCGCATCTTCTCGTGACAAGAGGCCATGTTAGCATTTTTTTTTAAATATATATCTAATCAGTTACCTAATCAACTTTTCAATACCGCTAATCTCATTTTTAACAGAAGAGAAAATCCTTGTCATTGTAAATTCAATAAAATACGTATTGTCTCCGATAACACTAGAATAGGCAATTAGGGCTTTACCCTTGAAAACACCACTTAAATACACAAAAAAGGTTTCCCTTTCACATGTTACAGATTAAACACCACAATGTGTGGAGGTTGGACTCTCAAAGTTCCAAAAATACCACATAAAAATATGAAACTACTTAGATCTGGCAAGTAATGGTATAGTAGAAGTTGAACTCAATTTGCTAGGAGCCGGCAGCCAGTGTCCACTACACCTATGCAAATTTTCAAGAAAAAACAACTTTACATCTAAACACCATATTAATTGAAAAAAAATTTCAATCTTGTTTTATATGTATGTATGTATGAATTGAATAATAAATATTATTTTGAAAAAAAGTAAATAATTTAAGTATATTTTCTATCATAAAGCCATTCAGTTGGAATTATTTCTTGGAATAACATTATAATTGTTAAATACATTATTATATATCAAAAAATGCCCGAAATTAAAAAATTAACATCAAAATCAAAATCACAAGCGAAAAAGAATCAAGAAATATCGGAAGAGGATTCCCAATACGCTACAAATACACAATTATTTAGCGTCGTCGCCTAGATCTAGACGACCGACCTCCTTTGCGACTCGATCGGCTTCGGCTCCGCTTGGGACGACTTTTAGAAATTCTTTTTCCTCTTGCTGCTGCTCCTCTTCGTCCTCCTCTTCCCCGTCCATGTCGTTTCATTACATCTTGGGGTTCAGTCTCAATATCATCAGTTTGCTATTTAAATTCAAATTAAACATATACATACTTACATATATTTATGTTTGGAAAGAAATTTGAAAACAATTTAAATTTAAATTTGGAAAGAAATTTGAAAACAATTTAAATTTACCTCTTTCTTTGCTTTAGTCTTGGATTGCGGTCGCGCTGGAGATAGAGACTGATCCTCAGATTCTCTTTCGTCATACGAGCTAGCGTATTGGGAATCCTCTTCCGATATTTCTTGATTCTTTTTCGCTTGTGATTTTGATTTTGATGTTAATTTTTTAATTTCGGGCATTTTTTGATATATAATAATATATTTAACAATTATAATGTTATTTCAAAAAATAATTACAACTGAATGGCTTTATGATAGAAAATATACTAAAATTATTTCCTTTTTTGCAAAATAATATTTATTATTCAATTCATACATACATACATATAAAACAAGATTGAATTTTTTTTTAAATAATAAGGTGTTTAGAGGTAAAGTTGTTTTTTCTTGCAAATTTGCATAGGTATAGTGGACACTGGCTGCAGGCTCCTAGCAAAATGAGTTCAACTTCTACTATACAATTACTTGCCAGATCTAAGTAGTTTCATATTTGTAAGTGGTACTTTTGTAACTTTGAGAGTCCCACCTCCACACATTGTGGTGTTTAATCTGTAACATGTGAAATCGAGACCTTTTTTGTGTATTTAAGTGGTGTTTTCAAGGGTAAAGCCCTATTTGACTATTCTAGTGTTATCGGGGAGAATACGTATTTTACAATGACAAGAATATTCTCTTCTGTTAAAAATGAAATTAGCGGTATTAAAAAGTTGATTAGGTAACGGATTAATATTTTAAAAAAAAATGCTAACCCGGCCTCTTGTCACGAGAAGATGCGGCATGTATAAGTACCTCACTATAGGTATAAGGAACGTATTGGGAATCACATGTACTTAAATGCATCGGAACCGTTAAAATTTCGAACTGGGTGAGCGGGTGGGGCCTTGCTCGCATTTTCATAGACGAAAATCTCCTGGGAGAAAAAAACACTGATTGCTTTCGCTATGCAGTTGTCGTCACTATACCGTTCTGCGCATGTCCCAGCATATACCGATATCTTCCACCCACTATACCTACTTGGTTGGTATGATGACAGAGTGCTATCAGGATATTGTAAAATATTCTTGTATTTTTTTGTTTGTGTTTTGTATTATATCGCTTCCCTTGGGTGCTTTATTAAAAAATTGTATACGACAAAAATAGAGTGGCTAGGAAAGAGTGTGTCTCTGTCCATAGCCACCTCGAAACGTAGGTACGTGGTATAAATCCATATTGCCCCCAACCCCAAAGGACTTTGGCAATGGTTTCTGTCAGTTGAGTAATTTGTGCGAGTGTAGTTTGAAAAATTTACGTCGATATGACATAATACTTGGTAAACTTGTCGGTACGTAGGTAGACGCAGACTGGAGGTAAAACTAAACTTAAATACTCTGTTGTTGCCCCTAGTCATGTCTGTGAGATCAATAACCTTATTGCCATTGCCAGGCCAGATTGCCATGTGACTGGAATTCTTGAAGAGAAAGGAAAGAGAGTGAGTGAGAGAGAGATAGTAAAAAAAATAAGTTTGGCTGTGGCTGGTATATTTACTTTTTAGTTTGGCTAACGTTTTTTATGCCAATGATAAGGATAACGTCATAGTCATCATGTCTTTGTCTGAATCTCAAACTGTAGGTACCTATTGTTATTTATATCGGTGAGTAAACAGGAAACAAAGCAATAAAAAAAAAACAGAACTGGGTTAAAACTCTGGAAGCTGGTTAGATATTTGAAAGACAACTTTCGCCATTCAGTGTTTTGTTTTGGTTTTTATAAGGTAATCGACTTCTGTATCGCACAGTGTAGATAGAAATTATATATTTATTTGAATTATATAGACAGAGTACCTACCTATCTCTTTAAATTATGTTTACTTGATATATTTGTTGCTATCTTGTAGCATAGACCGAGGTGTTGTCGGCTGGATTCCTCAACTGGAGGTTGAATCCCCTCCCTATACCACCTTTACAACCCCATGCCAACAGGAAACGTGAGGCTGATCTGGGCAGCAAGGAGGAGAGGGTGTCTAGGCTACGGCAGCGTGGCATGCTTGCATTAGCACAAACTAGCTCGTCGCCGGGGGGGGGGGGGGGGTTCTTGCTACCGCAGCACTGAACTGTCGTTACGACTTCATGCCGGAGAAAGGATAAAAAAAAATATATGTCGGTTCATCAATATAACAATGAGACCCGAATCCGTCCCGTTAGAAGTGTGTAATTCCTATAGGGGGAAGAGAGACCCGGATGTTATTGGCCCTCCGGAGGGCTTAACCCACCCAATGTATCAATAGATACCACCATGGTTACTGTTTCCTCCAATGTATATGCAGTAAGCCCAAACCTGATATTACCTCAGCTTACCACTTCACCAGTTTCATCGACACCTACCTCAGTTGCGTATTTTTTTTTATCGATTTTTCAAAAACTACCCAAATATTTTTTTTTAAATTAAAATTTTGCGGGCATATTAGTAATTACTTTAAATTGGTGTTTAAATTTGTTTTTCAAAAAAATGTTTTCAAAATTTTATACACACAAAAATATCGTCAAAACTATGGAGCACTTCCCGACATCGTAGAATCTTGTAGTTTGGCCACAACATACCTGGTTTCAATTCAATTCCATTTTTATTCTTATTTCGTTGTTTTTTACAGTTTTGTTTCGCAGATATGTCAAGTAGGTGAGTTGTTATGTGCCAAGAAGAAGATCATTATTTTCAAGTTTTTATGATGTTCACAAGTTGTGAGGTTTTTACCAGAATACCAAAAAAGTCACAAGAATGAGTTCACCTCAAGTTATGAGCTTATTGTGCCTTGTGACGGTTTATTGAGGTTGCCACAATAAGGCTATTATTTGCAATTAGATATGTATGTATACTAAAAGCGTACTGAAACATTGATACAAACTTTCGTCAATTTTGTTAAATTTTCTTTAATATTTAGATTTATTTTTCTCATTCACTATACATTGCTATTGCTTTTTTAAAATCATATTACTTATATTATATATCTGTTTTTTTTTTACTTAAACACATAATATACTCAACATGAAATTTAGAGCAAGTTAAGCAATGTACATTATTTTTTAAAAACAATCTTGAACATCATATCATGATAGAGACTTTATGTTATTACTTTCCCCTACTAAACATTTCTGAGATACGCCACTTTTCTCATTTGATCTTAAAATGTGGCTTCAGAAAAAATATGTTGAGATAAAATTTGGGTTTCCTTATGAACTGAGCAAATGGATCAAGTTCCGCAAGTGTGAGTTTTCTTCATGTACACACAAAATCGGGTACACTTGCGATTCCGCAAGTGCGCGATTAATTTTTTTTGACAGATAACGTGTACACTCTGTTACAAGTTTATTCACGCATATTTCTAAAGTTAAATTAATAAAAAAAAACTTAAATTCACCCTAAGGTGAATACATTCCTTGCACGGTTTCACGCTTGCGAAATTGAGCCCCTCTTTAGTTTAGAAAACCTAACTCTCACCATCACGAATAAATTAAAAAAAATAATTTTTTCAACATGAACAACGTTCCTGCTTACCAACGTGCTAAGAAATGCAAACTAAAATTCAATGATGTAAAAGCAGTATGTACGTTTGGAAAAAGTTAACATCTTTTAATTATCGCAGTATTCAAATAAATGTCTTTGCCACCGAAAAGCCGAATAAAGAAACAATAATAAAAAATCACGCACGTTTAAAATCAATTTTAACAAATTCATACTAGATACGAAAAGAGAATATTCACTTCACTTTAAGTATATATTACAATTTTGCACTATTGTACACTTGCATGATGGCATGACACGCTTGTAGGACTGCTCACAAGTTTTTTTGATATTACCTGATATTGTCAGGCAGCGTTCTTGATCGATGATGTTTATGCATATCCTTCATCGCGAACAACATTCAACAAGTATTTTTGATGTTAGTTAGTTCATTTTTGAATCCTTGTCAGTTTGGAATAAGAAAAATAATATTTTGATGGGTTTATTAAGCTAGATCTTGGAATGAAAATGAAAATTTTGTTTGGCGGACAGACAACAAAACTGATAAATGTGTACCCGAAACTTTTCACGCATGTTCGATATCCTACAAGCGAATGTGATGCAGGTTCAATAATGGGGCGTTCGGTGTCGCAAAGCTATCTAATACATTGCTGAAAAATATTATAAATATACCATTTCTGTCAAAACAGAGAAAAAAACGAATTGCTTACGATTACGCTCCAGCTCAAAGTGAATTAAACATTACATTTGTTGGATAACCTATAAATTCTAAATGAATCAGGAAGTAAGACACCACAAATGTTTCAAAACAAGAAGATGATGTATTAGGCACTTAATTAAAGTTTACAAACAACAATTGAAAAGACAACTGATTTCGTAGTCAGCTGTGCCCTACGATACCTAGGAATACCAGAAATTTAGCGCTAGTTTGGCTTCGATTTGGAAATCATATGTTTTGTTCGATATTATGGTCTTCAGCTGTTAATAGGCTGTTATTTAACGCGTATTACAACAACAATGAAAGTATTGCACAGCAAAGCTATGTCTCTCTGAACACAAACTGGCCCCGTGGTGCGCGGCCGTTAGGATTTCCAAGATAACTTTGCAGCGGATTTATTTTCGAACGATTCAGGTAGCTTTCAAGTTATGTCAGTTGTATTGCATACACATCTCAAATTTTGAATCAGCTGTTCCTCATATTTTCAACCGAAGCTCAACGAATCCAATAATTTTTGGGCAGGTTGAGATTTGTGTTTGACAACATATGTTTGGTTCATCAGGGTCCCAATTCCCCAACCGTGAAAGCTTTTCCGTGCAAAAAAATTATTCACCCTCAAAATATGCGTGAAGAAATTTGCTTAACTATGTACACGTTATAGCCTAGTACGCTGCTGATGCGAAACGAAATTTTTCGGTGGTCTCCACTAGGAGAGCGAAATGCTAACGAAAACCACAGCGGAAAATTTTTGCGGAGAGTTCTGTAAGCTGTCAAAAACAATTGACAAGTTGCGAGAAAAAGAGTAATTATGTCACAAAATTATTTTTAGGTGGTAAATTTTTTGTCGCCAAATTACTTTTAAATGTAATTTTTTTGAAATAATTCTTTGATATAAAAATGGTTCTAGTTACACAAAGAGGATTTAAGATAAAACTCAGAACCGTTTAAATGATCCAAATTAAGCAATTACTTTTGCATTTATAAACTGGTTTATCTGCCGATTTGATAAAATTTCTATCAGTTTTAAGAAAATCAATGAAGTTGCGAGGTAAACCACTCCAAAATTCGAAAACTTCATTGGGATGGTGTAAAAGGTTCTAATTTATGGTTTCTTACTAATTCCGGATACCATTTTCAAGTCCAAGATTTATTTAAAAAAAAATATAAGTAAAGGAAATTTGGTGACAAAAAAAATACATCTAAAAGTAATTTGGTGACAAAACTACTTTTGGTTTTGTTAATGCTTCCTTTGAAAGTATGAAGTTTTGATTCTAAACAGATATCGCTCACCTTTATTGGATAACCCGTTCCAAAGATATAGTCCAAAACCAATTCACTGTTCACATTGAAAAACATGATCTGAAAATACGTGGAGTGTATTTTCGGAACAGGTTGTCCAATAAAGGTGAGCGATATCTTTTTAGAATCAGCACTTCATACTTCCAACGGAAGCATCAACATTTTTTGCAAAGAAGTTGTATTAAAAAAAATAGCTCCAGGAATATGCATACATCATTCTAAATATGCGTATTTCAAGAGTGATTTTTTGCAATAAGGCTTCTACATAAAAACTTTTGATGCTGATTTTGAGAATATCAAGAGTAGATAACAAAAAGGTATCAACCAAGTGATACACTTCAAAGTATTTTCAGATTATGTATTTCAAGGTGAACAGTGAATAGCTTTTGAACTATATCTTTGGAACGGGTTGTCCAATAAAGGTGAGCGATATCTTTTTAGAATCAGCACTTCATACTTTCAAAGGAAGCATCAACATTTTTTGCAAAGAAGTTGTATTAAAAAAAAATAGCTCCAGAAATACGCATACATCATTCCAAATAGCGTATTTCAAGAGTGATTTTTTGCAATAAGGCTTCTACATAAAAACTTTTGATGCTTATTTTGAGAGCATCAAGAGTAGATTACAAATAGGTATCAACCAAGTTTTTAGGATAATCCGTTCCAAAGATACACTCCAAAGTATTTTCAGATATATATTTTTGGAACGGGTTGCATTTTCGCTTGTTGATCAGTGAGTTTTCTTAGTGGGTTTGTACTTGACCGCTCTGCTACGCTGCGAATGCCCTTTGATCGATTCCCATTTTAACTATAGGTCTTGCTTCCTTAATTAATACCAAAATCGAATGAATAGTAAAAATGCATGGCCTTATATGTCAAATCCAATTGACACGTGACCAGCTTGCAAGTAGCTTGATTTGCTATCAAATCCACTAGCAGGGCATCTGCCATACCAAGGTTCAATTACATTAAAAAACTTCGTCCAGAAAAGAAAAAGAATGTAGCGATGGCAATGCGAGGTAAGTGATTTGTCATCATCTTCTTTCTATCAACACAACAAAGGACTACCGAGGTCATCACCTGAAATTGTAGACTAAATAACAATGTCCATTCGTGCCGATTTTCACGAAGTAAACATTAAACAGATCATCTCAACTTGAGAAATAAGTTCTGGGGTATGGTATAAAATCGCCAATCAATGAGATCCGAAACAGGCTTTCTAAATAGATGTGGGTATCGTTTAAGATGGCCTTTTTGCAACCAAACATTATTGTGGTAACGATGATTTCCTTAATTGTCGTTGGTGCAGCGGAAGGCCGCTTACCTTTAGCTTCCGGCCTGGATACATCTTGTCCCGACCAGGTCGGAAATTCATATTCGTACTGCCAGTAGCGGGCGGTCGATTTGATTTTTTCTTTGTGGCAATTGAGTTAATTTATGTGTTGAAAGTATGTAGATAGAAATGGTGAGTGTTTTTTTTATATTTATATGGTTTCAAAGATCGCATAGAATTTAAAAGTCGGAGTAACAAATGTATTTTAAAAATCATGACATGGACAGTTAATTGCAGAACAAGCTACTGAATCTTGATTATAATATTTTTATTTAGTAGTCACTTTAAATAAATTAATTTTAAAAGGACATAGGTTATTTTTAATCTAAGCACTAGCACTAGGTATGAGAAAAGTCGATAGTTGGTTATAATCAGCACTTCAAATAAAGATCAGCTATATCTTGTTCGCCGATAAGATATGTGAAGGGTGTGCTTCTTTCCAACTTCCCATTTTCATTTTGCAGATTTAGTTTAGTCGATTTTGAAATTGGTTTTGATACAAAATTAGAATTGAATGTATTTTGAATAATTTAGTACAGGAAATGCACAGAAAAACCAGACACTATAGAAAACACAAAGCCAAAGAAAAATCAAATAAGCATTAAAAGAGCTTGACTTTTTTTTTATAAAAAAAAATGAAATGTCAAAATTTCGGAAGCAATTAATGTGCAGGTCAATTAAATTGAGAACGAAAAGAGTGGAGAATTGTACAAAGAAATCTACTACAGCTATCCACTAAAATTACACATTTCGTCGTTCAGCAGCGTACTGGAAAACGAAAAGTAGAACGAAATTTTTCGTTCATGATTTCGTCGTGTCATTTTTGTATGGGATTTTTCGTTTCGCATCAGCAGCGTACTAGGCTTATCTGACAAAAAAATATGTAACGCACCTTTGCGGAATCGGACAAATGAATGTGTACACAACTTTCTGTGCACACAGAGAAAACTCATGCTTGCGGAATTGGGCCCCAGCTGTTTTTTCCTTTGGCGTTACAACAACACCAAGCAATCCGGATCTGTTATGTTGTGCCACCGAACGAAATCAATGTGTACCCTACTTTATGTCGTTCCAACGTAGACCACCAGATGTCACTTCTATCACTTAAATGCTATATTGAAATACAATTTTCTTATAACGGATTTGTTGGTGGAAATTCGGACATTTCATTTCATTTCTAATTAAAATAATTTAATTAATAAACCTTTGAAAATAAATTACAAAAACAGCAAAAATTATTCATAGTAGAAAAAGTAGTGGATTAATTCAAAATGACTACAATGAATAGTTTCTCTTCGAATGTTGGCGCAAATTCGACAAGAATAAGCAAACCAAATCAAAATATTCAAGTTTATGTGCGCGTTAGGTACAGTTTTTTTTTTCAATTTATCTCGAATGGATATTGGCTTGTGAGTTGTGATTAACAGAGTGAATATTTTTCAGACCTATGAACGCTCAGGAACATGGCATAAGATCGTCTGAGGTCATTGAAGTCCACCCGCCCAACGAAATCATCACTCGACACATAGTCGACTCTAAACTCACCAAGAAATTCACATTCGATCGAACTTTTGGTCCTATATATATTAATATTAAGTGACAAATCGAAAATAGGTAGTAAGAATATCGTGTAGGTATTTCTACTCTAATATTTTTGTCCTTGTTTGATTAAAATAAAATTAAAGTCTTTATCGGCACTTTCCCTATGAAATGGAAATTGTTTTTCCCGAACAAAAAGCCGAAAAGGAATTGAACTATTTTTGCTTGTGGTCGCGTTAAATTAAATATAGGGAAAGAAAAGAACCTTATTGACCACCAAAATTTAAAAAAGTTAAAAAAGAAAAAACAAAATAAAAAACGTTTTTTAATTTAAAATTATTATTTAACTTTTTATTTAAATTGAATGCATTTCGAGTCTGATGTGACTCATCTTCAGCAATACACTAATTGGTATGGGAATTACAACAAAATTACATAAGACAAATAGAATAAAAAAATGTAAACAAAATAGCTTTACAAAATTAACAAATCACAGAAAGTTAAAGACTTAATATAACCCTCTCTCTCACTCTTTAACTTTCTGTGATTTGCTAATTTTGTAAAGCTATTTTGTTTACATTTTTTTATTCTATTTGTCTTATGTAATTTTATTGTAATTCCCATACCAATTAGTGTATTGATGAAGATGAGTCATATCAGACTCGAAATGCATTCAATTTAAATAAAAAGTTAAATAATAATTTTAAATTAAAAAACGTTTTTTATTTTGTTTTCTTCTTCTTAACTTTTTTAAATTTTTTTGTGGTCTATAAGGTTCTTTTCTTTCTCTATATTTAACTTGTTCGATTATTATTTTAAATTTTATTCATATCAAGAAACATTTGCATTAGCAGAATAAAATTACTATTCGGACAGAAGTTTTTGTTAAAAAACATATTGGATAAACTCATAAAATGCGCCACATACATATTTCTACCTGTAAATGGATGCCAGTATTCAATAGATCTGCATAAAAATAAATTACCGCAATAATAATATTATAAATGAACGTCATTGGCCAGGGGCTAGATTGCAAACAATTTTCCTTTGGAAGCACGAATTTTAACACGCGGATACTTTTATTCGGTAGATTTATGCTTAAAAACAATAATCAAATTTCACAGATTTATTTGTATTGCTGGATTTAACACACACCTACCCCCACACACAATCTAAACTTAATTCAACTTAAATTAGTTATCTCACATAAATAGAATCGTATCCACTGTTGAATTCCTTTGTTTTTGAATCTTGTAAGAATGTTGTTTACTGCTAGGACCTATTGAACAGGTGAGATTACTCCCAACATTGTGAGTTTATAATCCTACCATTTAGCATGGCATATATCCAGTCCACAATGACTGACTCAGCTACAACTTTATTTATATGAACATACATAGTTTCACATGAATGTATAGGCATTGAGTTTGTTTTCAAAAATTTCATTAGAAAAATTTGTCGAAGTGAAACTATTTAGGATTAGAAATCAATAACTTTTTTCGTTATAATACATTTTTGTTATTGAATATCAAAATTAATTCGTTTTAACTAAAAGAAATATTAAGAAAAGCAAGAGTGAATCAAGAAATAATGCGACGTGTTCGATCAATAGCTCGACGACGCAATTGTCGGCGCCGAGATATGCTTTGTGGCCTGCCATGACATGGATCTTCGGGCTATACGTCAGTTTTTAATTAAAATAATGGAGTATGTGTTTTCCATATAATTATATATGTACATACCTCAGTTTCACAACCGGAATTTCTTTTTAAGGGTATTCTTTCTTGGGTCGTCTTGTGGTTGAATATGATAAGATTTCATCCTCACTTAAAGAGCTACTATCAACAATTTCATTGTGATTGCGAGGATTGGGCATTATTTCTTGATTCACTCTTGCTTTTCTTAATATTTCTTTTAGTTAAAACGAATTAATTTTGATATTCAATAACAAAAATGTATTCTAACGAAAAAAGTTATTGATTTCTAATCCTAAATAGTTTCACTTCCACAAATTTTTCTAATGAAATTTTTGAAAACAATTTGAATGCCTATACATTCATGTGTAACTATGTATGTTCATATAAATAAAGTTGTAGCTGAGTCAGTCATTGTGGACTGGATACATGCCATGCTCAATGGTAGGATTATAAACTCACAATTTTGGGAGTAATTTCGCCTCTTCAATAGGTCCTAGTAGTAAACAACATGCTTACAAGATTCAAAAAAAATGAATTAAACAGTGGCTTATTTAGACGACATATTAATTTGGTACCGGGTAAGTATCTTACCACCATCAAGGATATAATATAATCTGCCCTTAAGGAACTATCCTCGTGGATAAAACGGCGTGGAAACGGCCTCAGGGTTAACCCCGCTAAAACTGAACTAATTCTGTTTACGAGGAAAAGAAAACTTTACTCCTCCTAAGATCAATGAGGTCCATCTGAAACTTTCCATAGAATCAAAATATTGGGGTGTAATCCTAGACCTTAAGTTAATTTGGAAAAAGAAAACACAGACGAAAAAAAACACAGAAAAAGAGGCATACGAACACAAGTCGTCCATTGGATGTGTACAGCGATCATTTCTTCCATTTTTTCCACCGGTCGATCGTGTGGTGGAAAGTTGTAATGAAAAATAGCTATCTCAAAAACCTAATCAATAATAACGGGATATGGATTTCTTAAACCTTGTAGGCCTGTACGAATACATAAGGGGCAAAGTAGCCAAGTGTACACTTCGGCTTAAAAAAATGGGCTCTTGGAAGCATTATAGATTTATCTGGCAAAGATATGATAATATAGCCGAGCTTGATGTAACCACTGACTACTTACCACCGAAAATAGGCTTTAACAAAAACTTCACGATGTTAATACCCGAAAGACATGGATGGGAATCTAGTTAACTATTAAGAGAACATGGTATTCCCATCTACACTGGAAGAATGAACAGGAGCCGGGGTGTTTTGTGAAGCTCTTAATATTATCATATAAACTCCTAGTTGAATGTAGCGTTTTTCAGGCTGAGTTTTACGCTATTAAAAAAACAATTCGTTCAATCAACGAATATACTCGTATGCATGACATGCATTTTAACAGTGCATATCCCGCATAACAATTTAATCTTTAGGTTTGTTCGTTAAGCCCTGAAGTCGCCCTAGGATCGACCTAAAGCGTTTTTTGAAAAACCTAAAGTCACCGTGACAAACAAATTCTGTGTTTTTTTGCATGAAATGCACCGAGATTTACTATTTCCGCGAGTGAAGTGAGATTACTCGCCAGTCAATACTGAAATCTCAGGCGAGTAATCTGACATTTTTAATCAAAATTGACTCATCTCACTCACTCGCACTGCGGTTTCGAATTAGCTGCATCCTGGTGATGGATTAAAAATCGAAGTAGTGTAAATGTAGTAATATTAGTACTTTATTGTAAAATTAGGCATTTTTTGTTGCAACTAGTATATATTTTTTTCATGTACTATTACTGTCTCATACCGCTTTCACACGCCACATCGATCTATCATGTCGAAGATGTAGTTCGTTACTGCATGAGCATTCACACGCACATACACCGATGTATAATTTTATGTTAAAATCAGCTGGAAAATAGAAAATTTGTCAAATTTACTTTAAAAAAATTAGTTATTGAAATGAAAATGTCTGTACGCCTTATTATTTTCAAGAATTTATTGAGCAGATTAATTTAATATGAAAGAAAAATGCAAATAATATAACTTCAAATTATGAACATAAGCAGACAACAGCAAGAAAACAAAACACATAATGTGCCAGTGTACTAGTTCGAGCCTTTTTACACGCCATGTCGACATACCACTTCGATCTCCAGAAATCGAACTGCTGTGTCGACACAGTTTCTTTTCGCACTACTAAAAAACCGTGCCGATCGACGAAGTAGTTCGTGGCGTGTGAAAGCGGTAACTATCTCAGTAAGTTGCCTTGTGCTTAGGGTGTTAAGATAGAACTCCAAAAAAGATCAACAAAACGAAAATCAACAAATTTGATTTGAAAACATTTAAAAAAAGCCTCAAGAAATTCGCGTATTGCGTTGCTATAAATGCAAAATGTACCAAGTAAGTAAATAAATTTTATAAGTTTTATTTAAGTTCTTATAAAAATTAATATTTAGGTTGACATAGTTAAGAAAGCCAAAAAATGGCAATGCAAAATTTGCCAACAGAAGCAAAGCGTTTTCAGAGAATTTTTTCGTGGCTCAGGTGCCCATTGCCGGCTTAAAGTACAGGAACTTAATTTAAATAATAATGATGTGCAGAATAAATCTTTGGGCCTTTTAGACATAGATGATCTAGATATAGATCTTGATGCTATTTTCAAAGAGAACATTACGAATAGCTGTAATGGTTAGTTGAAAATAAAAGATAGCAATTGGGCCAAATGTGTTGATTCTAAACAGAAAGAAGAAATTGTTGAGCCGACAAAACCTCCAAGTAAGTTAAAAAAGAATTCCAATAGCTCATCTGTAGAAGCTGAATACTGTGCCAACAATTTCAGCCCATCAACATCGACCAGTTCAAAATGGATTAAGTATTTATAAAACACTAGTCGTTATTTCTTAATTCATTTGTTTTAATGACAGTAATAAATTTATATTAATTTTTAACACTGAATATTTGAAAATCTCCATACAATCCATAAATTATAAAGAAATGACCTAATTAGTTTTTTTTTAAATTATAAAAGCGATTAAATTACCCGTTGTCACTTAGTTTAATCATGTTACCTTTTCCATGTAATGCCCCTTTTATATTTGATTGATTCCTATTTCAATCAGTACAGACAGAAAGGTTTCAGAAATTTGAATGGAATATCAGTTAGTGTAGAAGTGTTGCACGAGCTTTTAAAGATCGAGATTCATTTGATGGATTCAAATTACCTTATATTTATAATTCATTATAATTATAAGGGTCCAACGTTAAAGTAAAAATAAAACAAAATACTGTTGGCATACAAGCAGAAGGCACTAAATCAAAAAACATAGTTTTGAGTAAAATGATATTTAAGTTTAGCTTAGTCATGAAAATTCAATGCTGATTATTTTGTTGCCTTTGATTCCAAAAAAAAAACAGTATTCGCATAATGACATTAGGTTCGTTCGTTGAACTTTACTTAGGGTCGACCTAGGTTTTTTGACCTAGGTCGCGACCGCTCATAAAACTTATGAGCGCTCATAAATATTCACTATTAATGCGTAGTGAATAGGTTTATGAGCTTTTTAAGTTATGTGCGCTTCGTGAATATCAGCCTAGTCAAACAATAGTAGTTATATGGGATAAGTTTTTTAGTTGTATATTTAATACAATAAAAAATGAATAGACAATATTACTTTCGCTTTATTGTGATCCTTTGAATTTAGTTGCTAGGGCAATATATAAATTCCGTAAGAATTCGTTGAGTAACAGAGATAAAATAATCAAACATAATTCTCTCACGTAATACAATTTAAACTTCATTTTGTTTCTCTTCGAAATTTGTATTAAATCAGAGCTACCGTGTGTCAAACATATAGGGCTCTGTAAAAATTTTACTTTTTAACACCAAAATACTTTGAATACGACTTCATTGTTCAGATCGAATCAAACCAGACCGAAGTTTAGAAAGAGACATTAGCAGGAGGAGTTAAGACGTGTCTGCATTTTATAATACTATAGCCCTTATAAATATGTATTAGATGGGTACATCCTACTTTGAAAGCAATCCGGAGTGAAAATACATAGGTACCTAAAATCAAAATGATACATCAATACATCTCGCTTTGAATGGTTTACTATGCTGCAATCAACGATAATCAACCTTATCGATTCATTCTTGAAACAAATTCTTCTTTATTCGTAGCCAAACATTAAGGTTCCTACATGTAGACATTTTCCTTTAGTTTCCCACGATTTGGACAAAAAACGCTTTTTTTGACCGCGATGTCGCCCACAAACAAAATTAAGAAAAAACACAAAATACTCGTACAAAAATATGAAATACTTAATTCTTTTATTAAAATAAACAAACGTTTGAGTTTTCTGAAAAATAAATAAGAATAAGTTTCAAAATTCAAACACAAGTTTTGTATATATAATGTAGCAATTAATCATTATATTCTTTATAATTAACTCGATTAGTGGAATAAACATTGTTTGTCCTAAATACACACAAGTTATGTCCTTTGATTGGAAAGGCGACCTAATCTTCTTACATTTATCTACATCGGGTATTGTTAATTAAGTAAATGGAACTCGAAAAAAAAGCTAGTTACCGTAAAAAAAGTAGGAAAGTCCTAAATTTTTGACATGTTGTTATTTATTATTGGTAGGTGAAAAAAAATTACACAACCACGCACCATCCGCCCCTTCATCATTCCCAAAAACCAATTGCATAGAACACCAAAATTATCGACCTACTCTCAAGTTTTTAGAAAAACCTCAAAAACTGTGCATTTTTGGCATCAACCATCTGATACGAAAATCCTACAAAATTCAGCCCTAAATCATATTTTTTGGTTAACTTGTTTGGCCGAAAAAAAGACAAAATTTGACTATTTTTTTAAGAACCCGTTTTCTCGAATTTTTTCACTCATAATTCAAAAACTATGCTTGTAATTACAAATATGTCTAAACTGCATTAAATTTTCTATAAAATGAATACTTTTATTACTTATTTTGCCCAAACCGTGTTACCGCTAGAGCACTTTGAAATTATATGTTATAACTAGAAAACGTGAGGTTTTTTCATTTACCCACTCTCATACCTTCCTAAAATATGTATTCGCCTTAATAAGATTTTGAAATAGGTAGGTACATACATAAAAACTTTGTTCGATTTTTTTCAAATAATTTCAATATTAATATTTCAATAATTTGACAAAAATGACTTCAAGATTTTACTTACTTTTCTTTCAATAAACACTTAAAGTCAACATATATACCATTTATTTTATCTTTGAAAAATTATGGGTAGGTATTTGTTATTTATTTTGTTTGTATCTATGTACGTACATATAGTTATACAATTTGTGGTTCATTAATGAAATCAGTAGCTTTTTTTATGAAATCAAAGCTTTCTTAAACAAAAATATATAACAAAAAATAATATTCTTAAATATTAATAATAATTAGAAACTGAAAAATTTTGATCTATATTTAATCTGTTTTGGTCTAGACAAGAGACTAGAGAACGAACACAGCATCTCGTTCATGGCTTAAGAATTTTCTTTGAATATTAAAAAACATCTGTTGTGGTGTGATATCGAAACCTAATAGTTTTGTCAAAATGTCACCGAAAACAAAATCATTTTGAGTATTTTGTTTAAAAAAATTGATCGGCCCAAGAATTTTCTAAAAGTGTTTTGGAAAAATGTAGAATTATTCTTGATATTCGTAAAAAAAAAAAATTATTTTCCATTGGAAATAAATAAATTGCAAAATTACCATTCTATTTGATATAGAAAATTTTCCGCATTGCCAAAAAAAACATGGCTTAATTGCTCCATCTGAAGCACAATCTAATGAACCGAGGTAAGCTAAAATCTTAAATTTTGCTAACAAACAAAATGTGGGGGTTTTCTTCTAAGTGAATCTCCGTCTAAACAGAATTTCAGATTTTTAGGACATAATGGGAATGAGAAATTCAAGCCGAAAAAGAAAGCGCGCCTATTTCTTCACTCACAAATATCAAGCCCCCCCCTTAAATTTTACTAACAAAAAAAATTTGGGGATTTTATCCTAAGTGTATCTACTTCTGAACAGAATTTCAGGTTCCTAGGACTTAAGGGGAATGAAAAATTCTATTGGGGAAAAAGAAAGCGCGCCTATTTCTTCACTCACAAATATCAAGCCCCCCCCTTAAATTTTACTAACAAAAAAAATTTGGGGATTTTATCCTAAGTGAATCTCCCTCTGAACAGAATTTCCGATTCCTAGGACTTAAGGGGAAGAAAAAATTCTATTGGGGAAATTGGGGACGAAAAATGGATCAGACCTTTTATTTTAAATTTATTATTAAACTTACATGTTTCCTTCAACTTTCATTCTCTTGATTGCTTTTATCGTATTAAGACTGATTTTCTTACTTGCGGAAATTTTTTAATTAATTTTTTATTTAATTATTCTTAAATAAAAAATGGCTAAATTTGTCAAGTCTCAAAGAGGTCAGCCTAAACTCCATTTCGGAGGCTACATATATGTAAACTATAGGGAAGATAACGACTGCGTATAACATTTCTGGAGATGTGAAAAACACAAAAGCGAAAGATGTCGTGGAAGAGCAGTTTCCAGGGAAACTAATGTGGTTATGATAGAAGAACATAACGACGGCCCTTCCCCGGTTCTATGCGAGATAGCGTCCATTGCCCAGGAACTAAAAGCATGTGCAACTTTAACATTTGAAGCTCCCAGAAGTTTAGTTGCACGAGTTTTAGAAGGAGCTACCGCACCGGCTATAGTGTGTGGGCCAAACATTGTATCGATGCAGAAGGCGGTGTCACGGGAGCGAAAACGTCGACATCAATCAATGCCGATACCACACACTCACAAAAACTGCACAGCCCGAAGTTTTTTGTTAGGTGACTCAAGCAGCGGTGATGTTGACCGTATAATTATATTCGGAACACTATCGGATCGAGCTAGACTAGCACGGTGCGAAACGTGGTTGATGGACGGGACATTTCAAGTATGTCCAGAAATGTTTTACCAACTTTGGGTAATACATGGCGTCTTGGCTAATAAAGTGTTCCCGTGCATATACTGCTTGCTTCCTAATAAGTTGGAAGTAACTACCTACCTGCGTTATCCATGATATACGAAGCCACCGGAATGGAAAATATGCAGCCAAAGAATTTCCTCATTGATTTTGAGAAGGGGGAGGAAAATGCTCTCCGGTTTCTTTTCCCTGAGGTAAATATCCATGGTTGCTTTTTCCTTTTCGCCCAAGCAGTGCGTAAAAACTCCAACAATTAGGAATTCAAGCAAGATACGCGAAAGACATGTAATACTTTACGTGTCTTCGGAAATTCGTGGCGTTTTTTTCCTCCAACACATAATATACTCAACATAAAATTTAGAGCAAGTTAAGCAATGTACATTATTTTTTAAAAACAATCTTGAGCATCATATCATGATAGAAACTGTATGTTATTACTTTCGCCTACTAAACATTTCTGAGATACGCCACTGTTCTCATTTGATCTAGAAATGTGGCTTCAGAAAAAATATGTTGAGATAAAATTTGGGTTTAGGAATTAATTAGGAATTCAAGCAAGATACGCGAAAGACATGTAATACTTTACGTGTCTTCGGAAATTCGTGGCGTTTTTTTCCTTCAACACATAATGTACTCAACATAAAATTTAGAGCAAGTTAAGCAATGTACATTATTTTTTAAAAAACAATCTTGAGCATCATATCATGATAGAAACTGTATGTTATTACTTTCGCCTACTAAACATTTCTGACCACTGTTCTCATTTGATCTAGAAATGTGGCTTCAGAAAAAATATGTTGAGATAAAATTTGGGTTTGCTTATGAACTGAGCAAATGGATCAAGTTCCGCAAGTGTGAGTTTTCTCCGTGTACACACTAAATCGGGTAGACTTCCGACTCCGCAAGGGCGCGAATAATTTTTTTGACAGATAACGTGTACACTCTGTTACAAGTTTATTCACGCATATTTTTAGGGTGAATACATTCATTGCACGGTTTCACGCTTGCGAAATTGAGCCCCTCTTGACTTTACTTTAGAAAATCTCACTCTCGCCATCACGAATAAATTTAAAAAATTCATTTTTTGAACATGAACAACGTTCCTGCTTACCAACGTGCTTTCTGTATGTAGGGAGGTATCAAAAATTACAACTTCAAAAACCCCTCTATAACAAAAAAGGGCATTATCAAAATCTAGCTTTCAAAGGGATGGACATTTAATTAACTAATGCAACTAGATATAGATTACTTATTTATTGACATAATTAAAAAACATGTAAATAAATACGTACGGGTACCTACCAATTAAAATATACAAACAAAATACTTTTAAATAAGATTTGCTACCTATACATATGTATATCAATAACTTTTCATTAAAAAATTAATATGTTTTATATGACAAGACGAATATTTCTAATCGTAAACATTTATTAACCATACTTTTAAGATTACAATATATTGTTTTATCTTATTTTATATATTATTTATTTATTTAAATATATTAAATTATGAAAATTATTTGAGAATAATTTTTATAAAATTTAGAGCTTGTGAAGAAGTTTTAGGATTATCAATTTTAGTATCAATGATTCGTATATATGGAAATGATTATTTTCAATCTTTTAATATTGTACAATGCTAAAATTATTATTTATATTAATTATAATAATTCCTATTTGTTTTATAAGAAATATATTTTCAATGGTACAAAATATATTATTTTTAATTATATTTATTATAATAATTAATAATTGTTTTACTAATTATTGAATAATTATTTCTTATTTTTTAGGTATAGATTTATTATCTCATGGTATAATTATATTAATTTTTTGAATTTTTGCTTTAATAATTAAATTAAATAATATATAATTAATAAATATAAAAATTATGAAAAATTATTTAAGCTGGAATATATTTATTATTTTATACATTATTAGTTTCATTGCCAATATTAGTTGCTATTTTTTATATTTATAATAATTATAATACAATAATTTTTAATTTAAATAATAATTATAATTTTTATTTTATTTTATTATATTTTTCTTTAATTTTATCTTTTTTAGTAAAAATACCAATATTTTTAGTACATTTATGACTATCAAAAGCTCATGTTGAAGCGCCGATTGCTGGATTATTCTTAAAGGATGATTTATTTGTATAAATATAAATGCTAATATTATAATAGTAATGCAAAAAATAATTTGTATAATATCAAGAAATGGTTTAATGAAAATATTAATTTTGGAGATTAATGATAAAGAAGTTTCTTTTTTCTTGAAGTTTAAAAAGAAAAATTCTTATTCTTGATTTACAAGACCAATGTTTTTTTTTAAACTAGATTTTGATAATGCCCTTTTTTGTTATAGAGGGGTTTTTGACGTTGTAATTTTTAATACCTACCTACATACAGAAAGCACGTTGATAAGCAGGAACGTTGTTCATGTTCAAAAAATGATTTTTTTAAATTTATTCGTGATGGTGAGAGTGAGATTTTCTAAACTAAAGTCAAGAGGGGCTCAATTTCGCAAGCGTGAAACCGTGCAAGGAATGTATTCACCCTAAAAATATGCGTGAATAAACTTGTAACAGAGTGTACACGTTATCTGTCAAAAAAAATTAATCGCGCCCTGGCGGAATCGGAAGTGTACCCGATTTAGTGTGTACACGGAGAAAACTCACACGTGCGGAACTTGATCCATTTGCTCAGTTCATAAGCAAACCCAAATTTTATCTCGAACGTGCGGAACTTGATCCATTTGCTCAGTTCATAAGCAAACCCAAATTTTATCTCAACATATTTTTTCTGAAGCCATATTTCAAGAACAAATGAGAACAGTGGCGTATCTCAGAAATGTTTAGTAGACGAAAGTAATAACATACAGTTTCTATCATGATATGCTGCTAAAGATTGTTTTTAAAAAATAATGTACATTGCTTAACTTGCTCTAAATTTCATGTTGAGTATATTATGTGTTGAAGTAAAAAAACACAGATATATAATATAAGTAATATGATTTAAAAAAAAGCAATATCAATGTATAGTGAATGAGAAAAATAAATCGAAATATTAAACAAAATTGACGAAAGTTTGTATCAATGTTTCAGTGTGCTTTTAATATACATACATATGTAATTGCAAATAATAGCCTTATTGTGGCAACCTCACTAAACCCTCACAAGTCACAATAAACTCATAACTTGAGGTGAACTCATTTTTGTGACTTTTTTGGTATTCTGGTAAAAATCTCACAACTTGTGAGCATCATAAAAACTTGAAAATAATGATCTTCTTCTTGGCACATCATAACTCACCTACTTGACATATCTGCGAAACAAAACTATAAAAAACAACGAAATAAGAACAAATATGGAATTGAATTGAAACCAGATATGTTGTGGCCAAACTACCAGATTATACGATGTCGGGAAGTGCTCCATAGTTTTGACGACATTTTTGTATGTATAAAATTTTGAAAACATTTTTTTGAAAAACAAATTTAAACACCAATTTAAAGTAATTACTAATATGCCCGCAAAATTTTAATTTAAAAAAAAATATGTGGGTAGTATTTGAAAATTAAGATTAAAAAAATGATTTATTTTTTGAAAAATCAAGAAAAATTTTTTTTTTTAATTTGAATATTATCTAATATTATTTATTCTTTTAGGTAGCGGTTGCATAGGAAAATTATTTTAATCCGTTCTGCAATAGTGGAAAGTCGAAAATATGAAAAGTGGTTCTATGGGAAATACCGCTAATAAGTACTTAGGAACGCTAAAAAAAATGTATGGCAAATCCCTACCGTTATTTTTGATCTTAAAAAAATGAAAAAAAAAACGTGTGGACATATTACCGAAAAAACAATATGTATGTACCTATCAAATTTGAAGAAACTCCAACCGACCGTTTAAGCTGTAGACCCGCGAAAAGACTGGCAGAATTGTGAGACCCCATTTTTTGTCTTCGTTATCATCGTAATGTCAAGTTTAGTGAAAGTCTTGATTTCCATATTTTAAGAATCCAAAACTTGCCAGATAGCACCAAATATCTCAAGTAAAAATAATTTAAAGAGATAGGTAGGTACTCTGTCTATATAATTCAAATAAATATATAATTTCTATCTACACTGTGTGATCGATAAGTATAATTGATAAGTCGATAAGTCGATTACCTTATAAAAACCAAAACAAAACACTGAATGGCGAATATGGATTTACACCACGTCCCTACGTTTCGAGATGGCTATGGGCAGAGACACACTCTTTCCTAGTCACTCTAGTCTTGTCGTATACAATTTTTTAATAAAGCACCCAAGGGAAGCGATACAATACAAAACACAAACAAAAAAATACGAGAATATTTTACACTATCCGGATATCACTCCGTGATCATACCAACCAAGTAGGTATAGTGGGTGAAAAGTATCGGTATATGGAGGGACATGCGCAGAACGGTATAGTGACGACAACGCATAGCGAAAGCAATCAGTGTTTTTTTCTCCCATGAGATTTGCGTCTATGAAAATGCTAGCAAGGCCCCACCCGATGCATTTAAGTACATGTGATTCACAATACGTTCCTTATACCTATAGTGAGGTACTTATACATGCCGCATCTTCTCGTGACAAGAGGCCGGGTTAGCATTTTTTTAAAAATATTATTCTAATCCGTTACCTAATCAACTTTTCAATACCGCTAATTTCATTTTTAACAGAAGGGAATATTCTTGTCATTGTAAAATCAATAAAATACGTATTCTCTCCGATAACACTAGAATAGGCAAATAGGGCTTTACCCTTGAAAACACCACTTAAATACACAAAAAAGGTTTCCCTTTCACATGTAACAGATTAAACACCACAATGTCTGTTTGCAGACATTACTTTTGCTTATACAAACAAATAATCTGTAATGTATTCTTAGGTACTATATTTCAAAGCATTGCTTGGGAACCAGAAGTGGATAATACTGATGGCTACAAAGATGATCAAGAATGGCCATTTCAGAGAGCGATGGACTAGAAAATATGGCCGGATAAATATGCCATGACCACCTAAGTGAAGCCAGTTTGTCAAGGCCATCACACATGATATTTACTTGCTGAACTTGGAGAAGACTAGCACACCGACTTCAATTTATATCAATTAAAGTAAATTTAATTCAACAATATTCAATTATTTGAACAAATTGTATGTTTATACTATTCGCGCACGAAAAATCCATTTATCCACATCGGACTAACAAAACAATTTCTTTTGCTCTCTGATTTTTTAATCTCGTGTGCCGTCGGCCAAATATGACAAAAAAAGAAGTGTCGTAATTGTCTTTAATTTGATTCATTGATCACTTCGACCATATATAATCATAATACCTACCTACGATCTCTAACTAACAATTCATGTAGCGGAACATTAGGGGTATTCATGAACCGATGTATCTGGTCTTGTATCATTGTAAAAGTGTTAGAGTGTTGCATTTTTTTGCACTACAACAACAAAATATACTGAATGTCAATGGCTTACACTTTTACAATTTTACAATCCCCGAACCCTATTGTAACAGAAAAATACAATCGTGTAGGATTTTTTTTAACACAAACCAAGCCTTCTTCACAACAATTGTGAAACAGATTTTGACATTTGCTTCAGTGTTGCTACAGATTAGTAAAGGTGTGTTCACAGTCTGTTGTAAAAAAATTAAATTTTACAATTCTACAAGACTTGGTACACCAGATCGTGAACCCTATTGGTTTCCCTAATGCACAGGATGGCGTATTCTCTATAAGCAGATTAGTTTTTTTTTGTGAGGAAATTGGTAGAGTACTTTAACTGCGATGGTACCATCTTTGACGTCTATCGGAGAGAAAAAATTAACTTTATATTGTGCTATATTGAAACTAAGTAAGAGATATTTTTGCATCTTATTATTTATACAGTACGTTTCGCCGCGTGTGATTTTCTTTGTCAAAAAATTTTATGTAATTTTTATCCCCGATTTTTTTATGGCAATCATTTTTTCCTCGAACATGGTTTTGCTGGATTTTTTTTCTACAATTTATGTCCCTGTGGTCCTCAAGTAGCATCCTGTTCGTTCGGTGACCTAAATTTGTTCGTTCCGATTTCCGGGTATGGCCAATATGAATTCGCAGCCAATTACAACTGTACAATGAGACCCCTACGGATATAACATCATATAATTAAACGGCGAACATGTTTTTGGTGGTACACTTTTCGCGGCCCACAAAAACCGAAGGGGCATAAATTACATATCAAAGCATTTATGCATAGATGTGCAGAATGCCAAAATTATTTCAATATACTACACAGAAATTGTTTAATACAATAAATAAAAATGTAAAAAAAAACTCACCTAAACTAGAGATGTCTGTTGCTGGAAAGGTACACCATACTTTCATACAGTTTAAGTTTAGTAAAAGTTAGAACCATCTGGTGTCAAGCCAATTGAACACCGGACAGTTGAACACACTATAATGGCAAAATTATAGTAAAAATAAAATTCCATTTTCATTTCCATTTTCTTAGTGATTCGTGCATTGGATTATTTAATGAAATATATAAAAGGAATTAGAAATTGCATTGTTCGTTGCAGACTTAGTTTTTGAATTGTGTTAGTGCTGGGCAATACTAGGATGGTGAATAGCTGAGTACAGGAAAGTGGTGGAAAAGTATAAATAAATATTTAATTTCTAATGAAAACTATTTACAACGTGAACAAAGACCGCCACAATAAATTTAGAAAATAATTAAGTTTCATTTTCGAAGTTAATATTATTGAATTTATACAAATTAAAACAATCATTATTTATTTGATATGTGGTGGCATTTCATAAGAGGTAAAGTGTGGTAAAATACGAGGTGTGTGAAGCGCGCCCATATCTAAATCCATTGTTTTGGATTATTTTAATATTTCTTGAATTTTTTTAAGGCGTAAGTATTGTTGTATGTACGTATTTTGTATTAGCATGAAAATAATGAAAGTTGCAAGAGTAAGAACCAGGAACATTTATTGTACAAAAATTGTTAATGTGTCAAAAATGTGTATAGGCTTACAAGTTTAACTGTTTTCCTTTGAACTCCAGGATTGAGTGCTTAGTAGATACTTCGCATTGCATTCAACAATTTAAAAAAATTATATATTCTGTCTTTTATTGAATGATAATGAAATAAATAAATAAATTGGCACTCGAATTTCGAGAGCCTGGGTCGGCTAGTATTTATTAAAGGGAAACAAATACAGAAAATAAAAGACCTGAAGTCAAATCCGAATTGACAAGGCGAGGTACATTTTAAATAAATTATTATACACATTGTTACTATATCTATTTATTGAAAAATTAAGGCGTTAATCACTTTTTATTTTCTGTATTTATTAGTATTCTGTATATATAATTTTTTTTTTCATACTAACATCTAACATTGCATTAAATGATGACCCGGTAGTATAGCACAGTTTTCTGTGTTGGCAAACTATTGATAAAAAAAACTCATTCAGCCTCATTCAGCTTTGCCGACCGGGCATATGGCGGGCTTAGTCCGCCACTGTTGGGAATCTGGGAACAGGATTTATGCTCATTATTTTTGCTTAGTGCAACTGGTTTTGCCGGTTGATTTTCCGCTTTCTGTTCTCTGACCATGGGACGATTGCAGTATTTTTGTGTATGTCCAAAAGCATGACAGCGCTTACATTGAGGAAAAATTTACACCTTTCGCAGTGGTTCGATTTTGACAATAACTAAATCATTAGAGATATATTTAAAAGCAACAGAGAAAGACATACAATTTCTTCTGTGGGCATTTCATAGCATATTCTTTCAGTTACTAAAGAATGTCGAATGCAACTAATGCTGGCAGAAAAATTCACAAAAAATGATGTTTCGAAATGCCATAATAAAATAAGAGTTCTCCAATTATCGGTTCCGTTACTGTATAACGGGATTATGCAGCTTATGTCCATTATAGGGTCCAACACAAGGATGCTTCTAATTTCTTGGACGACGCGACGTCCCTATCCGAATGCTGTGTTCATGTGCTCGACCAAGGAAACTGGGAGTAGATATAATTCGGGTGGCTTCTACACATGTGGATGTCGTTCGTTGGACAATTTTTTGGTGTTGTCGACTTAGTACAGCATGAAAATTAAATAATAATTGCCTTATTTAATGCGTATTTTGTATGTTGACACAATTTTTAATTTAGTTAATTTAATTAAACTATATTTTCAATCTCTTTTACTTCTACGGATGAAAAAACACGTCCGATCACGACGGGAGCCAGAAGCCAACTCTATAACTTAATATTTTATGACTAAATGACTAAATATTATTAAGTCCTTATGAATACATGAATATAATTTTAAAAAAATATTTACACGCGCTAGAAATAAATCTTTGAAACTATTTTCTCTTTCATAATATTCACTAACAGCTAAATAATTATTTTAATATCATGGAAACAATATAAAAAACAGGTAAAGTTGACCCACCATGTATTTCAATAAATACATCACCAATAACCACCCATCTTTCAATTGCCCTTAGCACAATGTCAAATAAAATATTACAATATTTTTATTAGCTTATAATTCATTACTCAATTCAAATTTTTGATTCTCCAATTTTTTACATTTATTTTTAAGTGATACTAAAATCAGCTTATTATTATTATAAATGTTATTACTGCGAGAGTATACTACTCCATATGACGGATGGTGCCGAACAAAGAATGTTGTACTGTCATTCATTTCTACTAATAAAAAAACTTCAATTGTTTGTCGATTTTCGAACAGCGGAAGAACTGTTGTGTTCTGGAGTAAATAAATAGTTTAATTATTAAAAAAATAATATTTTGGAAAACTATATATATAAATGATAGAATGATCTCTTCTAAGTGATGCAATAAAAATGCTACTAATTACTTTTTAATTAAAATTGCTTCGAAATATCTGTACTGCAGAACTAAGGCTGTTGGCAGCACTAATTATTATTAATTTTTAATTTTTGTTTACGACAAATAAGAAATCACTTGTTTTTTTGGTCTTATTTAGTACTTAGTACTCTGTTTTTTCGTTGTTATGTTGTAACTATGATAATAATAATTTTTCTAAAAATAAAAGAGATCCGTATTCAAACATTCAAAATAGAAACAATGTTTCTATTTATTTGTTTTTCTGACCCATTTACATGGTCAATTCGTAATCGCACATTTTTTAGTCCATTCGACCCAGATAGATAAGAAGAAAAAATAACATCGTTTCACATTCAACCAAAGATTGTTAAGCTCAATTTTATAAGCTTCTAAGGAACTTTCTGTTTGTTCGCTTAGTACTAATTCTTAATTAGTTTTAAATTACACTAATTCGTCAGTTGCTATAATAAAATTGTTTAGTGCCATCATGTTTAAGAAGATTTAATGGTAAGCAAACTTGTAAGCCTATACAAATTTTTGACACATTAACGATTTTTGTACAACAATAAATGTTCCTGGTTCTTACTCTTGCAACTTTTATTATTTCCATGCTAATACAAAATACGTACAAACAACAATACTTACGCCTCAAAAAAATTCAAGAAATATCAAAATAATCCAAAACAATGGATTTATAGATGGGATTTTTACCACACTTTACCTCTTATGAAATGCCACCGCATATGAAATAAATAATGATTGTTTTAATTTGTATAAATCCAATAATATTAACTTCGAAAATGAAACTTAATTATATTCTAAATTTATTGTGGCGGTCTTTGTTCACGTTGTAAACAGTTTTCATTGGAAATTAAATATTTATTTACACTTTTCCACCACTTTCCTGTACTCAGCTATTCACCATCCTAGTATTGCCCAGCACTAACACAATTCAAAAACTAAGTCTGCAACGAACAATGCAATTTCTAATTCCTTTTATATATTTCATTAAATAATCCAATGCACGAACCATTAAGAAAATGGAAATGAAAATGGAATTTTATTTTTACTATAATTTTGCCATTATAGTGTGTTCAACTGTCCGGTGTTCAATTGGCTTGACACCAGATGGTTCTAACTTTTACTAAACTTAAACTGTATGACAGTATGGTGGTGTACCTTTTCAGCAACAGATGTCTCTAATGTAGGTGTGTATTTTTTTACATTTTTATTTATTGTATTAAACAATTTCTGTGTAGTATATTGAAATAATTTTGGCATTCTGCACATCTATGCAAAAAATGCTTCCGTTTGATATGTAATTTATGCCCCTTTGGTTTTTGCGGGCCGCGAAAAGTGTACCACAAAAAACATGTTCGCCGTTTAATTATATAATGTTATATCCGTAGGGGCCTCACTGTACATTTGTAATTGGCTGCGCATTAATATTGGACATACCCGGAAATCGGAACGAACGAATTTAGGTCACCGAACGAACAGGATGCTACTTGAGGACCACAGGGACACAAATTGTAGAAAAAAAATCCAGCAAAATAATGTTGGAGCTAAAAAGGATTGCCATCCAAAAATCGGGGATAAAAACTACATAAAATTTTTTGACAAAGAAAACCACAAGCGGCGAAACGTACTGTATAAATAATAAGATGCAAAAATATCTCTTACTTAGTTTCAATATAGCACAATATAAAGTTAATTTTTTCTCTCCGATAGACGTCAAAGATGGTACCATCGCATTTAAATCACTCTACCAATTTCCTCACAAAAAAAACTAATATACTTATATAGAAAACGCCATCCAGTGCATTAGGGAAACCAAGTAAAATTGTAAAATTTTATTTTTTTACAACAGACTGTGAACACACCTTTACTAATCTGTAGCAACACTGAAGCAAATGTCCAAATCTGTTTCACATTTGTTGTGAAGAAGGCTTGGTTTGTGTTAAAAAAATCTTACACCATTGTATTTTTCTGTTACAATAGGGTTCGGGTATTGTAAAAGTGTAAAAGTGTAAGCCTTTGACATTCAGTATATTTTGTTGTTGTAGTGCAAAAATATGCTACACTCTTACACTTTTACAATGATACAAGACCAGATACATCGGATCATGTATACCCTTAATGTTCCGCTACATGAATTGTAAGTTAGAGATCATAGGTAGGTATTATGATTATATATGGTTGAAGTGATCCATGAATCAAATTAAAGACGATTACGACATTTCTTTTTTTGTCATATTTGGCTGACGGCACGCGAGATTAAGAAATGTGAGAGCAAAAGAAATTGTTGTGTTAGTCCGATGTGGATAAATGGATTTTTCGTCTGCGAATATTATAAACATACAATTTGTTCAAATAATTGAATATTGTTGAATTAAATTTACTTTAATTGATTTAAATTAAAGTCGGTGCGCTATATGGATATCGAAGATTTACCTTAAATTAAGCAAAACAAAAATTTGTGAAGATTATTGTGCATTAAATAAATGGAAAATGTTTTAGTTGTGTTGTATTGTTGTTTCTTGCATTTAGATAAGTCTACAATTGTTCTGTTAAGTGTTCTTGTTCTAAACACATCCTAGCGCGGAATTTTTTTTTTTTTTATTTTCACATCGCTGTCAATGTCTTTGGTAAACTCAAGTAGATTGCTTGGTAGCCTGGGCAAATTACTTAGTCTTATCCGTTGAACGATTTGAAGATTTTTTCCAAGTTCATCAAGTAAATATCCTGTGTGATTGACAAACAAAGCCTTAACAAACTGCCTTCACTTAGGTGGTCATGGCATATTTATCCGGCCATATTTTCTAGTCCATCGATCTCTAAAATGGCCATTCTTGATCATCTTTGTAGTCATCAGTATTATGCTCTTCTGGTTCCCAAGCAATGCTTTGAAATATAGTACCTAAGAATGCATTTCAGATTATTTGTTTGTATAAGCAAGAATAATGTCTTCAAACCGGCCAATGGTGCTTGCAAATCTGGTGTAGGTATCGTCAAAGCAGTCATTTGCTGCGTCCGAAATAACACGCTCGTTCTGTCCTAAAATGGAGGACCTTTATCCTAAGAGGAATTTTCTCTATCAGGATGGTAATAGGAGCCACGTAGCATACCAAATGTGTTTTCTAATACGTTCCGGATTCAATCTGTACAATACATATTTGAATCCAAACTGGCTTGCGTGTAACAGGGTTTCTAATATTTTTGTATTGTCTCTGGTCAAAACCCTAGTTGACCATTCGGATAAATCAGCGTTTGCCGTTGCTTTGTATACTGTTGGTATGGAACCTGGCTTACGGCGAGGGTGTTTTTTAACCGTCAGCCTATGAAGATAGAATATATTTTTAATTTAATTTTTATAAAGCAACTGGAATGCACTTACCCAATCCAAATTGACAGTAAAGTGGTTAATACAGTTTCTAGCTGTTTTTGCATAAATGCATCCTTTCTTTTACAAATATGAATCCAAATTTTCAGCAGTTCAGGATCTTTTGGGAAACTTTGGTATAACATATCTTCTCTTCTTAATTTATTGTTTTTATTATTGCACCTACAAACAGCAAACAACATTTTTTAAGCTATTTTACATCAAAGAAAATATACAATTTCAATAACAAAATCAAAACTTTACAACTTCAAACTTTGTTTCGCTTTTATTTTGTTTCACTTAAAATCTCCCGTGACATCACAGGAGTCATGACAGTCTGTCAGTCTGTCAGTCTGTCAGTCTGTCAGTCTGTCAGTCTGTCAGTCTGTCAGTCTGTCAGTCTGTCAGTCTGTCAGTCTGTCAGTCTGTCAGTCTGTCAGTCTGTCAGTCTGTCAGTCTGTCAGTCTGTCAGTCTGTCAGTCTGTCAGTCTGTCAGTCTGTCAGTCTGTCAGTCTGTCAGTCTGTCAGTCTGTCAGTCTGTCAGTCTGTCAGTCTGTCAGTCTGTCAGTCTGTCAGTCTGTCAGTCTGTCAGTCTGTCAGTCTGTCAGTCTGTCAGTCTGTCAGTCTGTCAGTCTGTCAGTCTGTCAGTCTGTCAGTCTGTCAGTCTGTCAGTCTGTCAGTCTGTCAGTCTGTCAGTCTGTCAGTCTGTCAGTCTGTCAGTCTGTCAGTCTGTCAGTCTGTCAGTCTGTCAGTCTGTCAGTCTGTCAGTCTGTCAGTCTGTCAGTCTGTCAGTCTGTCAGTCTGTCAGTCTGTCAGTCTGTCAGTCTGTCAGTCTGTCAGTCTGTCAGTCTGTCAGTCTGTCAGTCTGTCAGTCTGTCAGTCTGTCAGTCTGTCAGTCTGTCAGTCTGTCAGTCTGTCAGTCTGTCAGTCTGTCAGTCTGTCAGTCTGTCAGTCTGTCAGTCTGTCAGTCTGTCAGTCTGTCAGTCTGTCAGTCTGTCAGTCTGTCAGTCTGTCAGTCTGTCAGTCTGTCAGTCTGTCAGTCTGTCAGTCTGTCAGTCTGTCAGTCTGTCAGTCTGTCAGTCTGTCAGTCTGTCAGTCTGTCAGTCTGTCAGTCTGTCAGTCTGTCAGTCTGTCAGTCTGTCAGTCTGTCAGTCTGTCAGTCTGTCAGTCTGTCAGTCTGTCAGTCTGTCAGTCTGTCAGTCTGTCAGTCTGTCAGTCTGTCAGTCTGTCAGTCTGTCAGTCTGTCAGTCTGTCAGTCTGTCAGTCTGTCAGTCTGTCAGTCTGTCAGTCTGTCAGTCTGTCAGTCTGTCAGTCTGTCAGTCTGTCAGTCTGTCAGTCTGTCAGTCTGTCAGTCTGTCAGTCTGTCAGTCTGTCAGTCTGTCAGTCTGTCAGTCTGTCAGTCTGTCAGTCTGTCAGTCTGTCAGTCTGTCAGTCTGTCAGTCTGTCAGTCTGTCAGTCTGTCAGTCTGTCAGTCTGTCAGTCTGTCAGTCTGTCAGTCTGTCAGTCTGTCAGTCTGTCAGTCTGTCAGTCTGTCAGTCTGTCAGTCTGTCAGTCTGTCAGTCTGTCAGTCTGTCAGTCTGTCAGTCTGTCAGTCTGTCAGTCTGTCAGTCTGTCAGTCTGTCAGTCTGTCAGTCTGTCAGTCTGTCAGTCTGTCAGTCTGTCAGTCTGTCAGTCTGTCAGTCTGTCAGTCTGTCAGTCTGTCAGTCTGTCAGTCTGTCAGTCTGTCAGTCTGTCAGTCTGTCAGTCTGTCAGTCTGTCAGTCTGTCAGTCTGTCAGTCTGTCAGTCTGTCAGTCTGTCAGTCTGTCAGTCTGTCAGTCTGTCAGTCTGTCAGTCTGTCAGTCTGTCAGTCTGTCAGTCTGTCAGTCTGTCAGTCTGTCAGTCTGTCAGTCTGTCAGTCTGTCAGTCTGTCAGTCTGTCAGTCTGTCAGTCTGTCAGTCTGTCAGTCTGTCAGTCTGTCAGTCTGTCAGTCTGTCAGTCTGTCAGTCTGTCAGTCTGTCAGTCTGTCAGTCTGTCAGTCTGTCAGTCTGTCAGTCTGTCAGTCTGTCAGTCTGTCAGTCTGTCAGTCTGTCAGTCTGTCAGTCTGTCAGTCTGTCAGTCTGTCAGTCTGTCAGTCTGTCAGTCTGTCAGTCTGTCAGTCTGTCAGTCTGTCAGTCTGTCAGTCTGTCAGTCTGTCAGTCTGTCAGTCTGTCAGTCTGTCAGTCTGTCAGTCTGTCAGTCTGTCAGTCTGTCAGTCTGTCAGTCTGTCAGTCTGTCAGTCTGTCAGTCTGTCAGTCTGTCAGTCTGTCAGTCTGTCAGTCTGTCAGTCTGTCAGTCTGTCAGTCTGTCAGTCTGTCAGTCTGTCAGTCTGTCAGTCTGTCAGTCTGTCAGTCTGTCAGTCTGTCAGTCTGTCAGTCTGTCAGTCTGTCAGTCTGTCAGTCTGTCAGTCTGTCAGTCTGTCAGTCTGTCAGTCTGTCAGTCTGTCAGTCTGTCAGTCTGTCAGTCTGTCAGTCTGTCAGTCTGTCAGTCTGTCAGTCTGTCAGTCTGTCAGTCTGTCAGTCTGTCAGTCTGTCAGTCTGTCAGTCTGTCAGTCTGTCAGTCTGTCAGTCTGTCAGTCTGTCAGTCTGTCAGTCTGTCAGTCTGTCAGTCTGTCAGTCTGTCAGTCTGTCAGTCTGTCAGTCTGTCAGTCTGTCAGTCTGTCAGTCTGTCAGTCTGTCAGTCTGTCAGTCTGTCAGTCTGTCAGTCTGTCAGTCTGTCAGTCTGTCAGTCTGTCAGTCTGTCAGTCTGTCAGTCTGTCAGTCTGTCAGTCTGTCAGTCTGTCAGTCTGTCAGTCTGTCAGTCTGTCAGTCTGTCAGTCTGTCAGTCTGTCAGTCTGTCAGTCTGTCAGTCTGTCAGTCTGTCAGTCTGTCAGTCTGTCAGTCTGTCAGTCTGTCAGTCTGTCAGTCTGTCAGTCTGTCAGTCTGTCAGTCTGTCAGTCTGTCAGTCTGTCAGTCTGTCAGTCTGTCAGTCTGTCAGTCTGTCAGTCTGTCAGTCTGTCAGTCTGTCAGTCTGTCAGTCTGTCAGTCTGTCAGTCTGTCAGTCTGTCAGTCTGTCAGTCTGTCAGTCTGTCAGTCTGTCAGTCTGTCAGTCTGTCAGTCTGTCAGTCTGTCAGTCTGTCAGTCTGTCAGTCTGTCAGTCTGTCAGTCTGTCAGTCTGTCAGTCTGTCAGTCTGTCAGTCTGTCAGTCTGTCAGTCTGTCAGTCTGTCAGTCTGTCAGTCTGTCAGTCTGTCAGTCTGTCAGTCTGTCAGTCTGTCAGTCTGTCAGTCTGTCAGTCTGTCAGTCTGTCAGTCTGTCAGTCTGTCAGTCTGTCAGTCTGTCAGTCTGTCAGTCTGTCAGTCTGTCAGTCTGTCAGTCTGTCAGTCTGTCAGTCTGTCAGTCTGTCAGTCTGTCAGTCTGTCAGTCTGTCAGTCTGTCAGTCTGTCAGTCTGTCAGTCTGTCAGTCTGTCAGTCTGTCAGTCTGTCAGTCTGTCAGTCTGTCAGTCTGTCAGTCTGTCAGTCTGTCAGTCTGTCAGTCTGTCAGTCTGTCAGTCTGTCAGTCTGTCAGTCTGTCAGTCTGTCAGTCTGTCAGTCTGTCAGTCTGTCAGTCTGTCAGTCTGTCAGTCTGTCAGTCTGTCAGTCTGTCAGTCTGTCAGTCTGTCAGTCTGTCAGTCTGTCAGTCTGTCAGTCTGTCAGTCTGTCAGTCTGTCAGTCTGTCAGTCTGTCAGTCTGTCAGTCTGTCAGTCTGTCAGTCTGTCAGTCTGTCAGTCTGTCAGTCTGTCAGTCTGTCAGTCTGTCAGTCTGTCAGTCTGTCAGTCTGTCAGTCTGTCAGTCTGTCAGTCTGTCAGTCTGTCAGTCTGTCAGTCTGTCAGTCTGTCAGTCTGTCAGTCTGTCAGTCTGTCAGTCTGTCAGTCTGTCAGTCTGTCAGTCTGTCAGTCTGTCAGTCTGTCAGTCTGTCAGTCTGTCAGTCTGTCAGTCTGTCAGTCTGTCAGTCTGTCAGTCTGTCAGTCTGTCAGTCTGTCAGTCTGTCAGTCTGTCAGTCTGTCAGTCTGTCAGTCTGTCAGTCTGTCAGTCTGTCAGTCTGTCAGTCTGTCAGTCTGTCAGTCTGTCAGTCTGTCAGTCTGTCAGTCTGTCAGTCTGTCAGTCTGTCAGTCTGTCAGTCTGTCAGTCTGTCAGTCTGTCAGTCTGTCAGTCTGTCAGTCTGTCAGTCTGTCAGTCTGTCAGTCTGTCAGTCTGTCAGTCTGTCAGTCTGTCAGTCTGTCAGTCTGTCAGTCTGTCAGTCTGTCAGTCTGTCAGTCTGTCAGTCTGTCAGTCTGTCAGTCTGTCAGTCTGTCAGTCTGTCAGTCTGTCAGTCTGTCAGTCTGTCAGTCTGTCAGTCTGTCAGTCTGTCAGTCTGTCAGTCTGTCAGTCTGTCAGTCTGTCAGTCTGTCAGTCTGTCAGTCTGTCAGTCTGTCAGTCTGTCAGTCTGTCAGTCTGTCAGTCTGTCAGTCTGTCAGTCTGTCAGTCTGTCAGTCTGTCAGTCTGTCAGTCTGTCAGTCTGTCAGTCTGTCAGTCTGTCAGTCTGTCAGTCTGTCAGTCTGTCAGTCTGTCAGTCTGTCAGTCTGTCAGTCTGTCAGTCTGTCAGTCTGTCAGTCTGTCAGTCTGTCAGTCTGTCAGTCTGTCAGTCTGTCAGTCTGTCAGTCTGTCAGTCTGTCAGTCTGTCAGTCTGTCAGTCTGTCAGTCTGTCAGTCTGTCAGTCTGTCAGTCTGTCAGTCTGTCAGTCTGTCAGTCTGTCAGTCTGTCAGTCTGTCAGTCTGTCAGTCTGTCAGTCTGTCAGTCTGTCAGTCTGTCAGTCTGTCAGTCTGTCAGTCTGTCAGTCTGTCAGTCTGTCAGTCTGTCAGTCTGTCAGTCTGTCAGTCTGTCAGTCTGTCAGTCTGTCAGTCTGTCAGTCTGTCAGTCTGTCAGTCTGTCAGTCTGTCAGTCTGTCAGTCTGTCAGTCTGTCAGTCTGTCAGTCTGTCAGTCTGTCAGTCTGTCAGTCTGTCAGTCTGTCAGTCTGTCAGTCTGTCAGTCTGTCAGTCTGTCAGTCTGTCAGTCTGTCAGTCTGTCAGTCTGTCAGTCTGTCAGTCTGTCAGTCTGTCAGTCTGTCAGTCTGTCAGTCTGTCAGTCTGTCAGTCTGTCAGTCTGTCAGTCTGTCAGTCTGTCAGTCTGTCAGTCTGTCAGTCTGTCAGTCTGTCAGTCTGTCAGTCTGTCAGTCTGTCAGTCTGTCAGTCTGTCAGTCTGTCAGTCTGTCAGTCTGTCAGTCTGTCAGTCTGTCAGTCTGTCAGTCTGTCAGTCTGTCAGTCTGTCAGTCTGTCAGTCTGTCAGTCTGTCAGTCTGTCAGTCTGTCAGTCGGTCAGTCTGTCAGTCTGTCAGTCTGTCAGTCTGTCAGTCTGTCAGTCTGTCAGTCAGTCTGCAGTCTGTCAGTCTGTCAGTCTGTCAGTCTGTCAGTCTGTCAGTCTGTCAGTCTGTCAGTCTGTCAGTCTGTCAGTCTGTCAGTCTGTCAGTCTGTCAGTCTGTCAGTCTGTCAGTCTGTCAGTCTGTCAGTCTGTCAGTCTGTCAGTCTGTCAGTCTGTCAGTCTGTCAGTCTGTCAGTCTGTCAGTCTGTCAGTCTGTCAGTCTGTCAGTCTGTCAGTCTGTCAGTCTGTCAGTCTGTCAGTCTGTCAGTCTGTCAGTCTGTCAGTCTGTCAGTCTGTCAGTCTGTCAGTCTGTCAGTCTGTCAGTCTGTCAGTCTGTCAGTCTGTCAGTCTGTCAGTCTGTCAGTCTGTCAGTCTGTCAGTCTGTCAGTCTGTCAGTCTGTCAGTCTGTCAGTCTGTCAGTCTGTCAGTCTGTCAGTCTGTCAGTCTGTCAGTCTGTCAGTCTGTCAGTCTGTCAGTCTGTCAGTCTGTCAGTCTGTCAGTCTGTCAGTCTGTCAGTCTGTCAGTCTGTCAGTCTGTCAGTCTGTCAGTCTGTCAGTCTGTCAGTCTGTCAGTCTGTCAGTCTGTCAGTCTGTCAGTCTGTCAGTCTGTCAGTCTGTCAGTCTGTCAGTCTGTCAGTCTGTCAGTCTGTCAGTCTGTCAGTCTGTCAGTCTGTCAGTCTGTCAGTCTGTCAGTCTGTCAGTCTGTCAGTCTGTCAGTCTGTCAGTCTGTCAGTCTGTCAGTCTGTCAGTCTGTCAGTCTGTCAGTCTGTCAGTCTGTCAGTCTGTCAGTCTGTCAGTCTGTCAGTCTGTCAGTCTGTCAGTCTGTCAGTCTGTCAGTCTGTCAGTCTGTCAGTCTGTCAGTCTGTCAGTCTGTCAGTCTGTCAGTCTGTCAGTCTGTCAGTCTGTCAGTCTGTCAGTCTGTCAGTCTGTCAGTCTGTCAGTCTGTCAGTCTGTCAGTCTGTCAGTCTGTCAGTCTGTCAGTCTGTCAGTCTGTCAGTCTGTCAGTCTGTCAGTCTGTCAGTCTGTCAGTCTGTCAGTCTGTCAGTCTGTCAGTCTGTCAGTCTGTCAGTCTGTCAGTCTGTCAGTCTGTCAGTCTGTCAGTCTGTCAGTCTGTCAGTCTGTCAGTCTGTCAGTCTGTCAGTCTGTCAGTCTGTCAGTCTGTCAGTCTGTCAGTCTGTCAGTCTGTCAGTCTGTCAGTCTGTCAGTCTGTCAGTCTGTCAGTCTGTCAGTCTGTCAGTCTGTCAGTCTGTCAGTCTGTCAGTCTGTCAGTCTGTCAGTCTGTCAGTCTGTCAGTCTGTCAGTCTGTCAGTCTGTCAGTCTGTCAGTCTGTCAGTCTGTCAGTCTGTCAGTCTGTCAGTCTGTCAGTCTGTCAGTCTGTCAGTCTGTCAGTCTGTCAGTCTGTCAGTCTGTCAGTCTGTCAGTCTGTCAGTCTGTCAGTCTGTCAGTCTGTCAGTCTGTCAGTCTGTCAGTCTGTCAGTCTGTCAGTCTGTCAGTCTGTCAGTCTGTCAGTCTGTCAGTCTGTCAGTCTGTCAGTCTGTCAGTCTGTCAGTCTGTCAGTCTGTCAGTCTGTCAGTCTGTCAGTCTGTCAGTCTGTCAGTCTGTCAGTCTGTCAGTCTGTCAGTCTGTCAGTCTGTCAGTCTGTCAGTCTGTCAGTCTGTCAGTCTGTCAGTCTGTCAGTCTGTCAGTCTGTCAGTCTGTCAGTCTGTCAGTCTGTCAGTCTGTCAGTCTGTCAGTCTGTCAGTCTGTCAGTCTGTCAGTCTGTCAGTCTGTCAGTCTGTCAGTCTGTCAGTCTGTCAGTCTGTCAGTCTGTCAGTCTGTCAGTCTGTCAGTCTGTCAGTCTGTCAGTCTGTCAGTCTGTCAGTCTGTCAGTCTGTCAGTCTGTCAGTCTGTCAGTCTGTCAGTCTGTCAGTCTGTCAGTCTGTCAGTCTGTCAGTCTGTCAGTCTGTCAGTCTGTCAGTCTGTCAGTCTGTCAGTCTGTCAGTCTGTCAGTCTGTCAGTCTGTCAGTCTGTCAGTCTGTCAGTCTGTCAGTCTGTCAGTCTGTCAGTCTGTCAGTCTGTCAGTCTGTCAGTCTGTCAGTCTGTCAGTCTGTCAGTCTGTCAGTCTGTCAGTCTGTCAGTCTGTCAGTCTGTCAGTCTGTCAGTCTGTCAGTCTGTCAGTCTGTCAGTCTGTCAGTCTGTCAGTCTGTCAGTCTGTCAGTCTGTCAGTCTGTCAGTCTGTCAGTCTGTCAGTCTGTCAGTCTGTCAGTCTGTCAGTCTGTCAGTCTGTCAGTCTGTCAGTCTGTCAGTCTGTCAGTCTGTCAGTCTGTCAGTCTGTCAGTCTGTCAGTCTGTCAGTCTGTCAGTCTGTCAGTCTGTCAGTCTGTCAGTCTGTCAGTCTGTCAGTCTGTCAGTCTGTCAGTCTGTCAGTCTGTCAGTCTGTCAGTCTGTCAGTCTGTCAGTCTGTCAGTCTGTCAGTCTGTCAGTCTGTCAGTCTGTCAGTCTGTCAGTCTGTCAGTCTGTCAGTCTGTCAGTCTGTCAGTCTGTCAGTCTGTCAGTCTGTCAGTCTGTCAGTCTGTCAGTCTGTCAGTCTGTCAGTCTGTCAGTCTGTCAGTCTGTCAGTCTGTCAGTCTGTCAGTCTGTCAGTCTGTCAGTCTGTCAGTCTGTCAGTCTGTCAGTCTGTCAGTCTGTCAGTCTGTCAGTCTGTCAGTCTGTCAGTCTGTCAGTCTGTCAGTCTGTCAGTCTGTCAGTCTGTCAGTCTGTCAGTCTGTCAGTCTGTCAGTCTGTCAGTCTGTCAGTCTGTCAGTCTGTCAGTCTGTCAGTCTGTCAGTCTGTCAGTCTGTCAGTCTGTCAGTCTGTCAGTCTGTCAGTCTGTCAGTCTGTCAGTCTGTCAGTCTGTCAGTCTGTCAGTCTGTCAGTCTGTCAGTCTGTCAGTCTGTCAGTCTGTCAGTCTGTCAGTCTGTCAGTCTGTCAGTCTGTCAGTCTGTCAGTCTGTCAGTCTGTCAGTCTGTCAGTCTGTCAGTCTGTCAGTCTGTCAGTCTGTCAGTCTGTCAGTCTGTCAGTCTGTCAGTCTGTCAGTCTGTCAGTCTGTCAGTCTGTCAGTCTGTCAGTCTGTCAGTCTGTCAGTCTGTCAGTCTGTCAGTCTGTCAGTCTGTCAGTCTGTCAGTCTGTCAGTCTGTCAGTCTGTCAGTCTGTCAGTCTGTCAGTCTGTCAGTCTGTCAGTCTGTCAGTCTGTCAGTCTGTCAGTCTGTCAGTCTGTCAGTCTGTCAGTCTGTCAGTCTGTCAGTCTGTCAGTCTGTCAGTCTGTCAGTCTGTCAGTCTGTCAGTCTGTCAGTCTGTCAGTCTGTCAGTCTGTCAGTCTGTCAGTCTGTCAGTCTGTCAGTCTGTCAGTCTGTCAGTCTGTCAGTCTGTCAGTCTGTCAGTCTGTCAGTCTGTCAGTCTGTCAGTCTGTCAGTCTGTCAGTCTGTCAGTCTGTCAGTCTGTCAGTCTGTCAGTCTGTCAGTCTGTCAGTCTGTCAGTCTGTCAGTCTGTCAGTCTGTCAGTCTGTCAGTCTGTCAGTCTGTCAGTCTGTCAGTCTGTCAGTCTGTCAGTCTGTCAGTCTGTCAGTCTGTCAGTCTGTCAGTCTGTCAGTCTGTCAGTCTGTCAGTCTGTCAGTCTGTCAGTCTGTCAGTCTGTCAGTCTGTCAGTCTGTCAGTCTGTCAGTCTGTCAGTCTGTCAGTCTGTCAGTCTGTCAGTCTGTCAGTCTGTCAGTCTGTCAGTCTGTCAGTCTGTCAGTCTGTCAGTCTGTCAGTCTGTCAGTCTGTCAGTCTGTCAGTCTGTCAGTCTGTCAGTCTGTCAGTCTGTCAGTCTGTCAGTCTGTCAGTCTGTCAGTCTGTCAGTCTGTCAGTCTGTCAGTCTGTCAGTCTGTCAGTCTGTCAGTCTGTCAGTCTGTCAGTCTGTCAGTCTGTCAGTCTGTCAGTCTGTCAGTCTGTCAGTCTGTCAGTCTGTCAGTCTGTCAGTCTGTCAGTCTGTCAGTCTGTCAGTCTGTCAGTCTGTCAGTCTGTCAGTCTGTCAGTCTGTCAGTCTGTCAGTCTGTCAGTCTGTCAGTCTGTCAGTCTGTCAGTCTGTCAGTCTGTCAGTCTGTCAGTCTGTCAGTCTGTCAGTCTGTCAGTCTGTCAGTCTGTCAGTCTGTCAGTCTGTCAGTCTGTCAGTCTGTCAGTCTGTCAGTCTGTCAGTCTGTCAGTCTGTCAGTCTGTCAGTCTGTCAGTCTGTCAGTCTGTCAGTCTGTCAGTCTGTCAGTCTGTCAGTCTGTCAGTCTGTCAGTCTGTCAGTCTGTCAGTCTGTCAGTCTGTCAGTCTGTCAGTCTGTCAGTCTGTCAGTCTGTCAGTCTGTCAGTCTGTCAGTCTGTCAGTCTGTCAGTCTGTCAGTCTGTCAGTCTGTCAGTCTGTCAGTCTGTCAGTCTGTCAGTCTGTCAGTCTGTCAGTCTGTCAGTCTGTCAGTCTGTCAGTCTGTCAGTCTGTCAGTCTGTCAGTCTGTCAGTCTGTCAGTCTGTCAGTCTGTCAGTCTGTCAGTCTGTCAGTCTGTCAGTCTGTCAGTCTGTCAGTCTGTCAGTCTGTCAGTCTGTCAGTCTGTCAGTCTGTCAGTCTGTCAGTCTGTCAGTCTGTCAGTCTGTCAGTCTGTCAGTCTGTCAGTCTGTCAGTCTGTCAGTCTGTCAGTCTGTCAGTCTGTCAGTCTGTCAGTCTGTCAGTCTGTCAGTCTGTCAGTCTGTCAGTCTGTCAGTCTGTCAGTCTGTCAGTCTGTCAGTCTGTCA
Source organism: Philhelius pedissequus (assembly GCA_910595825.1). NCBI lineage: Eukaryota > Metazoa > Arthropoda > Insecta > Diptera > Syrphidae > Philhelius > Philhelius pedissequus. Next base: position 244,727,719 of record OU343160.1, on the reverse strand, counting down.
GTCTGTCAGTCTGTCAGTCTGTCAGTCTGTCAGTCTGTCAGTCTGTCAGTCTGTCAGTCTGTCAGTCTGTCAGTCTGTCAGTCTGTCAGTCTGTCAGTCTGTCAGTCTGTCAGTCTGTCAGTCTGTCACTGTCAGTCTGTCAGTCTGTCCAGTCTGTCAGTCTGTCAGTCTGTCAGTCTGTCAGTCTGTCAGTCTGTCAGTCTGTCAGTCTGTCAGTCTGTCAGTCTGTCAGTCTGTCAGTCTGTCAGTCTGTCAGTCTGTCAGTCTGTCAGTCTGTCAGTCTGTCAGTCTGTCAGTCTGTCAGTCTGTCAGTCTGTCAGTCTGTCAGTCTGTCAGTCTGTCAGTCTGTCAGTCTGTCAGTCTGTCAGTCTGTCAGTCTGTCAGTCTGTCAGTCTGTCAGTCTGTCAGTCTGTCAGTCTGTCAGTCTGTCAGTCTGTCAGTCTGTCAGTCTGTCAGTCTGTCAGTCTGTCAGTCTGTCAGTCTGTCAATCTGTCAGTCTGTCAGTCTGTCAGTCTGTCAGTCTGTCAGTCTGTCAGTCTGTCAGTCTGTCAGTCTGTCAGTCTGTCAGTCTGTCAGTCTGTCAGTCTGTCAGTCTGTCAGTCTGTCAGTCTGTCAGTCTGTCAGTCTGTCAGTCTGTCAGTCTGTCAGTCTGTCAGTCTGTCAGTCTGTCAGTCTGTCAGTCTGTCAGTCTGTAAGTCTGTCAGTCTGTCAGTCTGTCAGTCTGTTAGTCTGTCAGTCTGTCAGTCTGTCAGTCTGTCAGTCTGTCAGTCTGTCAGTCTGTCAGTCTGTCAGTCTGTCAGTCTGTCAGTCTGTCAGTCTGTCAGTCTGTCAGTCTGTCAGTCTGTCAGTCTGTCAGTCTGTCAGTCTGTCAGTCTGTCAGTCTGTCAGTCTGTCAGTCTGTCAGTCTGTCAGTCTGTCAGTCTGTCAGTCTGTCAGTCTGTCAGTCTGTCAGTCTGTCAGTCTGTCAGGCTGTCAGTCTGTCAGTCTGTCAGTCTGTCAGTCTGTCATTCTGTCAGTCTGTCAGTCTGTCAGTCTGTCAGTCTGTCAGTCTGTCAGTCTGTCAGTCTGTCAGTCTGTCAGTCTGTCATCTGTCAGTCTGTCAGTCTGTCAGTCTGTCAGTCTGTCAGTCTGTCAGTCTGTCAGTCTGTCAGTCTGTCAGTCTGTCAGTCTGTCAGTCTGTCAGTCTGTCAGTCTGTCAGTCTGTCAGTCTGTCAGTATGTCAGTCTGACAGTCTGTCAGTCTGTCAGTCTGTCAGTCTGTCAGTCTGTCAGTCTTCAGTCTGTCAGTCTGTCAGTCTGTCAGTCTGTCAGTCTGTCAGTCTGTCAGTCTGTCAGTCTGTCAGTCTGTCAGTCTGTCAGTCTGTCAGTCTGTCAGTCTGTCAGTCTGTCAGTCTGTCAGTCTGTCAGTCTGTCAGTCTGTCAGTCTGTCAGTCTGTCAGTCTGTCAGTATGTCAGTATGTCAGTCTGACAGTCTGTCAGTCTGTCAGTCTGTCAGTCTGTCAGTCTGTCAGTCTGTCAGTCTGTCAGTCTGTCAGTCTGTCAGTCTGTCAGTCTGTCAGTCTGTCAGTCTGTCAGTCTGTCAGTCTGTCAGTCTGTCAGTCTGTCAGTCTGTCAGTCTGTCAGTCTGTCAGTCTGTCAGTCTGTCAGTCTGTCAGTCTGTCAGTCTGTCAGTCTGTCAGTCTGTCAGTCTGTCAGTCTGTCAGTCTGTCAGTCTGTCAGTCTGTCAGTCTGTCAGTCTGTCAGTCTGTCAGTCTGTCAGTCTGTCAGTCTGTCAGTCTGTCAGTCTGTCAGTCTGTCAGTCTTCAGTCTGTCAGTCTGTCAGTCTGTCAGTCTACCAGTCTGTCAGTCTGTCAGTCTGTCAGTCTGTCAGTCTGTCAGTCTGTCGTCTGTCAGTCTGTCAGTCTGTCAGTCTGTCAGTCTGTCAGTCTGTCAGTCTGTCAGTCTGTCAGTCTGTCAGTCTGTCAGTCTGTCAGTCTGTCAGTCTGTCAGTCTGTCAGTCTGTCAGTCTGTCAGTCTGTCAGTCTGTCAGTCTGTCAGTCTGTCAGTCTGTCAGTCTGTCAGTCTGTCAGTCTGTCAGTCTGTCAGTCTGTCAGTCTGTCAGTCTGTCAGTCTGTCAGTCTGTCAGTCTGTCAGTCTGTCAGTCTGTCAGTCTGTCAGTCTGTCAGTCTGTCAGTCTGTCAGTCTGTCAGTCTGTCAGTCTGTCAGTCTGTCAGTCTGTCAGTCTGTCAGTCTGTCAGTCTGTCAGTCTGTCAGTCTGTCAGTCGTCAGTCTGTCAGTCTGTCAGTCTGTCAGTCTGTCAGTCTGTCAGTCTGCAGTCTGTCAGTCTGTCAGCTGTCAGTCTGTCAGTCTGTCAGTCTGTCAGTCTGTCAGTCTGTCAGTCTGTCAGTCTGTCAGTCTGTCAGTCTGTCAGTCTGTCAGTCTGTCAGTCTGTCAGTCTGTCAGTCTGTCAGTCTGTCAGTCTGTCAGTCTGTAAGTCTGTCATCCTGTCAGTCTGTCAGTCTGTCAGCCTGTCATGTCAGTCTGTCAGTCTGTCAGTCTGTCAGTCTGTCAGTCTGTCAGTCTGTCAGTCTGTCAGTCTGTCAGTCTGTCAGTCTGTCAGTCTGTCAGTCTGTCAGTCTGTCAGTCTGTCAGTCTGTCAGTCTGTCAGTCTGTCAGTCTGTCAGTCTGTCAGTCTGTCAGTCTGTCAGTCTGTCAGTCTGTCAGTCTGTCAGTCTGTCAGTCTGTCAGTCTGTCAGTCTGTCAGTCTGTCAGTCTGTCAGTCTGTCAGTCTGTCAGTCTGTCAGTCTGTCAGTCTGTCAGTCTGTCAGTCTGTCAGTCTGTCAGTCTGTCAGTCTGTCAGTCTGTCAGTCTGTCAGTCTGTCAGTCTGTCAGTCTGTCAGTCTGTCAGTCTGTCAGTCTGTCAGTCTGTCAGTCTGTCAGTCTGTCAGTCTGTCAGTCTGTCAGTCTGTCAGTCTGTCAGTCTGTCAGTCTGTCAGTCTGTCAGTCTGTCAGTCTGTCAGTCTGTCAGTCTGTCAGTCTGTCAGTCTGTCAGTCTGTCAGTCTGTCAGTCTGTCAGTCTGTCAGTCTGTCAGTCTGTCAGTCTGTCAGTCTGTCAGTCTGTCAGTCTGTCAGTCTGTCAGTCTGTCAGTCTGTCAGTCTGTCAGTCTGTCAGTCTGTCAGTCTGTCAGTCTGTCAGTCTGTCAGTCTGTCAGTCTGTCAGTCTGTCAGTCTGTCAGTCTGTCAGTCTGTCAGTCTGTCAGTCTGTCAGTCTGTCAGTCTGTCAGTCTGTCAGTCTGTCAGTCTGTCAGTCTGTCAGTCTGTCAGTCTGTCAGTCTGTCAGTCTGTCAGTCTGTCAGTCTGTCAGTCTGTCAGTCTGTCAGTCTGTCAGTCTGTCAGTCTGTCAGTCTGTCAGTCTGTCAGTCTGTCAGTCTGTCAGTCTGTCAGTCTGTCAGTCTGTCAGTCTGTCAGTCTGTCAGTCTGTCAGTCTGTCAGTCTGTCAGTCTGTCAGTCTGTCAGTCTGTCAGTCTGTCAGTCTGTCAGTCTGTCAGTCTGTCAGTCTGTCAGTCTGTCAGTCTGTCAGTCTGTCAGTCTGTCAGTCTGTCAGTCTGTCAGTCTGTCAGTCTGTCAGTCTGTCAGTCTGTCAGTCTGTCAGTCTGTCAGTCTGTCAGTCTGTCAGTCTGTCAGTCTGTCAGTCTGTCAGTCTGTCAGTCTGTCAGTCTGTCAGTCTGTCAGTCTGTCAGTCTGTCAGTCTGTCAGTCTGTCAGTCTGTCAGTCTGTCAGTCTGTCAGTCTGTCAGTCTGTCAGTCTGTCAGTCTGTCAGTCTGTCAGTCTGTCAGTCTGTCAGTCTGTCAGTCTGTCAGTCTGTCAGTCTGTCAGTCTGTCAGTCTGTCAGTCTGTCAGTCTGTCAGTCTGTCAGTCTGTCAGTCTGTCAGTCTGTCAGTCTGTCAGTCTGTCAGTCTGTCAGTCTGTCAGTCTGTCAGTCTGTCAGTCTGTCAGTCTGTCAGTCTGTCAGTCTGTCAGTCTGTCAGTCTGTCAGTCTGTCAGTCTGTCAGTCTGTCAGTCTGTCAGTCTGTCAGTCTGTCAGTCTGTCAGTCTGTCAGTCTGTCAGTCTGTCAGTCTGTCAGTCTGTCAGTCTGTCAGTCTGTCAGTCTGTCAGTCTGTCAGTCTGTCAGTCTGTCAGTCTGTCAGTCTGTCAGTCTGTCAGTCTGTCAGTCTGTCAGTCTGTCAGTCTGTCAGTCTGTCAGTCTGTCAGTCTGTCAGTCTGTCAGTCTGTCAGTCTGTCAGTCTGTCAGTCTGTCAGTCTGTCAGTCTGTCAGTCTGTCAGTCTGTCAGTCTGTCAGTCTGTCAGTCTGTCAGTCTGTCAGTCTGTCAGTCTGTCAGTCTGTCAGTCTGTCAGTCTGTCAGTCTGTCAGTCTGTCAGTCTGTCAGTCTGTCAGTCTGTCAGTCTGTCAGTCTGTCAGTCTGTCAGTCTGTCAGTCTGTCAGTCTGTCAGTCTGTCAGTCTGTCAGTCTGTCAGTCTGTCAGTCTGTCAGTCTGTCAGTCTGTCAGTCTGTCAGTCTGTCAGTCTGTCAGTCTGTCAGTCTGTCAGTCTGTCAGTCTGTCAGTCTGTCAGTCTGTCAGTCTGTCAGTCTGTCAGTCTGTCAGTCTGTCAGTCTGTCAGTCTGTCAGTCTGTCAGTCTGTCAGTCTGTCAGTCTGTCAGTCTGTCAGTCTGTCAGTCTGTCAGTCTGTCAGTCTGTCAGTCTGTCAGTCTGTCAGTCTGTCAGTCTGTCAGTCTGTCAGTCTGTCAGTCTGTCAGTCTGTCAGTCTGTCAGTCTGTCAGTCTGTCAGTCTGTCAGTCTGTCAGTCTGTCAGTCTGTCAGTCTGTCAGTCTGTCAGTCTGTCAGTCTGTCAGTCTGTCAGTCTGTCAGTCTGTCAGTCTGTCAGTCTGTCAGTCTGTCAGTCTGTCAGTCTGTCAGTCTGTCAGTCTGTCAGTCTGTCAGTCTGTCAGTCTGTCAGTCTGTCAGTCTGTCAGTCTGTCAGTCTGTCAGTCTGTCAGTCTGTCAGTCTGTCAGTCTGTCAGTCTGTCAGTCTGTCAGTCTGTCAGTCTGTCAGTCTGTCAGTCTGTCAGTCTGTCAGTCTGTCAGTCTGTCAGTCTGTCAGTCTGTCAGTCTGTCAGTCTGTCAGTCTGTCAGTCTGTCAGTCTGTCAGTCTGTCAGTCTGTCAGTCTGTCAGTCTGTCAGTCTGTCAGTCTGTCAGTCTGTCAGTCTGTCAGTCTGTCAGTCTGTCAGTCTGTCAGTCTGTCAGTCTGTCAGTCTGTCAGTCTGTCAGTCTGTCAGTCTGTCAGTCTGTCAGTCTGTCAGTCTGTCAGTCTGTCAGTCTGTCAGTCTGTCAGTCTGTCAGTCTGTCAGTCTGTCAGTCTGTCAGTCTGTCAGTCTGTCAGTCTGTCAGTCTGTCAGTCTGTCAGTCTGTCAGTCTGTCAGTCTGTCAGTCTGTCAGTCTGTCAGTCTGTCAGTCTGTCAGTCTGTCAGTCTGTCAGTCTGTCAGTCTGTCAGTCTGTCAGTCTGTCAGTCTGTCAGTCTGTCAGTCTGTCAGTCTGTCAGTCTGTCAGTCTGTCAGTCTGTCAGTCTGTCAGTCTGTCAGTCTGTCAGTCTGTCAGTCTGTCAGTCTGTCAGTCTGTCAGTCTGTCAGTCTGTCAGTCTGTCAGTCTGTCAGTCTGTCAGTCTGTCAGTCTGTCAGTCTGTCAGTCTGTCAGTCTGTCAGTCTGTCAGTCTGTCAGTCTGTCAGTCTGTCAGTCTGTCAGTCTGTCAGTCTGTCAGTCTGTCAGTCTGTCAGTCTGTCAGTCTGTCAGTCTGTCAGTCTGTCAGTCTGTCAGTCTGTCAGTCTGTCAGTCTGTCAGTCTGTCAGTCTGTCAGTCTGTCAGTCTGTCAGTCTGTCAGTCTGTCAGTCTGTCAGTCTGTCAGTCTGTCAGTCTGTCAGTCTGTCAGTCTGTCAGTCTGTCAGTCTGTCAGTCTGTCAGTCTGTCAGTCTGTCAGTCTGTCAGTCTGTCAGTCTGTCAGTCTGTCAGTCTGTCAGTCTGTCAGTCTGTCAGTCTGTCAGTCTGTCAGTCTGTCAGTCTGTCAGTCTGTCAGTCTGTCAGTCTGTCAGTCTGTCAGTCTGTCAGTCTGTCAGTCTGTCAGTCTGTCAGTCTGTCAGTCTGTCAGTCTGTCAGTCTGTCAGTCTGTCAGTCTGTCAGTCTGTCAGTCTGTCAGTCTGTCAGTCTGTCAGTCTGTCAGTCTGTCAGTCTGTCAGTCTGTCAGTCTGTCAGTCTGTCAGTCTGTCAGTCTGTCAGTCTGTCAGTCTGTCAGTCTGTCAGTCTGTCAGTCTGTCAGTCTGTCAGTCTGTCAGTCTGTCAGTCTGTCAGTCTGTCAGTCTGTCAGTCTGTCAGTCTGTCAGTCTGTCAGTCTGTCAGTCTGTCAGTCTGTCAGTCTGTCAGTCTGTCAGTCTGTCAGTCTGTCAGTCTGTCAGTCTGTCAGTCTGTCAGTCTGTCAGTCTGTCAGTCTGTCAGTCTGTCAGTCTGTCAGTCTGTCAGTCTGTCAGTCTGTCAGTCTGTCAGTCTGTCAGTCTGTCAGTCTGTCAGTCTGTCAGTCTGTCAGTCTGTCAGTCTGTCAGTCTGTCAGTCTGTCAGTCTGTCAGTCTGTCAGTCTGTCAGTCTGTCAGTCTGTCAGTCTGTCAGTCTGTCAGTCTGTCAGTCTGTCAGTCTGTCAGTCTGTCAGTCTGTCAGTCTGTCAGTCTGTCAGTCTGTCAGTCTGTCAGTCTGTCAGTCTGTCAGTCTGTCAGTCTGTCAGTCTGTCAGTCTGTCAGTCTGTCAGTCTGTCAGTCTGTCAGTCTGTCAGTCTGTCAGTCTGTCAGTCTGTCAGTCTGTCAGTCTGTCAGTCTGTCAGTCTGTCAGTCTGTCAGTCTGTCAGTCTGTCAGTCTGTCAGTCTGTCAGTCTGTCAGTCTGTCAGTCTGTCAGTCTGTCAGTCTGTCAGTCTGTCAGTCTGTCAGTCTGTCAGTCTGTCAGTCTGTCAGTCTGTCAGTCTGTCAGTCTGTCAGTCTGTCAGTCTGTCAGTCTGTCAGTCTGTCAGTCTGTCAGTCTGTCAGTCTGTCAGTCTGTCAGTCTGTCAGTCTGTCAGTCTGTCAGTCTGTCAGTCTGTCAGTCTGTCAGTCTGTCAGTCTGTCAGTCTGTCAGTCTGTCAGTCTGTCAGTCTGTCAGTCTGTCAGTCTGTCAGTCTGTCAGTCTGTCAGTCTGTCAGTCTGTCAGTCTGTCAGTCTGTCAGTCTGTCAGTCTGTCAGTCTGTCAGTCTGTCAGTCTGTCAGTCTGTCAGTCTGTCAGTCTGTCAGTCTGTCAGTCTGTCAGTCTGTCAGTCTGTCAGTCTGTCAGTCTGTCAGTCTGTCAGTCTGTCAGTCTGTCAGTCTGTCAGTCTGTCAGTCTGTCAGTCTGTCAGTCTGTCAGTCTGTCAGTCTGTCAGTCTGTCAGTCTGTCAGTCTGTCAGTCTGTCAGTCTGTCAGTCTGTCAGTCTGTCAGTCTGTCAGTCTGTCAGTCTGTCAGTCTGTCAGTCTGTCAGTCTGTCAGTCTGTCAGTCTGTCAGTCTGTCAGTCTGTCAGTCTGTCAGTCTGTCAGTCTGTCAGTCTGTCAGTCTGTCAGTCTGTCAGTCTGTCAGTCTGTCAGTCTGTCAGTCTGTCAGTCTGTCAGTCTGTCAGTCTGTCAGTCTGTCAGTCTGTCAGTCTGTCAGTCTGTCAGTCTGTCAGTCTGTCAGTCTGTCAGTCTGTCAGTCTGTCAGTCTGTCAGTCTGTCAGTCTGTCAGTCTGTCAGTCTGTCAGTCTGTCAGTCTGTCAGTCTGTCAGTCTGTCAGTCTGTCAGTCTGTCAGTCTGTCAGTCTGTCAGTCTGTCAGTCTGTCAGTCTGTCAGTCTGTCAGTCTGTCAGTCTGTCAGTCTGTCAGTCTGTCAGTCTGTCAGTCTGTCAGTCTGTCAGTCTGTCAGTCTGTCAGTCTGTCAGTCTGTCAGTCTGTCAGTCTGTCAGTCTGTCAGTCTGTCAGTCTGTCAGTCTGTCAGTCTGTCAGTCTGTCAGTCTGTCAGTCAGCTCTGTCAGTCTGTCAGTCTGTCAGTCTGTCAGTCTGTCAGTCTGTCAGTCTGTCAGTCTGTCAGTCTGTCAGTCTGTCAGTCTGTCAGTCTGTCAGTCTGTCAGTCTGTCAGTCTGTCAGTCTGTCAGTCTGTCAGTCTGTCAGTCTGTCAGTCTGTCAGTCTGTCAGTCTGTCAGTCTGTCAGTCTGTCAGTCTGTCAGTCTGTCAGTCTGTCAGTCTGTCAGTCTGTCAGTCTGTCAGTCTGTCAGTCTGTCAGTCTGTCAGTCTGTCAGTCTGTCAGTCTGTCAGTCTGTCAGTCTGTCAGTCTGTCAGTCTGTCAGTCTGTCAGTCTGTCAGTCTGTCAGTCTGTCAGTCTGTCAGTCTGTCAGTCTGTCAGTCTGTCAGTCTGTCAGTCTGTCAGTCTGTCAGTCTGTCAGTCTGTCAGTCTGTCAGTCTGTCAGTCTGTCAGTCTGTCAGTCTGTCAGTCTGTCAGTCTGTCAGTCTGTCAGTCTGTCAGTCTGTCAGTCTGTCAGTCTGTCAGTCTGTCAGTCTGTCAGTCTGTCAGTCTGTCAGTCTGTCAGTCTGTCAGTCTGTCAGTCTGTCAGTCTGTCAGTCTGTCAGTCTGTCAGTCTGTCAGTCTGTCAGTCTGTCAGTCTGTCAGTCTGTCAGTCTGTCAGTCTGTCAGTCTGTCAGTCTGTCAGTCTGTCAGTCTGTCAGTCTGTCAGTCTGTCAGTCTGTCAGTCTGTCAGTCTGTCAGTCTGTCAGTCTGTCAGTCTGTCAGTCTGTCAGTCTGTCAGTCTGTCAGTCTGTCAGTCTGTCAGTCTGTCAGTCTGTCAGTCTGTCAGTCTGTCAGTCTGTCAGTCTGTCAGTCTGTCAGTCTGTCAGTCTGTCAGTCTGTCAGTCTGTCAGTCTGTCAGTCTGTCAGTCTGTCAGTCTGTCAGTCTGTCAGTCTGTCAGTCTGTCAGTCTGTCAGTCTGTCAGTCTGTCAGTCTGTCAGTCTGTCAGTCTGTCAGTCTGTCAGTCTGTCAGTCTGTCAGTCTGTCAGTCTGTCAGTCTGTCAGTCTGTCAGTCTGTCAGTCTGTCAGTCTGTCAGTCTGTCAGTCTGTCAGTCTGTCAGTCTGTCAGTCTGTCAGTCTGTCAGTCTGTCAGTCTGTCAGTCTGTCAGTCTGTCAGTCTGTCAGTCTGTCAGTCTGTCAGTCTGTCAGTCTGTCAGTCTGTCAGTCTGTCAGTCTGTCAGTCTGTCAGTCTGTCAGTCTGTCAGTCTGTCAGTCTGTCAGTCTGTCAGTCTGTCAGTCTGTCAGTCTGTCAGTCTGTCAGTCTGTCAGTCTGTCAGTCTGTCAGTCTGTCAGTCTGTCAGTCTGTCAGTCTGTCAGTCTGTCAGTCTGTCAGTCTGTCAGTCTGTCAGTCTGTCAGTCTGTCAGTCTGTCAGTCTGTCAGTCTGTCAGTCTGTCAGTCTGTCAGTCTGTCAGTCTGTCAGTCTGTCAGTCTGTCAGTCTGTCAGTCTGTCAGTCTGTCAGTCTGTCAGTCTGTCAGTCTGTCAGTCTGTCAGTCTGTCAGTCTGTCAGTCTGTCAGTCTGTCAGTCTGTCAGTCTGTCAGTCTGTCAGTCTGTCAGTCTGTCAGTCTGTCAGTCTGTCAGTCTGTCAGTCTGTCAGTCTGTCAGTCTGTCAGTCTGTCAGTCTGTCAGTCTGTCAGTCTGTCAGTCTGTCAGTCTGTCAGTCTGTCAGTCTGTCAGTCTGTCAGTCTGTCAGTCTGTCAGTCTGTCAGTCTGTCAGTCTGTCAGTCTGTCAGTCTGTCAGTCTGTCAGTCTGTCAGTCTGTCAGTCTGTCAGTCTGTCAGTCTGTCAGTCTGTCAGTCTGTCAGTCTGTCAGTCTGTCAGTCTGTCAGTCTGTCAGTCTGTCAGTCTGTCAGTCTGTCAGTCTGTCAGTCTGTCAGTCTGTCAGTCTGTCAGTCTGTCAGTCTGTCAGTCTGTCAGTCTGTCAGTCTGTCAGTCTGTCAGTCTGTCAGTCTGTCAGTCTGTCAGTCTGTCAGTCTGTCAGTCTGTCAGTCTGTCAGTCTGTCAGTCTGTCAGTCTGTCAGTCTGTCAGTCTGTCAGTCTGTCAGTCTGTCAGTCTGTCAGTCTGTCAGTCTGTCAGTCTGTCAGTCTGTCAGTCTGTCAGTCTGTCAGTCTGTCAGTCTGTCAGTCTGTCAGTCTGTCAGTCTGTCAGTCTGTCAGTCTGTCAGTCTGTCAGTCTGTCAGTCTGTCAGTCTGTCAGTCTGTCAGTCTGTCAGTCTGTCAGTCTGTCAGTCTGTCAGTCTGTCAGTCTGTCAGTCTGTCAGTCTGTCAGTCTGTCAGTCTGTCAGTCTGTCAGTCTGTCAGTCTGTCAGTCTGTCAGTCTGTCAGTCTGTCAGTCTGTCAGTCTGTCAGTCTGTCAGTCTGTCAGTCTGTCAGTCTGTCAGTCTGTCAGTCTGTCAGTCTGTCAGTCTGTCAGTCTGTCAGTCTGTCAGTCTGTCAGTCTGTCAGTCTGTCAGTCTGTCAGTCTGTCAGTCTGTCAGTCTGTCAGTCTGTCAGTCTGTCAGTCTGTCAGTCTGTCAGTCTGTCAGTCTGTCAGTCTGTCAGTCTGTCAGTCTGTCAGTCTGTCAGTCTGTCAGTCTGTCAGTCTGTCAGTCTGTCAGTCTGTCAGTCTGTCAGTCTGTCAGTCTGTCAGTCTGTCAGTCTGTCAGTCTGTCAGTCTGTCAGTCTGTCAGTCTGTCAGTCTGTCAGTCTGTCAGTCTGTCAGTCTGTCAGTCTGTCAGTCTGTCAGTCTGTCAGTCTGTCAGTCTGTCAGTCTGTCAGTCTGTCAGTCTGTCAGTCTGTCAGTCTGTCAGTCTGTCAGTCTGTCAGTCTGTCAGTCTGTCAGTCTGTCAGTCTGTCAGTCTGTCAGTCTGTCAGTCTGTCAGTCTGTCAGTCTGTCAGTCTGTCAGTCTGTCAGTCTGTCAGTCTGTCAGTCTGTCAGTCTGTCAGTCTGTCAGTCTGTCAGTCTGTCAGTCTGTCAGTCTGTCAGTCTGTCAGTCTGTCAGTCTGTCAGTCTGTCAGTCTGTCAGTCTGTCAGTCTGTCAGTCTGTCAGTCTGTCAGTCTGTCAGTCTGTCAGTCTGTCAGTCTGTCAGTCTGTCAGTCTGTCAGTCTGTCAGTCTGTCAGTCTGTCAGTCTGTCAGTCTGTCAGTCTGTCAGTCTGTCAGTCTGTCAGTCTGTCAGTCTGTCAGTCTGTCAGTCTGTCAGTCTGTCAGTCTGTCAGTCTGTCAGTCTGTCAGTCTGTCAGTCTGTCAGTCTGTCAGTCTGTCAGTCTGTCAGTCTGTCAGTCTGTCAGTCTGTCAGTCTGTCAGTCTGTCAGTCTGTCAGTCTGTCAGTCTGTCAGTCTGTCAGTCTGTCAGTCTGTCAGTCTGTCAGTCTGTCAGTCTGTCAGTCTGTCAGTCTGTCAGTCTGTCAGTCTGTCAGTCTGTCAGTCTGTCAGTCTGTCAGTCTGTCAGTCTGTCAGTCTGTCAGTCTGTCAGTCTGTCAGTCTGTCAGTCTGTCAGTCTGTCAGTCTGTCAGTCTGTCAGTCTGTCAGTCTGTCAGTCTGTCAGTCTGTCAGTCTGTCAGTCTGTCAGTCTGTCAGTCTGTCAGTCTGTCAGTCTGTCAGTCTGTCAGTCTGTCAGTCTGTCAGTCTGTCAGTCTGTCAGTCTGTCAGTCTGTCAGTCTGTCAGTCTGTCAGTCTGTCAGTCTGTCAGTCTGTCAGTCTGTCAGTCTGTCAGTCTGTCAGTCTGTCAGTCTGTCAGTCTGTCAGTCTGTCAGTCTGTCAGTCTGTCAGTCTGTCAGTCTGTCAGTCTGTCAGTCTGTCAGTCTGTCAGTCTGTCAGTCTGTCAGTCTGTCAGTCTGTCAGTCTGTCAGTCTGTCAGTCTGTCAGTCTGTCAGTCTGTCAGTCTGTCAGTCTGTCAGTCTGTCAGTCTGTCAGTCTGTCAGTCTGTCAGTCTGTCAGTCTGTCAGTCTGTCAGTCTGTCAGTCTGTCAGTCTGTCAGTCTGTCAGTCTGTCAGTCTGTCAGTCTGTCAGTCTGTCAGTCTGTCAGTCTGTCAGTCTGTCAGTCTGTCAGTCTGTCAGTCTGTCAGTCTGTCAGTCTGTCAGTCTGTCAGTCTGTCAGTCTGTCAGTCTGTCAGTCTGTCAGTCTGTCAGTCTGTCAGTCTGTCAGTCTGTCAGTCTGTCAGTCTGTCAGTCTGTCAGTCTGTCAGTCTGTCAGTCTGTCAGTCTGTCAGTCTGTCAGTCTGTCAGTCTGTCAGTCTGTCAGTCTGTCAGTCTGTCAGTCTGTCAGTCTGTCAGTCTGTCAGTCTGTCAGTCTGTCAGTCTGTCAGTCTGTCAGTCTGTCAGTCTGTCAGTCTGTCAGTCTGTCAGTCTGTCAGTCTGTCAGTCTGTCAGTCTGTCAGTCTGTCAGTCTGTCAGTCTGTCAGTCTGTCAGTCTGTCAGTCTGTCAGTCTGTCAGTCTGTCAGTCTGTCAGTCTGTCAGTCTGTCAGTCTGTCAGTCTGTCAGTCTGTCAGTCTGTCAGTCTGTCAGTCTGTCAGTCTGTCAGTCTGTCAGTCTGTCAGTCTGTCAGTCTGTCAGTCTGTCAGTCTGTCAGTCTGTCAGTCTGTCAGTCTGTCAGTCTGTCAGTCTGTCAGTCTGTCAGTCTGTCAGTCTGTCAGTCTGTCAGTCTGTCAGTCTGTCAGTCTGTCAGTCTGTCAGTCTGTCAGTCTGTCAGTCTGTCAGTCTGTCAGTCTGTCAGTCTGTCAGTCTGTCAGTCTGTCAGTCTGTCAGTCTGTCAGTCTGTCAGTCTGTCAGTCTGTCAGTCTGTCAGTCTGTCAGTCTGTCAGTCTGTCAGTCTGTCAGTCTGTCAGTCTGTCAGTCTGTCAGTCTGTCAGTCTGTCAGTCTGTCAGTCTGTCAGTCTGTCAGTCTGTCAGTCTGTCAGTCTGTCAGTCTGTCAGTCTGTCAGTCTGTCAGTCTGTCAGTCTGTCAGTCTGTCAGTCTGTCAGTCTGTCAGTCTGTCAGTCTGTCAGTCTGTCAGTCTGTCAGTCTGTCAGTCTGTCAGTCTGTCAGTCTGTCAGTCTGTCAGTCTGTCAGTCTGTCAGTCTGTCAGTCTGTCAGTCTGTCAGTCTGTCAGTCTGTCAGTCTGTCAGTCTGTCAGTCTGTCAGTCTGTCAGTCTGTCAGTCTGTCAGTCTGTCAGTCTGTCAGTCTGTCAGTCTGTCAGTCTGTCAGTCTGTCAGTCTGTCAGTCTGTCAGTCTGTCAGTCTGTCAGTCTGTCAGTCTGTCAGTCTGTCAGTCTGTCAGTCTGTCAGTCTGTCAGTCTGTCAGTCTGTCAGTCTGTCAGTCTGTCAGTCTGTCAGTCTGTCAGTCTGTCAGTCTGTCAGTCTGTCAGTCTGTCAGTCTGTCAGTCTGTCAGTCTGTCAGTCTGTCAGTCTGTCAGTCTGTCAGTCTGTCAGTCTGTCAGTCTGTCAGTCTGTCAGTCTGTCAGTCTGTCAGTCTGTCAGTCTGTCAGTCTGTCAGTCTGTCAGTCTGTCAGTCTGTCAGTCTGTCAGTCTGTCAGTCTGTCAGTCTGTCAGTCTGTCAGTCTGTCAGTCTGTCAGTCTGTCAGTCTGTCAGTCTGTCAGTCTGTCAGTCTGTCAGTCTGTCAGTCTGTCAGTCTGTCAGTCTGTCAGTCTGTCAGTCTGTCAGTCTGTCAGTCTGTCAGTCTGTCAGTCTGTCAGTCTGTCAGTCTGTCAGTCTGTCAGTCTGTCAGTCTGTCAGTCTGTCAGTCTGTCAGTCTGTCAGTCTGTCAGTCTGTCAGTCTGTCAGTCTGTCAGTCTGTCAGTCTGTCAGTCTGTCAGTCTGTCAGTCTGTCAGTCTGTCAGTCTGTCAGTCTGTCAGTCTGTCAGTCTGTCAGTCTGTCAGTCTGTCAGTCTGTCAGTCTGTCAGTCTGTCAGTCTGTCAGTCTGTCAGTCTGTCAGTCTGTCAGTCTGTCAGTCTGTCAGTCTGTCAGTCTGTCAGTCTGTCAGTCTGTCAGTCTGTCAGTCTGTCAGTCTGTCAGTCTGTCAGTCTGTCAGTCTGTCAGTCTGTCAGTCTGTCAGTCTGTCAGTCTGTCAGTCTGTCAGTCTGTCAGTCTGTCAGTCTGTCAGTCTGTCAGTCTGTCAGTCTGTCAGTCTGTCAGTCTGTCAGTCTGTCAGTCTGTCAGTCTGTCAGTCTGTCAGTCTGTCAGTCTGTCAGTCTGTCAGTCTGTCAGTCTGTCAGTCTGTCAGTCTGTCAGTCTGTCAGTCTGTCAGTCTGTCAGTCTGTCAGTCTGTCAGTCTGCCAGTCTGTCAGTCTGTCAGTCCGTCAGTCTGTCAGTCTGTCAGTCTGTCAGTCTGTCAGCCTGTCAGTATGTCAGTCTGTCAGTCTGTCAACCCGTCAGTATGTCAGTCTGTCAGTCTGTCCATCTGTATATATAACGAGCTACAGCCCTGTCAGTCTGTCAGTCTGTCAGTCTGTCAGTCTGTCAGTCTGTCAGTCTGTCAGTCTGTCAGTCTGTCAGTCTGTCAGTCTGTCAGTCTGTCAGTCTGTCAGTCTGTCAGTCTGTCAGTCTGTCAGTCTGTCAGTCTGTCAGTCTGTCAGTCTGTCAGTCTGTCAGTCTGTCAGTCTGTCAGTCTGTCAGTCTGTCAGTCTGTCAGTCTGTCAGTCTGTCAGTCTGTCAGTCTGTCAGTCTGTCAGTCTGTCAGTCTGTCAGTCTGTCAGTCTGTCAGTCTGTCAGTCTGTCAGTCTGTCAGTCTGTCAGTCTGTCAGTCTGTCAGTCTGTCAGTCTGTCAGTCTGTCAGTCTGTCAGTCTGTCAGTCTGTCAGTCTGTCAGTCTGTCAGTCTGTCAGTCTGTCAGTCTGTCAGTCTGTCAGTCTGTCAGTCTGTCAGTCTGTCAGTCTGTCAGTCTGTCAGTCTGTCAGTCTGTCAGTCTGTCAGTCTGTCAGTCTGTCAGTCTGTCAGTCTGTCAGTCTGTCAGTCTGTCAGTCTGTCAGTCTGTCAGTCTGTCAGTCTGTCAGTCTGTCAGTCTGTCAGTCTGTCAGTCTGTCAGTCTGTCAGTCTGTCAGTCTGTCAGTCTGTCAGTCTGTCAGTCTGTCAGTCTGTCAGTCTGTCAGTCTGTCAGTCTGTCAGTCTGTCAGTCTGTCAGTCTGTCAGTCTGTCAGTCTGTCAGTCTGTCAGTCTGTCAGTCTGTCAGTCTGTCAGTCTGTCAGTCTGTCAGTCTGTCAGTCTGTCAGTCTGTCAGTCTGTCAGTCTGTCAGTCTGTCAGTCTGTCAGTCTGTCAGTCTGTCAGTCTGTCAGTCTGTCAGTCTGTCAGTCTGTCAGTCTGTCAGTCTGTCAGTCTGTCAGTCTGTCAGTCTGTCAGTCTGTCAGTCTGTCAGTCTGTCAGTCTGTCAGTCTGTCAGTCTGTCAGTCTGTCAGTCTGTCAGTCTGTCAGTCTGTCAGTCTGTCAGTCTGTCAGTCTGTCAGTCTGTCAGTCTGTCAGTCTGTCAGTCTGTCAGTCTGTCAGTCTGTCAGTCTGTCAGTCTGTCAGTCTGTCAGTCTGTCAGTCTGTCAGTCTGTCAGTCTGTCAGTCTGTCAGTCTGTCAGTCTGTCAGTCTGTCAGTCTGTCAGTCTGTCAGTCTGTCAGTCTGTCAGTCTGTCAGTCTGTCAGTCTGTCAGTCTGTCAGTCTGTCAGTCTGTCAGTCTGTCAGTCTGTCAGTCTGTCAGTCTGTCAGTCTGTCAGTCTGTCAGTCTGTCAGTCTGTCAGTCTGTCAGTCTGTCAGTCTGTCAGTCTGTCAGTCTGTCAGTCTGTCAGTCTGTCAGTCTGTCAGTCTGTCAGTCTGTCAGTCTGTCAGTCTGTCAGTCTGTCAGTCTGTCAGTCTGTCAGTCTGTCAGTCTGTCAGTCTGTCAGTCTGTCAGTCTGTCAGTCTGTCAGTCTGTCAGTCTGTCAGTCTGTCAGTCTGTCAGTCTGTCAGTCTGTCAGTCTGTCAGTCTGTCAGTCTGTCAGTCTGTCAGTCTGTCAGTCTGTCAGTCTGTCAGTCTGTCAGTCTGTCAGTCTGTCAGTCTGTCAGTCTGTCAGTCTGTCAGTCTGTCAGTCTGTCAGTCTGTCAGTCTGTCAGTCTGTCAGTCTGTCAGTCTGTCAGTCTGTCAGTCTGTCAGTCTGTCAGTCTGTCAGTCTGTCAGTCTGTCAGTCTGTCAGTCTGTCAGTCTGTCAGTCTGTCAGTCTGTCAGTCTGTCAGTCTGTCAGTCTGTCAGTCTGTCAGTCTGTCAGTCTGTCAGTCTGTCAGTCTGTCAGTCTGTCAGTCTGTCAGTCTGTCAGTCTGTCAGTCTGTCAGTCTGTCAGTCTGTCAGTCTGTCAGTCTGTCAGTCTGTCAGTCTGTCAGTCTGTCAGTCTGTCAGTCTGTCAGTCTGTCAGTCTGTCAGTCTGTCAGTCTGTCAGTCTGTCAGTCTGTCAGTCTGTCAGTCTGTCAGTCTGTCAGTCTGTCAGTCTGTCAGTCTGTCAGTCTGTCAGTCTGTCAGTCTGTCAGTCTGTCAGTCTGTCAGTCTGTCAGTCTGTCAGTCTGTCAGTCTGTCAGTCTGTCAGTCTGTCAGTCTGTCAGTCTGTCAGTCTGTCAGTCTGTCAGTCTGTCAGTCTGTCAGTCTGTCAGTCTGTCAGTCTGTCAGTCTGTCAGTCTGTCAGT
Organism: Philhelius pedissequus; assembly: GCA_910595825.1. Lineage (NCBI taxonomy): Eukaryota > Metazoa > Arthropoda > Insecta > Diptera > Syrphidae > Philhelius > Philhelius pedissequus. The sequence continues at coordinate 244,711,035 of OU343160.1, read as the reverse complement.
CTGTCAGTCTGTCAGTCTGTCAGTCTGTCAGTCTGTCAGTCTGTCAGTCTGTCAGTCTGTCAGTCTGTCAGTCTGTCAGTCTGTCAGTCTGTCAGTCTGTCAGTCTGTCAGTCTGTCAGTCTGTCAGTCTGTCAGTCTGTCAGTCTGTCAGTCTGTCAGTCTGTCAGTCTGTCAGTCTGTCAGTCTGTCAGTCTGTCAGTCTGTCAGTCTGTCAGTCTGTCAGTCTGTCAGTCTGTCAGTCTGTCAGTCTGTCAGTCTGTCAGTCTGTCAGTCTGTCAGTCTGTCAGTCTGTCAGTCTGTCAGTCTGTCAGTCTGTCAGTCTGTCAGTCTGTCAGTCTGTCAGTCTGTCAGTCTGTCAGTCTGTCAGTCTGTCAGTCTGTCAGTCTGTCAGTCTGTCAGTCTGTCAGTCTGTCAGTCTGTCAGTCTGTCAGTCTGTCAGTCTGTCAGTCTGTCAGTCTGTCAGTCTGTCAGTCTGTCAGTCTGTCAGTCTGTCAGTCTGTCAGTCTGTCAGTCTGTCAGTCTGTCAGTCTGTCAGTCTGTCAGTCTGTCAGTCTGTCAGTCTGTCAGTCTGTCAGTCTGTCAGTCTGTCAGTCTGTCAGTCTGTCAGTCTGTCAGTCTGTCAGTCTGTCAGTCTGTCAGTCTGTCAGTCTGTCAGTCTGTCAGTCTGTCAGTCTGTCAGTCTGTCAGTCTGTCAGTCTGTCAGTCTGTCAGTCTGTCAGTCTGTCAGTCTGTCAGTCTGTCAGTCTGTCAGTCTGTCAGTCTGTCAGTCTGTCAGTCTGTCAGTCTGTCAGTCTGTCAGTCTGTCAGTCTGTCAGTCTGTCAGTCTGTCAGTCTGTCAGTCTGTCAGTCTGTCAGTCTGTCAGTCTGTCAGTCTGTCAGTCTGTCAGTCTGTCAGTCTGTCAGTCTGTCAGTCTGTCAGTCTGTCAGTCTGTCAGTCTGTCAGTCTGTCAGTCTGTCAGTCTGTCAGTCTGTCAGTCTGTCAGTCTGTCAGTCTGTCAGTCTGTCAGTCTGTCAGTCTGTCAGTCTGTCAGTCTGTCAGTCTGTCAGTCTGTCAGTCTGTCAGTCTGTCAGTCTGTCAGTCTGTCAGTCTGTCAGTCTGTCAGTCTGTCAGTCTGTCAGTCTGTCAGTCTGTCAGTCTGTCAGTCTGTCAGTCTGTCAGTCTGTCAGTCTGTCAGTCTGTCAGTCTGTCAGTCTGTCAGTCTGTCAGTCTGTCAGTCTGTCAGTCTGTCAGTCTGTCAGTCTGTCAGTCTGTCAGTCTGTCAGTCTGTCAGTCTGTCAGTCTGTCAGTCTGTCAGTCTGTCAGTCTGTCAGTCTGTCAGTCTGTCAGTCTGTCAGTCTGTCAGTCTGTCAGTCTGTCAGTCTGTCAGTCTGTCAGTCTGTCAGTCTGTCAGTCTGTCAGTCTGTCAGTCTGTCAGTCTGTCAGTCTGTCAGTCTGTCAGTCTGTCAGTCTGTCAGTCTGTCAGTCTGTCAGTCTGTCAGTCTGTCAGTCTGTCAGTCTGTCAGTCTGTCAGTCTGTCAGTCTGTCAGTCTGTCAGTCTGTCAGTCTGTCAGTCTGTCAGTCTGTCAGTCTGTCAGTCTGTCAGTCTGTCAGTCTGTCAGTCTGTCAGTCTGTCAGTCTGTCAGTCTGTCAGTCTGTCAGTCTGTCAGTCTGTCAGTCTGTCAGTCTGTCAGTCTGTCAGTCTGTCAGTCTGTCAGTCTGTCAGTCTGTCAGTCTGTCAGTCTGTCAGTCTGTCAGTCTGTCAGTCTGTCAGTCTGTCAGTCTGTCAGTCTGTCAGTCTGTCAGTCTGTCAGTCTGTCAGTCTGTCAGTCTGTCAGTCTGTCAGTCTGTCAGTCTGTCAGTCTGTCAGTCTGTCAGTCTGTCAGTCTGTCAGTCTGTCAGTCTGTCAGTCTGTCAGTCTGTCAGTCTGTCAGTCTGTCAGTCTGTCAGTCTGTCAGTCTGTCAGTCTGTCAGTCTGTCAGTCTGTCAGTCTGTCAGTCTGTCATCAGTCTGTCAGTCTGTCAGTCTGTCAGTCTGTCAGTCTGTCAGTCTGTCAGTCTGTCAGTCTGTCAGTCTGTCAGTCTGTCAGTCTGTCAGTCTGTCAGTCTGTCAGTCTGTCAGTCTGTCAGTCTGTCAGTCTGTCAGTCTGTCAGTCTGTCAGTCTGTCAGTCTGTCAGTCTGTCAGTCTGTCAGTCTGTCAGTCTGTCAGTCTGTCAGTCTGTCAGTCTGTCAGTCTGTCAGTCTGTCAGTCTGTCAGTCTGTCAGTCTGTCAGTCTGTCAGTCTGTCAGTCTGTCAGTCTGTCAGTCTGTCAGTCTGTCAGTCTGTCAGTCTGTCAGTCTGTCAGTCTGTCAGTCTGTCAGTCTGTCAGTCTGTCAGTCTGTCAGTCTGTCAGTCTGTCAGTCTGTCAGTCTGTCAGTCTGTCAGTCTGTCAGTCTGTCAGTCTGTCAGTCTGTCAGTCTGTCAGTCTGTCAGTCTGTCAGTCTGTCAGTCTGTCAGTCTGTCAGTCTGTCAGTCTGTCAGTCTGTCAGTCTGTCAGTCTGTCAGTCTGTCAGTCTGTCAGTCTGTCAGTCTGTCAGTCTGTCAGTCTGTCAGTCTGTCAGTCTGTCAGTCTGTCAGTCTGTCAGTCTGTCAGTCTGTCAGTCTGTCAGTCTGTCAGTCTGTCAGTCTGTCAGTCTGTCAGTCTGTCAGTCTGTCAGTCTGTCAGTCTGTCAGTCTGTCAGTCTGTCAGTCTGTCAGTCTGTCAGTCTGTCAGTCTGTCAGTCTGTCAGTCTGTCAGTCTGTCAGTCTGTCAGTCTGTCAGTCTGTCAGTCTGTCAGTCTGTCAGTCTGTCAGTCTGTCAGTCTGTCAGTCTGTCAGTCTGTCAGTCTGTCAGTCTGTCAGTCTGTCAGTCTGTCAGTCTGTCAGTCTGTCAGTCTGTCAGTCTGTCAGTCTGTCAGTCTGTCAGTCTGTCAGTCTGTCAGTCTGTCAGTCTGTCAGTCTGTCAGTCTGTCAGTCTGTCAGTCTGTCAGTCTGTCAGTCTGTCAGTCTGTCAGTCTGTCAGTCTGTCAGTCTGTCAGTCTGTCAGTCTGTCAGTCTGTCAGTCTGTCAGTCTGTCAGTCTGTCAGTCTGTCAGTCTGTCAGTCTGTCAGTCTGTCAGTCTGTCAGTCTGTCAGTCTGTCAGTCTGTCAGTCTGTCAGTCTGTCAGTCTGTCAGTCTGTCAGTCTGTCAGTCTGTCAGTCTGTCAGTCTGTCAGTCTGTCAGTCTGTCAGTCTGTCAGTCTGTCAGTCTGTCAGTCTGTCAGTCTGTCAGTCTGTCAGTCTGTCAGTCTGTCAGTCTGTCAGTCTGTCAGTCTGTCAGTCTGTCAGTCTGTCAGTCTGTCAGTCTGTCAGTCTGTCAGTCTGTCAGTCTGTCAGTCTGTCAGTCTGTCAGTCTGTCAGTCTGTCAGTCTGTCAGTCTGTCAGTCTGTCAGTCTGTCAGTCTGTCAGTCTGTCAGTCTGTCAGTCTGTCAGTCTGTCAGTCTGTCAGTCTGTCAGTCTGTCAGTCTGTCAGTCTGTCAGTCTGTCAGTCTGTCAGTCTGTCAGTCTGTCAGTCTGTCAGTCTGTCAGTCTGTCAGTCTGTCAGTCTGTCAGTCTGTCAGTCTGTCAGTCTGTCAGTCTGTCAGTCTGTCAGTCTGTCAGTCTGTCAGTCTGTCAGTCTGTCAGTCTGTCAGTCTGTCAGTCTGTCAGTCTGTCAGTCTGTCAGTCTGTCAGTCTGTCAGTCTGTCAGTCTGTCAGTCTGTCAGTCTGTCAGTCTGTCAGTCTGTCAGTCTGTCAGTCTGTCAGTCTGTCAGTCTGTCAGTCTGTCAGTCTGTCAGTCTGTCAGTCTGTCAGTCTGTCAGTCTGTCAGTCTGTCAGTCTGTCAGTCTGTCAGTCTGTCAGTCTGTCAGTCTGTCAGTCTGTCAGTCTGTCAGTCTGTCAGTCTGTCAGTCTGTCAGTCTGTCAGTCTGTCAGTCTGTCAGTCTGTCAGTCTGTCAGTCTGTCAGTCTGTCAGTCTGTCAGTCTGTCAGTCTGTCAGTCTGTCAGTCTGTCAGTCAGTCTGTCAGTCTGTCAGTCTGTCAGTCTGTCAGTCTGTCAGTCTGTCAGTCTGTCAGTCTGTCAGTCTGTCAGTCTGTCAGTCTGTCAGTCTGTCAGTCTGTCAGTCTGTCAGTCTGTCAGTCTGTCAGTCTGTCAGTCTGTCAGTCTGTCAGTCTGTCAGTCTGTCAGTCTGTCAGTCTGTCAGTCTGTCAGTCTGTCAGTCTGTCAGTCTGTCAGTCTGTCAGTCTGTCAGTCTGTCAGTCTGTCAGTCTGTCAGTCTGTCAGTCTGTCAGTCTGTCAGTCTGTCAGTCTGTCAGTCTGTCAGTCTGTCAGTCTGTCAGTCTGTCAGTCTGTCAGTCTGTCAGTCTGTCAGTCTGTCAGTCTGTCAGTCTGTCAGTCTGTCAGTCTGTCAGTCTGTCAGTCTGTCAGTCTGTCAGTCTGTCAGTCTGTCAGTCTGTCAGTCTGTCAGTCTGTCAGTCTGTCAGTCTGTCAGTCTGTCAGTCTGTCAGTCTGTCAGTCTGTCAGTCTGTCAGTCTGTCAGTCTGTCAGTCTGTCAGTCTGTCAGTCTGTCAGTCTGTCAGTCTGTCAGTCTGTCAGTCTGTCAGTCTGTCAGTCTGTCAGTCTGTCAGTCTGTCAGTCTGTCAGTCTGTCAGTCTGTCAGTCTGTCAGTCTGTCAGTCTGTCAGTCTGTCAGTCTGTCAGTCTGTCAGTCTGTCAGTCTGTCAGTCTGTCAGTCTGTCAGTCTGTCAGTCTGTCAGTCTGTCAGTCTGTCAGTCTGTCAGTCTGTCAGTCTGTCAGTCTGTCAGTCTGTCAGTCTGTCAGTCTGTCAGTCTGTCAGTCTGTCAGTCTGTCAGTCTGTCAGTCTGTCAGTCTGTCAGTCTGTCAGTCTGTCAGTCTGTCAGTCTGTCAGTCTGTCAGTCTGTCAGTCTGTCAGTCTGTCAGTCTGTCAGTCTGTCAGTCTGTCAGTCTGTCAGTCTGTCAGTCTGTCAGTCTGTCAGTCTGTCAGTCTGTCAGTCTGTCAGTCTGTCAGTCTGTCAGTCTGTCAGTCTGTCAGTCTGTCAGTCTGTCAGTCTGTCAGTCTGTCAGTCTGTCAGTCTGTCAGTCTGTCAGTCTGTCAGTCTGTCAGTCTGTCAGTCTGTCAGTCTGTCAGTCTGTCAGTCTGTCAGTCTGTCAGTCTGTCAGTCTGTCAGTCTGTCAGTCTGTCAGTCTGTCAGTCTGTCAGTCTGTCAGTCTGTCAGTCTGTCAGTCTGTCAGTCTGTCAGTCTGTCAGTCTGTCAGTCTGTCAGTCTGTCAGTCTGTCAGTCTGTCAGTCTGTCAGTCTGTCAGTCTGTCAGTCTGTCAGTCTGTCAGTCTGTCAGTCTGTCAGTCTGTCAGTCTGTCAGTCGGTCAGTCTGTCAGTCTGTCAGTCTGTCAGTCTGTCAGTCTGTCAGTCTGTCAGTCGGTCAGTCTGTCAGTCTGTATGTCTGTCCTTCTGTATGTATAACGACCTACAGCCTAAACGGCTTGAGCGATTACCTTCAAATTTGGTATGTGTGATTCGTTTGGCATTCCTCAGAGGGGAAATATTTTAAGGCCTAAAAATAAAGGTAACTGTGATATAACCGTTTAGGAAAACGTTATTTTTCTCGAAAACGGCTCCAACGATTTTAAAAAAATGTTTGACAATTTTTTTGTTGGTAATAGCAATCAATTAATCTAAACCAAGCTTACGGGAAAAGTCTATTAACGGTACCTTTCATATAACGGTTTTTTTAATTTTTGGCTATCTCGGTACGGTACATTCGATTTCCTTAAAATTTTATATCTGAGTTTAATTAACATAATTCAAATCTATTTAAATATACATTTGTAGGTAGGTGTCTATGTAACCATTCCTTGTTCATTATATTAAGAATCAAGGTATTCTTTCCTGCATCGGCTTTACACCTACATAGGGAAACTTGACTACTTAGACTAGCTACTAACAGCGTCAGTGGTTACAAAAATTTGTTAGCTACAAAAGCAAGTTCTTACGATCCAGTCGTGCATTCTATTTTTAGAGAGGGTGTCGTGGCATATGACGGTCGGTTTGACAGCTCCATAGAATTTTTTTACCCCTAACGCCGCAAAAGGAGTTTTACTTCTAAAATTTAATAAATACGACTTCGAATATTAATTCTACTAAGAATCTTGTGCATATAATGTGATCGAACATAGGATCAAGTACGTGCGACCCAGTCGTGTATTTTATTTATACAGTTTTGTAGGGGAATGGGTATGCGCTTTTCACATTTATAAAACGCATTTTGTAAGACTTTATAACTTTAATGCCAGTTAAGTCCACATAATTCACACGGTATAAAAAATGAATCGGTAATGATTTTTCAAAAAAACTAAAATTTTAAAATTATTCATAATGAATGAAATAAATAAAGAATGCATTGAACAAGCAGAGCCGTTTCGTATGGAATTGCTGAATTATATATTGATTAATTTAAATGTATATTATTGTATCTATCTAATATCTTTTGTTCTATACTCCAAAATACAAAAAAAAAACATGTAGACAAAAATACATACGAGTATTTTTGTGCATTGCCAATTGTACTGTTATTCACGGTACTGGCTGTACTCTCTGTTCAATCGCAACTAAAATTCATTAATTTAGCTATGTCAGGTTTATTTCTATTTGACATTGATTTTATTATGAATATATGTATGAATGATTATAAGAGATAAAACAACAATGTTCATTTAAAGAAGGACGAATACCAATTAAACATTTCGTGAAGAGTAAACTAAAAGGAGAAACTCGTTGAATTCTAGGTCAATTGTGCGCTTATCTATTGATTGTATCATTTTATAGCCAAACCCTATGAAACAATATAGCAAAAACAACGTAGGGTCTACAAATGAAAATAATGAAACTACTGCATTAAGCTGCATCGAAACAATAAAAAACCTCAAAAATATACAAAAGTGTTGTCCAGATTGTTGGAGATTTTCGAGACCAAAAATACTACCGCATTGCATATCCGCAAATATTCATTCAATAAATAAAAAACAAGCATGCAAAACAATGCTTAGACAATGTGCCCTCGTTAATCTTTGAATCGATTCTGGTATATGAAGAAGTATATTTCGTGTGTTACGAAATTATACTCCCAAACCTGTCAGTAAACCGTAAACTGGAAGGCTTAGGGGTGAGAAATTGTTTCAGCTTCAGAGTTCACTCTTCATGTCTAAGCCATTTTATTTGCTTACTTTGAAAAACAGTGTTTTTAGGCTTTTGTTTACGAAAAGTGGAATTAAGCAAAATCTGAAAAGAGTACGTATACGCCCCAGTAGTGAAACATCTGTATGTATAAATACCTATACGTACATATAACCTTTTTAGCTTTATAGCTTTCTTCTTCATTATTGATAGTTGAGGTAGGACTCTTGTTACTCTTAAGGGGTATCGTAATTGTATACAGACACAAACGCATTTGCAAGAAACATTCTTGCTACTTATGTTGTAAATATTTTTAGAAGCTCAGATGTGACGTCAAGCTGGTCTACCGACACGTCAGGGCTTTTGTAAGGTATACAGTGGAATGAAACCGTCATTTTTTTTTCATTTCAAAGCGCATGTTCAATATTTTGAGAGAAGACCGCATAATTGAATTTATGAATAACAGACGGTGCTGGATTGCTTATGTTACCAAAAAGAAGCTCCATATGTAAATCGAACTTGTTACTGGTCTGAAAACAAGATGTAAGGTAAGTACATTATCAACTCATTATTCGAAACAAGTTTTGTGTCTATATCATTCATTAGGATGAGGAAGAATGTAATTTCCATGCATTGATCGAAATATTGAGTTTAAAAAAAAAATATTTTTTTGCAAAAACCGCAAAAAATGTTTTTCCATAAACTTCGTAGGCAATATTATTCAGGAATTTCTTTATCGTAATCCGTTGAGCCGCTAAAGAGAGAGAGTCGAAAAGGAAAAAAAAACAGTTCTATGGCATTTGCACTTACAACAATTTGTGTAAAACTTTGTTTAGAAATAGAAATAGAATGTAATTTTCATGCATTGATTCAGTATTCGTAAGTAAATTGATAGTGCAGCTCAAATAAAATTCAAGACTGGATCGAACGTACGTGCGCTTATGTTCGACTACATCGTATGCCCAAGATTCATAGTTGAAACAGCTAAGCATATCATTAAAGTTTTTTTTACACAATTAAATTCTTTAATAATTGAAATGTAAAAACATAATTTAAA
>OU343160.1:244445277-244697777 GCA_910595825.1 Philhelius pedissequus | reverse complement strand
TAATTTAATTTAATTTAATTTAATTTAATTTAATTTAATTTAATTTAATTTAATTTAATTTATGTTGCATCAGTTTTTAATCGATAAGCATTTTTTTAAGTTGTGGCTCAAACCACTCTAGTATTTCGAAAAAGCTTTACATTTTGACCTCTCGAAAGTTTTCCATTTTATTCGTCCTAAAAAATTGGAAGCTTATATAATTTCTAGCTTACCACGCTTCGATTCACCAATCATCAATATCTTATATCTTTTAGCAATAACCCTCTAAATGTAAAGCCTTTTTGGAAAAAGAGAGCACGCAGTAACTTTCTAGCAATATTGTATCTTGTTTCAATTCAGCTTAGTTTCTGTTTCGGGTAAGTTAGGTCGAAATAAGTTTTTGTTTTACATTTTTCGCGTCCCATTAAAGAGAGTCGTTTGCATTTTGCTGTTGGTTATTTTCGCTATCGTGGTCCGTTTTCTTTTCCTTTAAAAAAAAATACAATTATTCATAAGGGAAACATCCAATAAAGTCCGACACGAATATAATTACCAAAATATTAAAAAATCGTCTGCATTTTTTTAAGGAGGTGAATATGAACGTATGATTTTTAAATTTTATTAAAAATAAAAAATATTTTTTCTTATCGGCTGTGTTGGTGTGTTTATGTGTATATGATAATGGGTGTGAAAAGTTTTAAAAAAAATATGCAAAACAATTCGTTTTCAAGTGAATTTCGTGTCGAAAACGAGTTAGAAAAATTGAAAAATCTAAAAAATTGATATTTTTCGATTGATATTAATTCCATGTGACCCGCGAAATTGCCTGACAAATAATGTATATGTGAATTTTTCAAAATTATCTTTGGGAATTTATTTTCTTTTGTAGAGCAATTACATAGAGAACAGAGCCCTTACAAATAATTCCTTTAGAAAAATCGTGGTACGACAATCCAAATGGTCTTATAAACATAACCTAGATCAATATAATCAATATACCCTCTCTTGCATTTTGCATTATCCATCTATTGAAGCTTGCATCTTAATTGCAGTCGTGCGCTCTCATTTGACATTTCTATGAAGCAGCAGCAGCTAACAACTTTTAAGCCTCACACTCGTGGTTATTTTGTATTTATCATAGCGGATTTCCAACCCTCACCCATACTCGTACTGACGTTTTGGAGGTTATTGTGGTAGATAGTGGGAGTTCATAACATCGTAAAATTTTATTTTCTTAATTTAATTTTGTCTTCCACTAGCGAGTAGAGGTTGATGCAATGGCGTTAAGGACTGGTATTTTTTTGGTTTTTAAAATAAATTTTTTATGATCTGATATTTGTGTAGAAATAGGTTGGAGCTTGGCGAAAACATAATCAACAGGCATTTTGATGCATTTCTGAATGTGGCTTTGCAAAATTCGACCTGAATCTAGTTTAGTAAAAATGCATGATTTGGAAGTACAGATATGATTCGGATGTATGTCAATGTTGTTAGTGGATACGAAAATATTTACGCTCAACTCGTTGCCCTAGTTTTTGGGAAATAAGAGCTTTTTTCGCCTAATACGGATGGGACCACAATGCAATTTTTATCTTTGCATCCACCATTTTTATTTTATTTAAAACAGTTCTCTTGATTGCTGTTTCGTAATAGTCTAATACAAACAAGTCATCATTTTTGAGAGTAAGAAAGATTTTAAAAAAATGGAATTAGAATGATGGGATTTAAAAAAATAAAGAAATTTAATAATTTAAAATAAATTAGAGTAGATATGTAACGGGTTATCCATTTTGCGGTTTCAAAACTAAACGTAAATAAAACACATATAAAATATTTTTTTTCATGATATTTCTTTTGTATGATAAAGTTTGAACGTTGACATTAAGTGTGAAACACTACATCATTTAAATGACCACCACGCGACTTGTTGTATCGATTCTTTTGAGGTAATTTTCGACCACTTTTTGACAAATATTGGGCGGTATCTCAGGCATTACTTGACGAATGTTGGTTTTCAAGTGCTCAAGAGTTAAAGGTTTATCTGCATAAACACGGTCTTTCGCGGAGCACCACAAAAAAAAATCAGCGGTGTCAAATGCCATGATCTTCGTGGCCAGTTGATATCGCCAAGACTCTCTTCAATTACTTGAGGATTCTCAGAACCCCAAATACGAAAATTTTTTTATTAACATAGCCATCGAGTGAGAAATGTGCGTCGGCGTCGTTGCTGAAGAAAATTGTTTGTTCGAAAAATCGCCGTCCACCGCGTGTTGTTCAAGCACCCATTTGACCTATCTACGACGTTGTGAATGGTCAGTTGGCTTCAGTTTTTGTGTGAGCTGGACTTTATATGGATGTAGGTGTAGATCCAAATGCAAAATACGCCGTAATGTGCCGCAAGACAGTCCTAGTTCCTGAGAACGACGAGGAATGGACACATTCGGGCTTCGGCAACACTTTCACTTACAGCAACGATATTTTCAGTGGTACGAACGAAACGATGATGCACAGGCCTTACAATATCTGTAACCGATCCAGTTTTTTCAAATTTCTTCATAATTTAGCCAATTGCTGTGTAGTTGGACGATTACGTAAACCATAATATCCTCTTAAAGCACTATATGTGTCTGTGGCAGAATCACCATTTTTGTAGTAGGTTTTAACAAATTGTATGCGTTGTGCAATAGTTAAGCGATCCATTTTTGAAAATGTCAGACTTTCAACTGACAAAAAAAAATTGTTTTAACAACTTAGTTTGACAGATGTCGAATTGCAGCCCTATACTTTTGAAACCGCGAAATGGATGACTCTTTACTTAAGAAAATATATAAAAAAAAATTACACGTATAGGTTGTAGAGTCGCCGACAGACAGACAAACAGATAGAATTGTGATACCCATTTTTTTGTCTTCGTTACCATCGTACTTTTTATACAAATTCTAAACTTGGCATATAGTATCGCAAGTAAAAAGTGTTTATTTATCAGTGAGCAGTTTATTTTTTTAGTTTGCTTCATTTTTTATACAAAATAAATAAATAAATAAATTTAGAGGGCAAGTCATTAAAGCGAGGAGCTTGAAGAACGGAATACCTTTCGATTTTGCAAGAACAAGTCAATGATTTTTTGAAAATTAAAATTTTATATTATCTATTAAGACCGGAATACCCTACTTGTATAACGTATTGAATTAACTGGGCTTCGTTTCAATTTTATTTCTTAATTTGCGTTTTATTTTGTTATTCTTAGGACAAAGGCTTTTAGCTACAGGCGCTAATTTTATTTCGAAATATGTTTGTATATAGTTATGTAGTATGCACATTCTCTTTGTCTCAAGATTATTTTTTTTTTTTCACAATAATAGCTCCAACCATTTTTTATAAAAAAAACCCAGTGCATTAATGCAGAGTGAAGACACTTTTGGTGTTTTTTTTTGAACAAATGGTTATTTTTGGTACATCTAGTGACTATTTTGTTGGTTTTCAAATTTCTCTAAAAATGTTAAATTGATTTAAAACCAATTTTTTTTATGGATAAGCTTATAAAAAGTTTAAGCAGTACAGCAGTACCTACTGTAAAAGAAAATTTTTCAAAACTAATTTTTTTAAAGTAAAAAAATTAAATACATATACTTACATATAAAAATTAAAATAAACTAAATATATAATTATAACCATTTTGAAAGGACTTAATAGATGTTTTCAAAATGTGTATTTAGTTGTTTTTTACATAAGAATACTTGAAAAACTATCTTCCTAAAACAAAAAAAAGGTATACAAATTTAAAAAAACGTTAAGAACACTTTTCAAGAACGGCTCCGAGAATTTTATAAAAAAATGTCTGTTTTTAAATTAGTACAGTTCGGCTCAACGGTTTTCACCGGCTATCTACGGTTTTCACCGGCTATCTACGGTTTTCACCGGCTGTCTACAGTTTTCACCGGCTATCAACGTCTTACGACGGACATCAACGCCTTTCGACAACTCTCAACGGTTTTCACCAGTTATCAACGTCTTGCGACAGCTCTCAACGGTTTTCACCAGCTATTAACGTCTTACGATAGCTATCAACGCCTTTCGACAACTCTCAACTGTTTTCACCAGCTATCAACATCTAAGGACGACTCTCAACGGTTTTCGCCAGTTATCAACGTCTTGCGACAGCTCTCAACGGTTTTCACCAGCTATCAACGTCTTATGACGGCTATGAACGCCTTTCGATAACTCTCAACGGTTTTCACCGGCTAGTTACGGTTTTCACAGGCTATCTACGGTTTTCAACGGCTATCAACGTCTTACGACGGCTCTCAACGTCTTGCGACTGCTGTCTACGGTTTTCACCGGCTACCAACGTCTTCCGACTGCTCTCTACGGTTTTCACCGGATATCTACGGTTTGCACCGGTTATCTACGGTTTTCACCGGCTAGCAACGTCTTTCTTGCTCTCTACGGTTTTTACTGGCTGTCATGCACCGGTATTATCAACGTCTTGCTCAACGGTTTTCACCTGCTATCAACATCTTACGACGGCTCTCAACGGTTTTCACCGGCTACCTACGGTTTTCAAGGCTCCTTACCATTGGTGGGGGGAAACCTATTATTTTATTTATTTATTTCTTTATAAGGCCCCGTACCGCTGGTGGTGGCAGCCTGTATAGTTCCCTATTATTTTTACCTTCTCTATTGGCTGAACTCGGATACTGGCTCTTTGTACTGGCTTTGGCTATGGTTCAATGTGAACTGCCACTGGCACTATTCCTCGATGGATTTTGTGGCGTGTATGGGCTTTACTTTTCCTACTTTCCTGTCGGACTAAGCAGGAACGCTATAATGTGCTGTCGGCGCTATGTCACCATTTATGGTTTGTTTACTATTTTAATAATTGTATAATTTTGATGGTTGGCGGCAAAGAAATTCTCCCATTAACATTCCAATGTTAATGTCTCATTTGCATCGTGGTGATACGAGGGTGGCCGGAGTGCTCCATTTATTATTAACATATTTAAAATTCACCATCGAGGTACCTGGTTCGTCGTCATGATGCTATCATCAGTGGAGAGTTCACCATTTAATAAACATGCATATTCGTTTTTCACCACGTTGTGCGTTTTGTGTTGTGACTATGGGTTGTTCGCTGATAAGCACTCTGTGTCGTTGATGATGATGCAAGGAGTACACATGCTATAGGAGCATGTTGTCGATAGGCGGAGAGGGGTGTCTTGTATGAAAATGGTAGGTATAGTAGATATGTATTTTTAGCCTGGTATACTACGGTGCGGGTAAATATTTATAGGAATACCAGGTGTCAGGAATGGGGAAAAAGGGTGTACAGGAGTGTATGCCAGTATTTTAGCACACGACATTGTTTGCCACTCCATTTGCTTGTTTATTTTAGCAGCTTACGGGCTGCGGTGTAGTACGGTGGCGAAGATTGTAATGCTTCATTACAAGCGTTGCTAAAAGAATCTACCACTGAATTCTTTAGCTTTGCCCCTAAGACCGAAAAGTTTTTAATAGTCCTATTAAAGGCTATAGATCCTGCACGGAACCACAGGTGCTCTTCAATTAACTTCGCAAAAAGCGAAGGATGGTCTAGATTTTATCGGAGCTAAGCCGTTCGCTACATTTAGAGCTAGGCGGAATATGCGGAATCTTCCATTCATCTTTGTGCAACTTTCACATAGCAGCAAACTGGATAGTTTGAGGGGTATCTCTGTCCTCAACTACCAGGTTGTAACTGGGGATAAATTAAAAAGTTGCGGCGACATGCTTCAATGCATGCTCGGCCAAAGGTTCGGCCAGGCCGCAGAAAACTGCGAAATGCAGTCACGCTGTGGTAAGTGTGGCCAGAACCACAATACAGATGAATGCAATATAGGAAAGGAACGGGTCCAAGATGGGACCCAGCTAAAATGTGCAATTTGCCTAGACGACACGGTCACCCCGTTAATAATTATCGAGGATGTGCGACGTTTCAGCTTATGACAAACAACAAAGCAGCAAAGCAAGCATTAGAGAAACGCCCAACAGTGGGCCCTCCTACAACAACGCCTGTCAACCCTCAAATTTCTTACGCCCAAATGGCATCAGGGGGAGCACGGTACAGCCAACAGCAAAGATAGCCAAAAAGTCCGCGGTGCCTAAGGTACCGGCGGCACAGGCCGATATTATGGGCATTCTGCTGGCCATTGAGGGCTAGTTACTGGGTCTTCAAAAACAGATCAGGGAACAGGCTACAAGGGTGGGTTATCTGTACTCTGATTTGCGGAGCTTAATGGAAACTAATAGGTTAAGGGCTCGCTGCCGGAGATGCCTTTTAAGATCATTGCTGTTAATGTTAATTCACTGGTTAAAGACCTAAGTCCAGATGTGTTTAAGGCTAGCGAAACTTAGCGAAACATAAACTAACTAACAACAATTATTATATCAAGATGGAGGGGTCGGTGCCTATGCACAGGAAACAACTAAACCCACTCAGTTTATAACGGAGTTTGAAAAGTTTTTGAATGCTCAGTAGCTAGGTGGTGGGGTCGGTCCGCCCCAGATGTTACCCATTTGGGGAGATAGCCGACATCTACTAAACAAGAAATTTAGACCAATCGACATAGAAAAAAAAATACTTTATTATAATTGAAAACAAGGATACTCAAACTTTATGATTCAAATTGTTACTTAGGTTATTTATCTCAGTGTATCACAAATAAATGGTGACAATATACCTATATAACCCTACCTACCTACCTAAGGCTCAACGATCTTAGAATCTTAGAGATCGAACACGAGGCGACATAAGAGATAAATTTTGAAGACGCTATTAATGAATTTGCAGCTCTTATAGCCAGGAAGAGGAGTTTTTTAAAATGTACAAGATATGTACATTATGTACCTACGTATATGTTAATTTATTCTGCTATTCAATTATTATTTATAATTAACTGAATTCTAATTTATAATTCAAATAGTGGACCCAGCGAACTTCGTCTCGCCCCAATTAAACTCCGGAGCTATAATAACACAGAGTTCAAACTTCAATGTGATTTAGTAGAGATTCAGTAGAAAGTGATATAATACAAAATGTTTTTCGATTTGTTTCCAGGCGCAAAAACAAACAAAGAATATGGTTTGGCAACACGCGAATAGGCAACGAAATAGAAGATCAATTGGGATAATCAGAATTTGTGGGATAAGGACTTGTACTTCTTTTGAATTCGTCCGACATGATCATGGCTGGAACCACATGCTTATGATCGATCACACCTTCAGATGCAAAATAAGCTTCGAAGTTCCTGGCACATCAAGCGAGTTCAATAATTTCGTCAGATAGTTGGTCTCTTCATCCTTGTCGGTCATCTTTGTAACGGATTTGCCAGAACGCATTTCTTCAGACATTTGACTTTGAATATTGAAATTCAAGCCATCGACGACGTCGATATTTTTCGTTCTTAGTATTGCCGTCATAAATCCAATCGAAATTTTTTATAATTTTTTTGTAATGCCGGGAAACACTTTACTTTGGTGATGAGTTTTTCCTTCGACGTTTAATCCAGTAGAGGCATCAACAGGAACTTGGCCATTGCCAAGCACCAGCAGTTGTCTATAGAGTTCATCAACCGATGGCTCGTTCTGCAATGCGAATCTCATGATCGTGTACAATTTCAACTTCTTGACATGTCGCTAAAAAGATGTCGATTTTATGCATGGATTATGTTCATCGGGAGCAGTCGATTTTGAAATGACGGTAATCGTTTGACGAATATCATTACCCACCAATTCATCTCAAATCACCATGTTAATCCTTCATCGTTTGGTCAACTCCCATCAATTTCGCTGTCGCCAATTCTTCGTCATTGTCCACGTTATTGGCTTGTCAGGCGCGAGAAGATTGATCGCCAACTTTAAAGCAGAATGTGCAGTTCGATCGCCGTCAAACAAAATTGCAGCAATGCCATAGATAACATAGGATGCAACTGGCAAACAAATTTGAGATATGGACGGAATTGTTACCAGATTCAACTAAATGATGAATGTCTTGCATGTCCCACCGGGAGGGATCATCGAGAAAGTAAATGGGATTCTGGCATCGTATTCGAAAACAGGGCGATTGAAGTTAACATTTAAGACGGAATTTCTTCTATTTTGTCTTTTTTTTTGTCGAATTTGAAGTGGTGATTATGCAACGTTTCTCTCGCGTATGACTATCACGGACTTTCTGTCTAATTATTGCAAGACGTGTACGTCTTTTGAATGCTTTTGACTAATTTTTCTCAAAAGAAATGATTGAGTTAATGTTTCGCAATGAATGCCCGCAACCTAATTGGATAATCTAACTTTTTCCACGTATTTTCTTGCTTTTGCTGTTATCGAATATGATGTGTATTAGCGTATGTTCGATATACGACTATTCGTAATCAGTCTAATAATAAACAAACACATTTGCTAAAAAGCAAATTACAATGTGAAAAAGACACTTGTCAAAGCGCGCAACCTTATTCATTCGCAATCTATCGGGTTGTGCAATTGATCGCAGCACAGCATAAACTCTCAACTATAATATATCTTATTAACTTCTCCACCCAAATGCTTTCAAAACGTTTTTTATTACAATGAATTTCACAATTGTCCGAAATTTTTCAAACTTCACAATGAATTTTCCACCTTTAAATCGTAAATCGTAAGATAAATCTAGACTGTTCGAGAAACGTCCAAAAAATCGCAGGAAATTGAAAGAGGATTCCAGAAAGTTCGACAAACAAAATAATATATCAAAATCCATTAAATGGCAATCAAATGCTGAGAAACCAAAATGAAGTGTGTGTATACAAAACACATTATTTATACTACTAAAGCAATGACGACCATGGGAGTCACATTTTTGGTCATAACATAACATGTCCTATTGTCTCTTGCAAATTTCATTCAAAACGATGGAGCCGAAAAGTAGTAGGTGCTCCTGTGAATGCTTAAGACTGAGCTCGGAAGACAACTTTTACATATTGGCTGTTGATTTGAACGCCAACCGCATAGATTGGGGAAACCAAATAAATAATCCTCGAGGTAACCATCTGTATAATTGGATGGGTCAATACAACATTGAGTATCGCATAGACCTTCTTGATACAGATAGGCTATCTTTTCCAAGGAGAGAAGTGCCTATCTGGATCTACTGCTGACAGATGCAAGACTAAAAATTACTCACATTGTGGGTCAACGGCCAATAAACGAGCATATACATAGAGTTGGAGGAATATGTGCCTGTGCATACTTACAATTGCAGTAAGTTGCGCTGGCCACGCTTCTGCACCGCCTTATTGAGCGAATTACGTTTCAATGGTATATCATCACCAAATGACAGGAATCTGACAAACACGGAAATCGACAGATACTTAGAACAAATGGACGAAACAATTCAACGAACAATGAACAGAACAATACCGAAATACAAAGAACGTAACGCAACTAACATGTACCGTAACGCGACCATTGACGCACTTCACAGACAAAAAAAGGACTACTGACAAGACTAAAACGCTTGTACAGACGGTTTACTGACACACGAGATCTGAAAAACAATCCTGTAGGTCCCATTACTATCCTTAGAGTTAATTTCTTGTTACGAAACTTAAATTTTTCTCCTAAAATTTTTTTTTCTACAATTTTCAAATAATTTAAATCTTATACTTAAGATAAATTTGCCTCCTTTAACAAGATTCCAAGAACTTAGAGTTTTATAAAAATCTTGTTATGAAATTTAAACGCCTATATATCTTCAATCCCATTACAACTGGCTTCTCGGAGTCTAAGCTAATTTAAAATTCTATAACGAACCTTATACAATGTTAGGTATACAACATTTTATTACAGGATTCTAATAGGAGTTGCAGTTTCCAATTGGCACATGTAATCACATACTTACTCGTCATACGCCTGCCTTGGCGACGTAGTCGAGATTAATAAATGGATGTGAATTGTCTGTTTTCATTTTCCGAAAAGTGTTTATTTTTCTAAATGTTTTTTTAAATATTTCAAAATACAAGTTGTTCGCGACCAAAAATTAACACATATCAAATAGCGAAGCATTCAACATTTGTTATTAAAGATCTGTGGGTTTTGTTAGAAGATTGAAAGAAACATTTTTATAATTTTGTAAATCAAGTTTACAAAAATATGTATGATTGGCATCTCTATTGGGCTCGATATTTTGAATAATAATTGAATATTTCACACTTTCAATGGCTAACAACTGTAATAAATTGGCATTCTTCTAGTGTCGTGCTATGAGAAGAACAAATTCTCTTACTACGTCCGTGATTATTGGTGCAATATATATGTAAGTTGTTATTTAGCTCAATTTTTTTTAAATAATCCCATAATATAATGAATATTCCCATAAGAAGACTTGATATAAACTTAGTAAATGAGAGTGAGTAAAAGTAGAGGAAACCAAACTCTTATAATGGTCTTATTGTAATTATTAAAGGATTCTCTCATCTCAACAGCAGCCATATTTAAGTACGCAGAAAATATTCTCTGAGTATTTTGAGGGTTAACACACACACAATATGTGGATATAATGAAATTAATTCTAAAAATTATTTATTTTAAAAACCGTTTTTTTAAATAAATGTATGTGCATTATAAATTTCACAAACATAAATGGCAAAACAATAGCATGTAAAAGATTCTTTCTAATCTCGATACAAAATATTTAACAATCCAAATGGGTATTACTTTAACTTTTCGACGTTTCTCTATTGAAACCTTTTGTGAGATGAAAAATGTTACTTGGGTAATTCTGTTTTGTGACATAAAAATATCTACCAATAAGTACATTTTGTCATTTGTGTAAATGCAGCATTAAAACTCTTAGTGTGCCATATGGATTGCTTTTCAGAATTAATTTGATTCACTAGTTAATTCTTATGCATTAAGGATTGCATTATCATCCACTATAATTTCAAAAATTAATTGATTCCCTAAAGTATGCAAGGTAACTCTATCCTTGATAAAAAGTATAAATTAAATAATTTAAATATGCATTATTTTGAAGGCGCTTTGTTTTTTTTTCGAGGTTAAATCTATAAATTAGTAGATACAATTTCAACCGCATTAATTTTTAGCTTCCATATACGAACAAACAATAAAATAAAATAATGCATCGGCATTATAAAATAATGAATAATTGACTTACAAAATAAATACTATCACAAATGCATATCAAGTCCTTCAGTTTATAGCCATGGCGCAAAAGCTTTAAAAGAGTTTGCTTCTTTCAAAAAAAATTTAATAAGAAAGATATAATTTTGCTAAGGTTTATTCTCTTTTCTCTTCTCATTTTCTCTATTCTCTTTTAGCAACCCCCATTGCAAGAAACGATTTCTCACAACAAGATTTAGGTACAATAGAATACGGGCCGTTAACTTTAGCGACCCGAGTATGTTGCCAAAAATTAATGAGATATTCAGGAGAAAGGATCAAAACTATCTTCCATGTCTTGAGCTCTTGAGAACAACAGAGCAGAGACGTACAGCAGGCATAGACGCAGATGATGCCATCCTGGACGATAACCATTATGTAATCGTTGATCCGCAGGAGAAGGTGGAGGCTGTGGGGCTGCTTTCCAGCAAGTGTACAAGGTGAATGCTGGCATTCACCCGAATCATGACCTTGAGAGCAGAGCTCTGCTTCATCACACCTGGCTGTGGAACGATATAACCGAATGGCGATCTGACAACATTGGTTTTACCGCTTTTAATGATGAAGATTTGGCAAATACCATAATCGCCGAGCGAAATGGGCCTAGTTCCCTGCTAATTTCGAGGACTGAGCTCCAGCTCATCTTCGATTCATTAAAGAAAAAGAAGTCAGCAGGAGTCATTGGCATATCCAGCGTTGTGTTCCGATATTTGCCTCAGGAAGCAGTTAAAATTTTTACCACACTGTTTAACAACGCTCTGAATAATGCATATTATCCAGTGCGTTGGAAGACAGCTGTGGTGAATCCGCTCCCGAAAAAGGGAAAGGACAACTCAAGTCTGGTGAATCTTTGTTCGATAAGTCTTCTTCCAAGTATCAGCAAAGTATTCGAAAAGGTTATTACTAGGGCTCTGTTCAAGTGGGCGGAGGACAAAAATATCATCCCGGATAATCAGTTCAGTTTTAAGGCAGTGTACGGGTGCCTGTCTAGTTGATTTGGAGAAGGCCTTCGACACCGTATGGTTAGAAGGTCTCTATCTGAAGCTAACAAGACTAAATATAATCAAACCTCTATTGTACATATAGGCTTTATGACATTCTAAATGGTAGAAAGTTTGTTGTCAAGAGTGGCAATGTAACTTGTATCGTAATTTTTAATATTAATAATGGTCTTCAGGAGGGAGCGGTTAAATCGGCGATTCTTTTCAGCATTTACACCAGCGATCTGATAGATAGTCTAACTTAAGCAATTGCGTACGCCGACGATCTAATTGCGTACAGAACAGCTCATACATTGAGGTCATCAAAAACCATTTGCAGAGTGACTTCGACAAGATTCAGCGATAATGTAATGACTGGAAGTTGAAAATCAACTTCCAGAAATCAGAAACTATTCTGATCAGCAATTGATGGGAAATTTACCAGCTGCAAGGGTTCGAAGGGCTAGACCATTTTGTCACACAGGCGTAGACTACGCAGGACCCATCGAAATCAAAGCCTGGAGGGAACGCGGCAGTAAGATTCTCAAAGGATACTTCGCTGTCTTCATTTGCCTGACAATAAAAACCATTCATTTTTAAGTCATTTCAGAGTTGACGGCACAAGCATTTTTGGCAGCGTTTAGAAGATTTACTGCCAGACGTGGAGTTTGTAAACATATCCATAGAGATTGCGGTACCAACTTTGTTGGTGCTAGTTCTGAATTAAACAAAATGTTAAAAGCTGCACAACATGATTGGAAGGAAATCGCCGAAAATCTTGCAAATCAAGGTACTGAATGGCATTTTATTCCCCCCGCTTCTCCTCACTTCGGTGGATGGGAAGCCGGGGTGAAATCGGTCAAGTACCATTTAAAACGGATAGTTGGAACAGAGAGACTAACCTTTGAGGAGCTCACCACACTTCTCACTCAGATAGAAGCGTGTTTAAATTCGAGACCCTTGTGTCCTCTTTCTGATAGTTTAGATGATTTAGATGTGTTAACCCCAGCACATTTTTTAATTGGCGAATCCTTACATGCTGTGCCGCAAGGTGACATCGACATCAACATCACGTACATGGACAGATGGAAGCGAATCCAAGCATTCATGGAAACATTCTGGAGTAAATGGAGCTCCGAATACTTATCCAG
This sequence comes from Philhelius pedissequus, assembly GCA_910595825.1. Taxonomy (NCBI): domain Eukaryota; kingdom Metazoa; phylum Arthropoda; class Insecta; order Diptera; family Syrphidae; genus Philhelius; species Philhelius pedissequus. Next base: position 244,684,477 of record OU343160.1, on the reverse strand, counting down.
ACTTCAACAACGCCCGAAATGGATGAAAGTTCAAGAAAATATTAAAATTGGAGACATCGTTTTGATTAAAGATCAGAGACTGCCACCGACTAATTGGAACCTAGGTCGCGTTCAGGAAACATATCCCGGATCGGATGGATTAATCCGCGTTGTCTCAGTAAAAACCAAATCAGGAATCATAAAACGCCCCATCACTATAATTTGTCGCTTGCCATCGAACGAAACACTTCAACAACAAACCATTGTTTAAAATTGAAATCAAAAGTATTTCACCACCGTTTAAAATCGAAATAAAAAAAAAATTGAAATCCAATAAATTGAAACATTAAACTTAAAATAATAATAAGTAATCAAATCATCAATGGATTAATAGAACATCGCTTTAGCTTTGTAACAAAATTTATTTAAAAACCTATAAAGATTAAAATTTTGAAATCTAAATAAAACACAGATAAAATTTATTCAACATTTATTTATCAACATTTAAACCAAAATATATTATAATTCAGAATCACATTAGAAATTTAAAATGTAAACAAATACTTAAAGTACTACGACAATGTATGCTCAGTTAAAATACACTTCGATAAAGCTGCATCAAGGCACTAGTAAAATTATAAAATCAAATTCCGAATAATAAAACAATATTAATTTCCTTTGAAATTCACAAAAAAAAAAAAAATGACTGTGTTCTGAACATTCAGAAACTTTAGTTTTTTTTTTTTTTTTATAATCTACACGCGCTCAAGGGATAATGAATCCCCTTTAAATGTTTCAACAAAGCGCGGGCGTGAGGGTGAGGTTAAGGAAGAGAAAGAATGATAGGAAAGATGTGTGACGCGATATTCGGAGACTGTAGGTTGTTGTTCTCTCAGATTTTATCTCCAGGGATGGCGGCTGAACTGATGTGGAGAAATGTCAGTGTCTTATTTATCGATGTCCCTTATAATTTGCATTAATTTTTTTATTCTTTGTCATGTTTTATAGGTATACTAGTTTTACTCAATCACATGTTGTTAGTTCTATGCCTAAACAGCATGTAATGAGTAAACCAGCAACTCATTGTATGACATTTATTTTGTTTTTATAATTGGTTTTTAATGGAAAAATAAGAAGCCATAGACTACGGCAGGGATCGAACCTGTGACCATGAGGTTGACAGACGAACACACAACTATCGCGCCACGGCCATCCCCAGTTGATATCTAGTTTCGATGTCATTGCGGAATCCAAATAAGCACCCTCCGCTAGCTCTGCCGAAGTTATGAGTTTTTATTTCAGGAATCCAAAATAACTTAAATTCTATAAAATAAATTTCATAGTGTTGCGTATGATCAGACAATACTAATGTTTCGTACAAAAAGAAAATATCACATTGACAAACGTATTTAAGAAAAAGACTACATACGAAATTATTATTGACAAGACCAGCTATATTATACGATAAAACCTGACAGACTTTCGACTGCTAATTATTTTTATCTGTTACTATGTTACTTAATTGTTGCGTGTTTGAAGAGGTATCCAGTATGCTCTTACAACACCATCTTTGTTGCATTTGAAACGACGACGTCCGCCTACAGTTATAGTCCAGTGTTTGATGTCGACGCGTAAATTATTGCCAGCCTTCAAAAGACATTTTTTGACCTGACGGAGTTGGTATTGTTCTGTCCTTTCGCTCGACGTTAGATCTTTATTAATAGATATCTGCGTGTTGGACAGATTTTTGGTTGCAGACATAACAGAGTGGACCTAATCAGCGTTGGCAAGTTAAAAAACATAGGCTGGTCTGCTGTGTTTTGAAGAATTTATTTTACGAGCACTGCTCACCGTGGCTTCAACGTGGAGAGTATTACTACATACTTGTTGGAATTGCTGTTTAGCTTCTTGGACAGTTTTTGCATTTAATCCACTTACAATAAATTTAACCTCTTTGAACATTTTTCTGCTTCTTCAACTCTTTTCTGAAGCTATTATTCACCATCTTTCAGCTTTTCAATTTCCTCCTTTAGTACTTTGTTTTCTTCTTGAAGGGCAGCTACATCGACTATTAAACCGTTTATTTCCTCCTTTGTAGTTATTTTAACAAGTTTTTGATCTAAGAGTTTGTCCATTTCTGCAATTAGAATAGCCATTGAAAAGGTATATACATTGCAACAAATGTTTTTAATATCAAACATACTCGTAATGTGTTCAATTTTTTGTACCTATAGTCATGTGTATAAATACGCACTTTGCCTACTTTTACACTAAATATTAAATACAATTTCATGGTAAATTTACACGCAGTTTTTTTTTAACTACATTCTTTCAATTGAAATGAATTCAAAGGCAATAGCAAAAGTTTTTGGCATTTCTTGGATTCCAAACGTAAGTCTTTAGGGCTGCCAAGCTGAAGTATCTAGACATAACTACCAGTGAAGTTTCTGAAATTTGCAACTTATTTGCGAGATATTTTCAACCAAATTATTCTTCAGAAACTGTTTCAAATTTCGATCTTCCATCAGACTTAAGCAAATGCGTTGACATTGGTTCAATTATTTTATGTCAAAATGAAATAGAGGATGCTTTATTGAATTTAGACTTAAATAAAAGTGAAGGCCCGGATAAAATTCCACCTTTTCTACTAAGATAATGTGCAATCGCTTTAGCTCAGCCACTAACAAAAATTTTTAATATTTCTTTAGCTACAGGCCAATTTTTGAAAACCTGGAAAATAGCATTTTTATGCCCAATTTTTTAATTGGTATCAAAGCAAGAAGTCAAAAACTATACACCAATCTACAAGCTGTCTGCTATATTGAAACTATTTGAAAAAGTGGTGTATAACAAAATTTCGTCTCTAATTCAAGAAAATATATCAGTTTTCCAACACAGTTTTGTTGTAGGTAAATCTACTGCAACTAACTTAACTGTGATGGTGAATGCAATCATAAATAATATGGAAAAAGGGTTTCAAACCGACATAATTTTTACCGACTTTGCGAAAGCATTTGACATACTCAATCACAAAATTCTACTCCAAAAATTACTTTCCTTTGGTATAAGTTCGTCTCTCTTAAAATGGTTTGAGTCTTACTTGACAGGAAGAGTACAAATTGTTAAAATTAAAAACTCTTATTCCAACGATATATATGTCATATCAGGCGTTCCACAAGGTAGTCATTTTGGACCTTTACTTTTTGTTATATTTGTGAATAATATTCCAGCTATTTCTAAAAATTCTGACTGTCTCCTTTTTGCTAATGATTTGAAGATCTACCGTAGGATTACCCGCATATCGGATTGTAGTCTTCTGCTAGAAGACCTGGTGAGATTGGTAGATTGGTGCGGGATAAACAATCTCCAATCAATGTAGAAAATGTCAAATAGTATCCTGTTTCAGGATTCTTAATCCAATTATCTTTGACTTCAATATCTATAACATAATTCTAGCCAGCGTAAATAAAAAAAAGACTTAGGAGTAATCCCAGATGTTAATCTGTCATTTTTTCCTCATTATGATTACTTGATCAATAAAGCAAATCAGATGCTTGGTTTCATATAAAGTAATACCAGAGAATTTAGTGATTCCTTCACTTTACTATCTCTTTACAACTCTCTGTAAAGATCAGTACTTGAGTATTGCTGTACAGTTTGGAATCCTTACTATGCAAATACATCAGAAACAATTGAAAAAATTCAAAGAAATATTACACGGTATGCTTTTTTTAAGTTAAATAGGAGAATAGTGGCACCTTCTTATGAAACCAGATGCCTTTTGTTTGGAATAAAAACGCTAAAAGCTCGCCGTAAATAATTTTCAATTATGTTTGTTCGGTTAATTGTCCACCTCTACCGGCTCTAGTCAATGTTGGTAATGCGCCTCTAAGAGTAACATGAGAACGGTTTTTAGTTTATGAGCAGTTTCAGCGCACAAACTACGGCCGCAATGAACACATTCCTCGTTGCATCAGAGAAAGCAATTTTGTTTTCTCTGGGATTAACTTTAATATGGATTGCACCAGAAAAAAAAATTAAATATTGTTAATTATTTGTGTTATTTTGTTATTTAATAATAGATTAACTATGCAAATCACATTTAATTGATGGAATATACGCAACAACAAATTTGTAACTAAATTTTTACTTATGTATCCTAGTCTGTAAGAATACAATATGCTCTGTGTGAAGAATAAATTTAAACTAAACTAAGCTCTTATTCAACTGAATCAAAAAGAACAACAATTTTTATTTTATTTTTTCAAAATTCCGTCTTTATATTAAATTAAGGTATATCTTTCGTATTCACGCACCAAGGAAAAAGTTTAATATGGCTTACAACGAACAGCAGGTTTGTGTAAGAAAGAAAATTTAAGACATTTTTGCCTCGGAAATCTTAGCGGAAGTTACAAGTTTATTGTTCCAATTAAAATATGATTCCTCTAAAACACTTATAGATTTTTTTTACGTGACACAAGCTTATTTTTATCAGATGATCTAGGTGTAAGAATCAGGAGCAATAATAAAACACGGCTAAACTTTCGGTAGCAGTTCAGAAACACAGAATAATATTAAACATACTTCAAAAATGTAAATCTGAAATTCTAAAGCATCATCGTATCTATTTCGGTCACGAACATTTGGCAGAGAGGTTGCACCTTCGATCGGTATGCAGTAGCTTGCGAGTTCACTTTTTTTTAAGTAAGGTACATTACTATACATCCGCTATAACGACAAAATGCTAACAAATCCCCCTTTTTTTTAATTCCAGGCACTTTGTTTGATATGGTCAACAAAAGGTAGAAATTTAGTAAACACAAAAAAGTTTTAATTTACGACTAATCGAATATTATTTGTTGCAAATCGGTAATATGTGACTAGCTTTTTTTGCAATTTGCAATCGAGAATAATATTAAAATTGGTAAATGTTTGTCTGAAAAAACCAAAGCAAAAAGCTCAAATCTATTAGATCAGAGTACAAATAATGCATTGTTTTCTCTTGATGAAATCTCATGTTTACTAAATGATGTTATGTCTAAATTAAGTTCATGTCGTACTAAGGCTGATCAATTTAATGTAATTACCACTCTTGCAGGGAAGTATGTTTATTCATTATGTTGAACACAAACCCAAAAATAATTACTTGGTATGCTACAAGCATTCAAAATAAACAAACTGAATTTTTTGACTTCATGATTCATAATAAAATTGACATTGCTCTACTGACAGAGACTTGGCTTAAAAACGAAAATAATTTTTCTAATGGTAATTATGTATGCTACAGGTTATATAGGCAACATGTAAAGGGAGGAGGGGTCGCAATTGTAATAAACAAATCTATTAGACATTCAGTCATACCAGCTGTTCGTCTTGAGATCGCTGAAGCTATAGGTGTTGAGATGGCCCTACAAGATTCGTCTAAATTAAGTATTTTCTCATTTTATTTTCCTGGCGGAAATAGCAGTGTTGAGAAAAAGACTAAGTTTAAGAGAGATCTATTAAAATTAATCAGGACTAACTCAAATTATTTAATAGGAGGTGATTTTAATTCTAGACACCAATTATGGGGATGCCTGAGAGCTAACTGTTGGGGTAATATACTTCACGATATTGCCGCTGTGAAGAGAACACTCTCATTATTATATCCTCTTGAACCAACTTATATTCCAAGTACCTCCTCGAGAAATCCTTCGACTCTTGATCTATTTTTAACAAACAATGCTTCATACTTCTCTCAACGCTTAACTATTAATGCTTTGAGTTCAAATCATTTGCCGGTTTGTACACAACTACAGTCTTATTGTCCCAGAAACTATGCAAATGGGCATTTTAATTATTCTTCTGCGAATTCGGAACGATATCGGTCTTATATATCTGATAACTTGTACTAGGGAAACTTAGTGTTAGAGAGTGTGCGGTCAATAGAACAGATAGACCAGGTTACCGATACATTTGAACAAACAATCAAGCGCGCTGCTGAGATATCAATTCCAAAGACCCAACATAAATTTCTTAACTCAAACCTCAAACCGCTGCCAGAAAATATTTTATACTTGATTCGATTGCGAAATTCTGAGAGAAGGAAGTGGATTCGTTATAGGTTAGACACATTTAAAACTAACCTTAAAATCCTAAACTATCGAATTAAAAATGAAATCTTAAGTTTCCGTAATACAAACTGGAACAATTTATTATCTGGATTTGATAAAGAATCCAAACCATTTTGGAAAGTCACTAAAATAATAAAGAAAAAAGGTTCAAATCTCCCACCACTCCGTGTGCAAAATAATGTTTATGTAACTCCGGAGGAGAAGGCAAATATTTTGGCAGAAACATTTTGTAAAAATCATCAAGTTTCAGCACACTTGAGTGACCTTCAAACTGAAAATCTTGTGAGTGATAAGCTTATGGAAGCAAGGAATCCTCCTATTAGCCAAACAAATATTTTAATCAAAAACAACCGTCTTGTTAAGAATTTAATTAAAGAGTTAAAAGTTAAAAAATCACCTGGCCTTGATGGCGTCAATAATCGACTTTTAAAAGCATTACCCAAACGAGGTATAACTTACCTTACGTTTATGTTCAATCTTTTTATTATGCACTCTTATTTTCCAGAGCAGTGGAAAATAGCCAAAGTTATTCCAATTGGCAAGCCTGGTAAGCCAAAAGAAAATCCAAACAGCTATAGGCCTATAAGCTTATTAAGCACCCTAAGTAAAATATTTGAAAAGGTCTTAAAGGATCGCCTCTTAAAACATGTCGTGGAGAAAAATATATACCCTATTGAGCAATTCGGTTTCAGAGCAGGTCACTCGACTTCTCATCAAATACTTAGAATTAAGCAGTACGTAAAAAACAGCCTTAATTCAAAACGTTCAACTGGTCTAGTATTGCTAGACATTGAAAAAGTCTTCGATACAGTGTGGCACGAAGGACTTATCTTCAAACTAATTCTGTGTAATTTTCCTAACTACCTTATCAACATTGTTTGGAGTTTTTTGAAAAATCGAAAATTTTTTGTTTCAACCGGAACTGCGAAGTCTTCCATGCACGGTATTAGTTTTGGAGTTCCACAAGGTTCAGTACTTGGGCCCATCCTTTTCACTATTTTTATGTCAGACTTTCCCCGTTTTGGAAATAATACTGAAGTCGCCATGTTTGCAGATGATACTGCGCTTTTTGCATCATGTGTTCTCCCTCAAGAAGCACTGACTTGTTTACAGAGTTCCCTAGATATCCTTCTGAACTATTTTATTAAGTGGAAAACAAAAGTTAATGCTGACAAATGTCAAGCTATGTGGTTCACTCGACGCAGAAACCAAAGTTTCCTCCCGCAATCTATGATTAAAATAAATTCCACCGATATACAATGGTCGGAACAATGTAAATACCTCGGTGTCATATTTGACAAAAAATTGACTTTTGAAAGACATATATCAACCACAATTCACAAGATTAATCTTTTAGTAAAAATTTTATATCCGTTTATAAATAGAAGGTCTAGACTTTTTTTTTTTTTTTTTTATAACTTTCCACGCGCTCAAGGGGTTATGAATACCCTTTATATGTTTTTTCTTAACACAGCGCGGGCATCTGGTGAAGAAGAGAAAGAAGGATAGGAAAGATGTGTGGCGCGATGTTCTGAGACTAGAGCTGGTGGTTATCATACATAATAAAATCTTAATTTTTAAAACTGTTTTCCAACCGGTGTTAACGTATGGGGCCCCAGTATGGTTTGACTGTGCTGAGACCCACATACAAAAATTACAAATAAGCCAAAATAAAATTCTTAAGCTTATGCTAAGCTTGCCATCGTTCTATTCAACTGCCCGGCTCCACAGTAGAGCAAATGTCAACCCAATTAAATTTGTTCTTTACAAACAATAATTATCTTTGCAAGATGTTCTTACTCAGATAATGAACTTATACTTGATCTTTAAATTTTGCTGCTCCAGTAAAATTGGGTTTATGTGCAATCTTAGCTTTTAAGTATTATGTAAGGGTTTTTTTTCTTGTAGTATTTTCCCTTAAATATATTTTCGTTGTATTAATACTAAAGTTTTGTTATTAAATAATTATATTATAGATGTAAAGAAGGAGGTTCTGTAACTCTTAACTTAATTAATCAATGTAAAATAACCTAAAATTTAAACTGCAAATAAATTTGAACTGAACTGAACTGGTAAATGTTTCGATGAAATTGCGATTCGTTGCAGACAATATTGTTTTATTTCGTTCAAATTTTTGATATTAAAAAGTGATGATTCAGGACTTTTACGTGTCAATATCATCAATTAAAACAGTCCTGCAAAAAGTCTACTAACGATACTTTTCATATATCGGTTTTTTAAATTTTTGGCTGTCTCGGTAACCGTTTGATCTCTGTCAAATTTTATATCTGAGAAGACCTAGGTAGCCAAACTAATTCTGCATATTAAAATTTTAAATAACTTTTTTTCTGTCATTAAAATAAATTTTTGAATTTTTTTGTTTTGAAAAATCAATATTTTTAAAACTAATCAAAAAAAATAATTTTTAATTTTATGGTCACGTGTATGTATATTAAGAAACTGTAAGAAACTGCATACCAAAATTTCAAAAAAAACTAAAAATAATAAACCGGATTTCATCAAAACCCGTCCTACAATTTTCGAGATACTTTTGTATAAAATTTTTATTGGCATCGGTGGCATCCAATGGTTTTCTTGGTTTTTTCGAGAAACCGATTAAAGTAATGCTTTTGCCAGTTTTTATAAGTTTAAAAAACGATTTTTACCTACCTATACAGCATTCACTTATACATATGTATGTACATATATATACATACCTAGGTTGTCTATACATAAGTAGGTACATAATACCCTCCTAATTTTCATAATTCAAATCCCTTTACATATACATTTGTAGGTAGGTATCTATGTAACCATTCCTTGAATCATATGCATTCCACAATTCATTGTATTAACAATCAGGGTTATCTTACCTAAATCGGCTTTAATCCTGCAAAGGATAACTAGGCAACCTATACCTACTAACAGCGTCAGTAGTTAGCTACACTAAAGTTGTTAGTTACAAGAGCAAGTTCGTACGATCCAGTCGTGAATATTATATCAATAGAAAATTGTTATAATTAAGCTTAACGTGCTGTATATACGCACTTATATGAATTATAAAACATTGCATTCGCGTTTAAAATACTATGTACATTTTAAGAAAAAACCTAACGCTTCCAACATAATATGATGTAATTTAGAAAGTGGCTTTCGGCTCACGGGAGTTACATGCCCGATTCCCGTGGCGATAAAAAAAAAACAAATTTAAACACTTAAGTTAAACACTTTATTGACTCAAATGACAACTTAGAACTAAAATACACTTGCTTTTATATTTGAATTCTGTTAGGTAGCAGTTTTACTGGGAAAATATATAAAATGCTTAATAAGCTTAATACTGCATTCATGGGAATGATATTTGAAATAAAAAAATAAAATAATTTGAAAAATAACATAATCAGCAATTAGTGGTTTACGGTTATTTAAGTATTGAATGAAATCTAAAGTAAAACAATAACATAGTCAGCAATTAATAATGTTCTATGGTTGTGGGGTCAATGTAATGGTTGTGGGTTCAATGCAGCTCGGGCTTAACGTTTTTGTGTACCGAATACTTTTTTGTAAGTCCTATCTCTGTTTAGAATCAGAATATATCTTCTGAATTGTTTCCAACCTGTAAATTTATCGAACCCTTCTTTATGTTCCTACTTTTTATGGTTATAAGTAAATATTGTTTATCATTGGTTTGGGGTTTTGAGAAGGGGGGGGTGGTGGTCATGACCCCATGACTGTCAGTTCTTGATCCAATTTGTTGTATTGGTATTTTGATATTACTAAACTCAATTCTTCTCCTGTTTCGAAAGAAAGTTTCTTCGAATCTTCTTGAGAGTTTCAAACGACTAAACATTTTATTACGGCTTTCATCAAACCAGAATTTTGTTTGTTAAGTGTCAAATTAACCGTTGATTTGTTCATGAACAATTTAAATGTTAACAATTCAATGTTAATCTATTCATACATTGCAGTTGATCTCCTAGTCAGTATATGTATGTACCTATTTATATGTACCAGGACGCGCAAAATTAATCATCCTACAGAACGATGATATAATTTTTACAAATGGCGGCAAATGTCAATTCTACTTGATATGTGTGAAGTAAACAGATGCAAAAGATACGTCAACAGGTCCTGAATCGCTATACTAAAAAATGTGGAATTATATTTTCGATTGACATCTGCCGACGCAAAAAAAAATTGCATACACCCAAATCTCTAACCCACAAATCCTCTATTTAGGACCTTACACCTATGAACTTATGCATCGCTTAAAATGCCCTTTGACTTATGGCCGCGAAACGGGCCACATAAGCTACCCTCGCATTCTCCGAGAATGTAGGTATATATAATGATAGATCTATATTCATTTATCATTATCACTAAAGTAAAAAAAACGGTATTTACACACCGAACAAATAAAATGAACGTTTAGTTACTTTCAATATTTTCGAAATCTAGTAGACTTACAACAGTTTTGGACCATATGTTTCGCTAAATCGAAGTAGCAGCAGTTTCTTTGTGTTAAAAGAATTCTTCGCTGGTTGACTTTATTTTTACTTTGAATGCTACGAGTATAATTCAATATGTTTGTTTGTTGATAGCAAATACTATATTTAGTTCAAAACCGTCAAATTTCATATAGTAGTGAATTGCCGTGAATGATTATATTATAACGGATAATACAAGAATATGCCCCGTGTCGGAGCAATAATCTGTCGAAGCGTAGAACCAAGTTAAGCCTTTTAATATAGCGAAGAGAACTGGAGAGTGAAATAACTACTCTGCAGAATTTACAAAGTATCTCAGCAGGCAATAAGAGAAGCTACGAGGAATAGTTGCGATCTTCTGCAGCACTACAGCGGCAACACTCGCCGCGAAAGAGAAGGCTCTGACATTGATAGCACTTCGTAACCCTGATGGTACCTTCACAGAAAATGATGAGCAAATGTCTACGCTATTGTTAAATACTCATTTTCTGTGCAGCTTACCGATTATAACAAATATAATGGAAAAAATACCTCTCAAACTTAACAGGAAAAGCTGGAAAATAACAGAGCAAACATGCGTACAAAGCAGAAAGATCTACAGAAACTACACATTATGAACTCACAAACACCTTTCGGGCTGTCTTTAAATCGAAGGAAACGGTCTTATATGCCTTCTTAGATATCGAGGAGCCTTCGATAGCTCTTCTTATAAAGCTGTCGACAAAGCTCTCTTAAATATGTGCGTACCCATCACAATACTTAAATGGACAAGGGAAATGCTAAGCACAGGACAACGATACTACCATTTACCAAGAAAATTCTTCTGCCACTTATGATATATATCAGGGCAGCAGGGGAAGTAAACGAATACAAGGTGGAGGTTAAATATCTAGGAATAACACTAAACTACTTTGGAATAAACACGTTGAGATAACAGCCGGGAAAGCCATAAGAGCCACTGATATGCAAGAAACTTTCAAGTAAAACATGCTCTCAATCATGCTCTACAACAGCAATGGAGGTATATATTCACTCAAAGCTAGAAACTATTACACCATTTCAAAAGTTATTAAAAAAGTTCTTAAAAAACAGCTCTTGATAATTGTAGCTTAGAAAGAAACCATGCTCCAGACTTTGAAAATGGGCAAATTCTTCAAACGGAAAAACAAATCGAAACGATACGCTTTAGAAATTTTGCACAGGAAGCAGGACACACAGTGTATCCCGTTAGTGTTCTGTTCGCCAGTCTCTGCATAACTGCGAGGCAAAAACATATACATAATAACATAAATATTTTTTTTGTTTCTCCCTTAAATTAATTTTTAAACAGTTAAGAAGAAGTGTGTTTCATATAAATGCTTAAACTTCTATCTTAGTCTTCATTTTTAATGTTTATATATAACTAGCGGACCAGGCGAACTTGGTATCGCTTTAATAAAATACAGATGGTTCAAATTTTAATATGATTTATTTGATAGAATAAAAATAAGGAGAGAGTGATGATATGATAAGCAATGTTTTTCGATTTGTTTTCCGGCGCAAAAACAAACAACAAACACCGTTACCTAGCTATCGACGAGTACCATTTTCTTCACTGCTAGTATTACCCGTTCACAAATCCAATCGAGATTTGTATAATTGTTTGCAATGCCGGGGAACACTTTACCTTGATGATGAGTTTCTCCGTCGACGTTGTTAACTCGCAAAAGTTTGCGGGAATGACATCAATCCCGTCGAGAAATTAACAGAAATTTGGCCATTGCAAAGCGCCAGCAGTTGTCTTAAGAATTCAGAAGGCGATGGGTCATTCTCTCATATTTGTGGTCAATTTCAACTTCTTGACATGCCCGAACGAAAATATCCCCTGAGCAATATCATATTCACAACAAATCATCTCGAATCACCTTGTAATTCCTTCATTGTTTGGTCAACTTCCTCCAAAGCTCGTTTATGCGCCATCGTTCATTCATCCCAAGTTTTGATTTTGCATTCTCGCATCAATTTCACTGTTGCCGAATCCTCGCTCATGGTACAAGTTATTGGCTTGCCAATGGTGAGAAAATTCATCACCAGCTTCAAAGCGGAATATGCATTTCGACCGCCTCCAAATAGTGTGGCAGAAATGACGTAGATGCACTAGTATGCAACAGTCAACGAAAGAGATCTTGGCCGAATTGTTTCTAGAATCAACTAAATGACGACTGTCTTGCATATCCCAGCGGGAGCATTGAGAAAATAAATTGAATTGCGGAATCGTATTCCAAAGCAGCGCGATTGAAGTCTACATTTACCAATTTTCTTCTTATAATAACTTCTTGTTGAATTTGTGGTAGTGACTGTGCAGTTTGAAGCTCTGCAATATAGGCATGTCTCTATTTATTTCTTCTGCACGTATACCTCTTGCGTTTGATTGTGATCAATTATTATTTCAAGATGTGTAGGTACGTAATAATACGCAAAACTCGATTCAATTTCTGCATGAAAAATAGCACATTTTCTGAATAGAAAATTATAATGTGAAAAGGACACATGTCAAATCGCGCACAGGCTAAGTCAATGTATAACGCAATCTATCAGGCTGTGGCATTGATCACAGCACAGTGTCATCTAATATATATCTCATAAACTAATATGCACGCAAAACGGCTTCTATCACTATGAATTTCAAAATCAACCGACATTTTCCAAGCTTCACAACAACGAATTTTACATCTTTAAGTCGTTAAAAGAATCAATGGAACATTCTAGACACTTCGACAAAATAAAATATCTTAATCCATTTAACGTGAATCAAATGCTGTGGTCGTGTGCATACACGCGGCAATAAAGAGAAGCCAAAATAAAAGTGTGTGTATACAAAAAAAAAAACACATTGGCGCAAAATGTTAAACAATTTAGTAATATGTTAAATCATTTTTAGTATGGTTAAAAGGACAGGTTAAAAAGAGAATTTTGCTAATTTTTATTTTATTAACATTTCACTTAAGTTAAAATCACCGATTGGCTACTTTAAATTTTTAGTATCGTTCTAAATTCACATGTCATTCTGATAGTATATCGGCCTTGAACGCGAGAGGCCCAGGTTCGAGTCCTGCTGGTGTCAATTTTTTTTTTATTTTTGTAAATAATGAAGTTAAAATGATAAAAATATTAACATCGAATGCTTATTTAGAGCACATGTTGGGTTTCTATCAACATATAATCAATTTACAACGTATAATCACAATAATTGTGTTCATCAAAATTCAAATCCTACAAATGCTCTGCTATTTGATATATTAGCAGAAGATTTACAATTTATGGAAAGTTAGTACAGTACTATGTATATAGTAAATTGCTAAATAGTATCGTGTTAAGGCCTTAATAATAGGTTGTTTAACATGTTGCGCTATTATTTATATTAATAAAGCAATAACAAACATGTGAGTGATATTTTTGGTCATAACTCCGGTTCTAGATATCGGACGGCAAACAGATTTCTTTTATGCACTTTTCAAACATGTTCTAACATCTTCGGAAAATTTCATTCAAATCGATCAAGCCGAAAAAAGAAGATAACGCACAAACATAATTTGGATAGTTCTTTATATATAAAATATATATAAATATGTAATTGAATAATAATAATTCTAATGATTGTGAATGACCAACAACAACTTGAGTGGGCTTAAAATGATACAAAAAGCAAGGTTGGTAGCACGCCGGGGGGGGGGAGTAAAATAAAGTGGAAAACTTCTGAATTTAGACATTTTATTTCAAGAAGAGTATCTATTTCAACCTCAAAGTCAATTAGAATTAGAAATAAAATATTTTATTAGATATTGAAATTTCTATTAATATTCTATTAATAAAATCAAAAATGTTCATTGATTTGACATCGCTTAGTTTTAAGTACCTAATTGTGTTTTAAGGACAACATCGTAAATAATCCATCAGACATCAGGATATGAGGAGCTAGATCATCGTTGTCAACCACCAACTTACTCAAAGACCTGTCATTACAGTTTTCAACCCGGATTTACCAACACAATTGCAAACAGGCCTAAGTGCTCTTAGTTGTGGAGTTCATCGCATTGAAGGCAAATAACGGATGGTAGCATATTTCAAAAAAGCTTTAAGCCTTAAGAAGTTAAAACGTATACACGATTGGACGATATTCTAAAATTGACCGAACTGTCAAAAGTCGTCCAATTGCAACCAATAAGCTGACAATTGCCAATTTTCTATCAAGTGAAAATTTTCGGTTTAAACGGTTGGTTGAATTTATTGGTAGAAAATTGTCCGAAAATTGCCGGCTGATTTTTGTCTTCCAATTAAAAATTGTCTGTTTACATGGTTGGAAGACCATAAAAAAAAGTTTTCTTCGCTATATTGACCGACGAAGGTGACTAGCGGCTTCTTACTTATTTCCGCATGCATCCATTTTCGTTCTTTTAAAATACACTTTTTCCATTTTTTTCGAAAGCGATGATATTGTTGGCAAGAAGATCATCCAATTTTTATTTGGCATATAATCGTCCCATTGTTTGAAATAAAGAAAAATTGCGTGTTTAGACGAATTCATACGATTGGAAGAAGTATGCCAATTTGTATAGTTTTTTTTCTGTCAATTCTCAGGTAAAATTGGATGTTTACATTGTTGATAGAACATTGGTACAATTTTTTTGAGAAAAATCTGCCAATATAGAAAAATCTTCCAATCGTATAAGCTTAGCCTTACGAAACAAAACACCACAATTATGAGTTGGAAATACTTGCTATAGTTTTTGCATTGAAACATTTTCGAAGTAATTTGTTAGGTGTGTTATTTTTGTATAATACAATTCTATATACTACTGAAATTATTCAGCCAAGTATTTAGAAGACGTAGCATTATATTAAATTGGACTTGCTGAATTTTATTGATTGAAAATAGCTTTTAACGGCATTTAGTCCACAAAATTTGCGTTTCATCCCGGCGATCTCACTTGGACTTATCAGTTGCCTAGCGAGTGCCTTACCAATACGCACTTTTTGTTAAGTTCAGTTCAACTTACATGGATTTTTTGACAAAAAAACAATATCTAAACGGTGATTTTTTAAGAGCTTGGTTTTTGAAAATTCAAAAAAACACAGAAACTTGTAAAAAGTGAATGAAATTTTTATTTGGATCGATAAATCAATTTCTGCCATTTACTTTTTAAAAATAATTTCACTTAAATGTTGCCCGCGACTACGCTTCAGGTGGTCCATTCTGAAGGTCCAATTTTTGCAAACTTTTTCACACATTTCGGCCGGAATCTCACCAATGACGCTTTCAATGTTGGCTTCCAAGGCAGCAATCGTGTTTGGCTTGTCCCCATAGAAAATAGACTTAACATAGCCCCACAAAAAATAGTCTAACGGGGTCAAATCACATGATCTTGGTGGCCAATTGACTGCGCCAAAACGTGAGATCAACTGCTCACCAAATTCGCCTCTCAATTGATGCATGGTTTCGCGTGCAGTGTGGCAAACACATTTTTCACAGAGCACGAATTTTGATAATAAATTTCAATAATTTACAAACGTTGTTCAGGCGTAAGTCTATTCATGATGAAATGGCAAACAATACTGAATCGAAATGTCAAATGTTCGTGGAATTTGTCATGTGTGATCTGTCAAAAATATAAACGTCAAAAACCAAGTAGCAAAAAAATCACCCGTTATATATATAATGACTTAAGATTGTAGCTTAAATATGAAAATCAATTTATTTCTCAATGAAATCTGAAAAATGTTTTCTACAAAAATGGCATAACTCATAAAAGTGTTATTTCCAAAACAATTTTTTTTCAATGTATCAAGAAAAGTGAACCATTTTGTTTTAAAACAGAAAAATGTTAAAAAACAGTAGTTAGGTACCTATTATATTTCATTAATTATCTTGCACAAAACACAAAAAAATCCGGTTTTCCACATTAAATCACATCTGTTAGCGACGATACACCTGTCACTTACTGAGTTATGTCTGTGTTCTCCATTGGCAAATAAAGAAATGGGACAAAGTACAATTTGGCGCAGGATCCATCTAGCGGGATTCTGAAGATATACAGTTATGCCGATTTTACAGAACGATTGAGAAAGATTTTTTTTAGTCGATATGTGTCATTAACTCGAAAATTGAATTTTTTGAGATATGCCGGTTTTCTTAAACTGCGACGATATGTTATGCATATTTTTTGTTTAAAGTTTTTATTTGAATCGGACAACTACTATAAAATTTTCTTGTTGTAGATATTTTATACAAAATTGACTTTGTTTTAGATTCTGACGTGATGAAAACAAACTGGGAAATATGAATTAAATTTTATGACGATTTTACTGTATTTTTTTATACATAAATTGATTGTAATTGGTGAAGGAAACTAAATAATTTTGTTTCTCAATTGTTAAACCTTTCATTTATTATTAATGTTGCAGAAAATTACATATTGTTTATTTAATTTGGAGATGGAAAATGGAATTTATACTAAAGCATTAATGTTTCTGTTTAAAATATTTTGTTTTGTAAATTAAAACAAAAACATATTGGGGCATCGAGAGTGATGCATATTACAGGATGGCAGTCATAGATAAGGATACTTTATCAAGATCTACTTTGTTTTTGTGAAAGCTTCTAAAAAATAATATCATGAGAATGTTTGAAAACAAAACAACAACAATTGATTTGTTTGTTTTGTCTAGTGAAAAGTGGAAAAAAAATAAGAATTGGGGCGTTCTCATCATAGCTCTTATAGCAACAAGTCGTAGAAATACGACCTAGCTATTTTACTACATAGCCAATTTAATATGTGTAAGTTTAGAGCTTTTATAAATTGATACATAGTTCTCGAATGAGCTTGACCCCCCCCCCCCCCCCCCCCTCCCCTACGAGTTTAAAATCCTGCCTACGCCCTTGATAAAAAGTGCTTTAAAAGCAAGTAGTGATCATACAAAAATTTAATATAAAAATAATTCCGTTTATATAATTTGCAAGTATAAATTCTTAATAACTAAATATAAGCATACAAATGTTTTTCCTTTTTCTGTCACGTTGGTGTACAAGGCAATGAAGAGGTAGACTCCTTAGACAAAATGGGTCAGCAACAACTAGTAGGTCCAGAGCCCTATTGCGGATTGGGAGAGAATGTGATTAAATATAAAATAAAAATACTAGAGGCCAAAAGACTAAAAATATGGAAATATGTAACTCCCTAAGCTGAGACAGGCCAAACTACTACTCGTTCACTACAACCATGAACGTTTTACAGCCTGTATTAGCTTAGGCAGGAATAATCTAAGAATAATAACTGGTATGCTCACGTAACTGCAAACTAAAAAAACACTTTAGTATTCTTGTCTTGGTGAGCAACCCTACTTGTAGATTCTGCAACACCGATGGGGAAACACCGGACCACATTTTAGATACTAGTATAACACTTATACATCAAAGACAAAGATATCTGGGACGTCACCTAGTAGAAGGGAACTTATCCTCTCTAAAATACTCCAAATACTAAGATTCCTCGAGGCAATAGAATTGGAGGAAGAGGTTTTAATGAGCAGAGCTTTTTGCTTCTGAATGGGGTTACAATAGATCTTAAGGGCACAGTGCAACTGAAAACTCAAATTATTCAATCATCCATTTAACAGCCTGCATGCGCATTATCAGTTTCAAGAAGAGATTGAAGATTACTTATATCCTTGTCAAAAACTCTGTGCATTTTTGGAACAGTTCTGTATAGGTACATATTGTCTACCATCATTTGATCAGTTGATGCGGTTAAATTAAATTATTTTTATATTTTTGATTGTATGTTATCCATTTTAGCCGATTAGCAACACTTATAGATTTGCTATTGATATTGAGTCCTGGTTCTCCACCATAGCTGTTGCAGCATCACACCAAAGTTCGGTATTTAAACAAACAAACGGTGGCGGCTGGAAGGTTCAAACCTATCAAAATTTGAATTTGCCCAACAATTTTGTCGAAATTTCATATGTTCGATTTTCATGGAATATGAAAATAAACCAAACGGAGAAAAAGGTAGGCCGTGAAGTGCAAATCGCTCTTATATCTCGATACTAGTTAGCATTAGAAGAATCGAAAATGCACAAAACTATAGTTTTCGTTAGCCTAATATTATTATTTGGGAGTGTTTGAAGACGCAATTAAAGTATTTATAACAATACGTCTAATGCGTTAATCCTGGAAGATAAAAATAACCTTGTTGCTTGTGTGTAAAGATGGAAAATTATTTTTTTAGTCAACACACCCATTTGTTATTTATTCGTATTATTTAAAGAGAAAATAATTAAATTGTGATTAATTATCAAAGAAGGATTCCATTATCCTACTAGTGCATATCACAAGGGAATAGGTGTGAATTCAACTGTTCAAAATCCTAGGCATTTTATAAAGAAAAATCGCTTATATATATGTGAAAAGTACATACTACATACATATATTAGATACACATGTACTGATAAAATTAAAAGTAAAACACACACTTTTTCATCCACACCATTATAGCCGTTGGGAATATATGCAGTCACCATGGATAGGCGCTTACTAATTAGACTAATATATTATTGTTTGTGTTTTTGTTTTAAGTTTTATATGTTGGCTTTATAAAATACGAAAGCTTTGAAAATAAATAAAAAAGGATTTCAAGAAGAATAAAATAGCGAAATGCAGAAAACAATGTGAAAATCTATTTCAAATAAAATGCACGACTGGATCGCACGAACTTGCTCTTATGTTCGATCACATCGTATGCAAAAGGTTTCTATTAAGAATTTAAAAAGTCGTAGTAGTAGTAGTTTCAAAGTCTTTTTTTACTTAATTCGGTATAGGTATACAATTTTTTTCTAAAAAAAAACTTGGCATGACAATTTTAAACATTTAATTATATAAACTTAAAAACTAAATTTCAAAAAAAATCATCCAAAGGTTTTCGAAATATTGATTTTCAATCCTATATAAAATTTTGTATCGAAATCCGGCGAGCTGTTTATGAGAAAGTTCAAAATCAAAAAAATTGTTGTACGGCAGGTATACCGTTAATAAAAAAATATTAAAAAAATGCTAACCAAAATGTAGCGGATATGTAAAATTGTGCACACACTTTTTTTATCAAAATCGTTAGAACCGTTTTCATGATAATTAAGATGGTAGAAAAAATTTTGTGGCAGGTACCGTTAGTTTTGGGCAAAAAACGATTCAAAGATTTATTTTAGACAATCAACTTAAACTCTTAAATACCAAGTTTGAAGAAAACCGCTTAAGCCGTTTAGACTATAGAGCGTTGTACAGACAGACAGACAGACAGAAGCAAATGAGGGATCCACTTTTATTGGTGTCTATCTATCATCGTAATGTCACGTTTGATTAAAATTTAGAGTTCGATTTTTTTTTTCAAATGTAAAACTTCACTATAGTTTCGGTGACCATACGTCCCCTTTTTTAGAGGACAGTCCTTTTTTACGGTTTCGTGTACTTTTTTTTTGTTCTTCATAAAGAGGACAATAATTTGTCCTCTGTTTACTAAATTGTCCTCTTAATGTTCTCTTTCTTAATTGAAGAAAACGCAAACAATATGTTTATATTATTTTTGTTTTTGTTTTAGTGGACTGTGTGAATTAAAGCCAATTGAATGATTTTGTGACCTTTAGTCCAAAATGCGTTTCGCCCAGGTAATGTTTACCGATGTTTACCGACTTTAATAAAACTTACAGCGATTACTCACTGTAAATTATATTTTTCTAGGGGAATTTAGTTAGATTCATGCACATAGAAGTATGTTTTGCCCGTGGTCTGGCCAGTGAATTAATTGAAGAAAACGCAAACAATATGTTTATATTATTTTTGTTTTTGTTTTAGTGGACTGTGTGGATTAAAGCCAATTGAATGATTTTGTGACCTTTAGTCCAAAATGCGTTTCGCCCAGGTACTACAGCTGGGCTCATCAGTTAGATGCTGTAGTACCTTTCTAAGACGCATTATTTTTTGATCGATGTTTACCGACTTTAAAAAAACTTACAGCGATTACTCACTGTAAGTTATATTATTCTAGGGGAATTTGGTTAGATTCATGCACCTATAAGTATGTTTTTCCCGTGGTCTGGCCAGTGAATTACATAACAAAAACAGAAATAATATAAACATATTGTTTGCGTTTTATTCAATTAATTCACTGGCCAGACCACGGGCAAACCATACTTCTAGGTGCATGAATCTAACCAAATTCCCCTAGAAAAATATAACTTACAGTGAGTAATCGCTGTAAGTTTTATTAAAGTCGGTAATTCACTGGCCAGACCACGGGCAAACCATACTTCTAGGTGCATGAATCTAACCAAATTCCCCTAGAAAAATATAACTTACAGTGAGTAATCGCTGTAAGTTTTATTAAAGTCGGTAAACATCGATAAAAAAATAATGCGTCTTAGAAAGGTACTACAGCATCTAACTGATGAGCCCAGCTGTAGTACCTGGGCGAAACGCATTTTGGACTAAAGGTCACAAAATCATTCAGTTCTCTTTCTTATTTGAAACATTTTTTCTACAGAGTAAAATATTATCTTCAGGACTAAATTACTTAAACATAAAATGAAGTCAGCACAGGTTTGAGTAAATCACTTCCGTCATCTGGGTTTTGCTATTGTGAATGATCCTCAAGTTCATTTGTCAAACTTTCATGACATTCATTTTGTGGAGATTTTAAGAATTTTTTTAAAAGGCGGGGTGACATCTTAATATAAATTGCACGACTGGATAGCACGAACATGCTCGTGTAGCACGAACTAGCGTGTAATAATGAAAATGAAGGATGTTGGTGGGTAGGTAGCTATATGCATATAACTTTATAATTTAGGTGCAATATGCATAAATAAGATTCATGTAATTTTTCAAGAGATATATTATGTATATATATACATATGTATAGGGCCCACATTGTATTTAGCATTTAGTGGCGTACGTAAAAATTGGGAAAAAAGAAATAATAATAAGGTAGACATAAATGGATAATACACATACTTAAATGTTTTTATATTGCACAGTCGTTATAGTTTAAGGGAAATAAAGATGTCATTTGAATTCGTGGATAAATAAGAATATATCAAAAACAAATCAAAAATCGTTGGAGCGGTTTCTTAATAAATTAATTGCTTATGTATAAAATTTTGAAAACATTTTTCGAAAAAAAATTTGAAACGCCATTTTGAAGATACTATTAATATACATAAGTTTTGTTTTAATAAAAACTATGAGTTTTTTCTTTTTAAAAATGTATTTATTTAGTCTTGTAACCATGGGCGAGAGTACCTCGAAGACTGCAAACTTACTTAATTCTGACAAACAATATTTTATTTAGGTGCTATTTATATCTACAGTTTTGTTATCTTTATTGTTACAGCTGCATGTGATATGTTATCTTATATTTAAGTATCTATGAGGATTAGCTATCTTGTTGCTTTGTTGCATGTGCTATGTTATCTTTTATTACAATATTTATGAGGATTGGCTATCTTGTTACTTTGTTGCATGTGCTATGTTATCTTTTATTACAATATTTATGAGGATTGGCTTTCATGTTACTTTGTTGTGGCTGCGTTATCTAATTTTGGTTTGTTGAACATGATGTCATTCTTATCATGCTGAATTTGTCTCTGTTGCTGGAGTGCATTTTGGAGCGTATATAACTCCTCCCCCCTTTGAATCGTCCATCTGATGAAACTCCACGGATGGTAGATTCACGGTAGTATTGGTGCTGAGGCTGTTCTTTTTTCTTTTTAAGCAAATAAATATTACTATTACTAAGATTACAACTATTGATACCAATGTTAAACTATAGCTTATTGTTTTATGCTTTAATTCTATGTTGCTTAGCTCTTTTATATTTTGTACAGATTAATATTCAATTAAATCAATATCTTTATTGTCTGTTGCAAACTGGTAATCTAATATTGGAACTATTAAGTCTCCAAGATATTCTTTTCAGTTAAATTTTGTATTCTTTACTTGAAGTTTACAATTTCTTAATTTAATCAGATAATTTCCTTTAATAGTGTAGTTTAAATCATTACAGTTTTTTCTTTTACAGGTTTTTGAAATATTAAATCGTTAATACATTCGTCTTTTATTATTTTTAATATTTCTACTTTATTTTCTGGGAAATATGTTTTATTATTTTTCTCTCAAATTATGTTTGTGGTTAAGTCCTAAGTTTTATTATTAACAGGAAAATTTTGGATATAATATTTGTTACAGCGTTCAATTGAGAATTGGGGAATAGAAATTATTATTAAGATATTTGCTTTGTAAACTGCTTATTTTATCTTTAGGTGTTGTAATTTATCAAACGTTGTGTTATTTTCTTGAATTTCTTCAAAAGCTATAATGCCCTGAGTTAGCATACCTGTTATACTTGTTAAAATAATATCCTCTATTTTTTCTAAAGCATATTTTACTTTATTAATCTGATTAAAAAATTCTATTTCCGTTCTAAGGTCATTTACATCGCTTCTTTGGCTCTTTAGTTCGTTGATTAAAGTTGTCCCTCTGTTTACTGTATCTATTAGTCTTTTAAATTGTTCATTGAAATGGTCGTTAATCTTTATATCTTGGTGTTGGAGTTCTTTCATATGGGAGTTTTAGTAGATTTCTTTCTATTTTAAGATTGCAAGTTTCGCAATTATTGATTATTTTATTTATTTTTTTTCTAAGATTTGGTGTAAAATAGGTTCTAATGATTTCTAAGTACGTCTATTCTATACCGATGTGATTGTATTTTTTGTGAGTGTTATTAATTATTTCTTCAGTTTCTGGGGAATGTAAGTTCATTAAGTTGGACATCGTTCTGTATAGTTTTTGTTTGTTATTGTGTTGCTTCTAGTATTCTTGGAATTTGAGAAATAGTTCATCGTTTGTTTCGTATCTATTTAGTGGTAAGTCATCATTATCAAAATATAATGCGTTAGTTTTTCCTATGTCTCATTCTGAAATTATTTGTTGAAAGTCTTTAGAGGTAAAATTCTTCTTGTAATTACTATTTGTTTTTTTCCTACGTATGGGAATGTTATTTCTCGGGAATATACCCTTGTTGTTTTTACAATTATTTGGCGTTCAAACATATTGAGGGGTTTATCTGTTATTGGGATAAGATCTTAACTGTCTGATTCATTGCTATGCTGGGTACTCGTGAGATCTTCTTCAAATGCATTTATCTGTTCAGTTTTAATTCTTGACAAAGCATCAGCGACTTTATTTTCCTTGCCTTGGATGTATTCGATATCGAAGTCGTATTCTTCGAGTTTAATCTTCCATCGTTGTAATTTTGAATTAGGTTCTTTTAAGTTTTGGAGCCAAACCAGAGGCCTATGGTCAATTAATATTTTGAATTTTCTACCGTAAATGTAATGTCTAAACTGTTTGGTGGCCCAAACGATTGCTAAAAGTTCCTTCTCTATGGTTGAGTAATTACACTCATGTTTATTCAAAGTGCGTGAAGCAAAAGATAATGGTCCGTGGGGGACTGACTTAGGACTGCGCCGATAGCGAAGATGCTAGCATCGGTTGTCAGTGTGAATTCTTTTGTAAAATCTGGGTGTCTGTTTATCAATGTATTTGCAATGCTATTTTTAATTTATTGCACGCGCCAATGTATTTCTCATTTTTTAAATCTATTTTAGAATCTTTCTTCAGGTACAGGGTCATAGGTTTTATTATCTTTCCGTAGTCTTCTATGAACTTGCGATAGTAACCGGTAAGACCTAAAAATGATTGTATTTCTTTAATCGTAGTTGGAAGGGGAAAATCTTTAATTGTTTGAATTTTAGATGGGTTTGGTTTTATGCCTTCTGGCGTGATTATATGACCTAAAAATTCACTTTCTTTTTTAAGAAAATCGCATTTGTTTAGCGAAACTTTAAGATTAACTTTTCGTAATCTTTCAAATATTAATTTTAAGTGGTACATATGCTCTTGAAGGGAAGCTGAGAAAATAATAATGTCGTCTAGGTATACGTAGCATATTTTGTCAATGTAGTTGCCTAAAACTTCATTCATCATCCGCTGAAATGTTGCGGGTGCATTTTTTAAACCGAATGGCATACGCATCCATTCGTAACGGACTGATAGAGTCTTCAGGATCAATTTCAATTTGGTAAAAACCTTTCGTTAGGTCTAGTGTGGAAAAATAGTTTGCACGTCCCATCTTATCTAAAATATCATCTATGAGTGGGATCGGGAATTTATCTTCTTTTGTAATCTTGTTTAGTTTTCTATAGTCTATTACTATTCTCCATTCTTTATTGCCTATCTTATCTGTTTTCTTAGGTACAACCCAAATCGGAGCATTATAGGGAGAAGTTGAATGCTTAATGATACCTTGATATAATAGTTCTTGAATCTGGTGTTTACTTAATTTTTGTGTATTTCAGGATATCTATAGATTCTAGTGAAAATAGGAGAATTATCCTGAACTGGTAACTTATGTTTAACGTTTGATGTAAAAGAAAGATCATCGCCTTTGTGGAAGAATACGTCTGAATATTCGTTTAAAGTTTCAAATAGAATTTTTTTCTCTTCTGAATTCATGTGGTCTATATTTTTCTTTTCAAATTCGTCGAAAATAGTGTCGTGAGGCGTTAAGCCATTTACGTGATTTATCTCCATGGAATAATCACGTTCATCTGTTTCATCAAAAAAGATTGGTATTTTAGTTCCGTTTAGTTCTAATATTTTAGTTGCATAGTCAATTTTTCTATTGTTTGGTATAAGAATGTTGTTGCCAATGATGCCGTTAAAGCTCTGACTGAAAGTCGTTAACTGAAATAAACAGTCTTCATTAACTTTCCAAACGAATTTTTCTTTTGGTAGGAGTACTTCTTTTTCAACTAAGATTGGGTTTCCTACGGTATTATTTTTTAATGGTTCTGCTCGTATTTTAAATAGATTTTGAGGAGCGTCTTTCTCGTTTAATATACTATTCGTCGCTCCTGTGTCGATTAGCATTCTTAATATCCTGCCTGCTTTTTCTATCAGAACAAAAGGCAATCCGCGCATAGATTAGGATTCCTCCTGAATTGGCTCGAGCCTGGATCGACTTCCATAAGCTCATTACCTTGATTATTATAGTTTCTATTAGGGTTACGATTATTTTGGAATGGAATGTTATTATAAGTTGTTATTAAAATTATTTCTAAATTGTTCTGAATTATTCTGCGAAATTTTCTGAGAGTTATTCTGAAAATTACTCTGAGGTCTAAAAGAATTATTATTATATTGTTGTGGGATGTAAAGTTTAGGTTGGAAGTTTCTATTATTCATCTGACGTTTTTGTTGTCTTTCTTCAAAAGGATTTGAATTAACAAAACCGGCTTCAGTTAACTGATGTAAAGCTTCTGGTAACCTGGTAGGCCTGAGAGCAAAAAGGATGGTACGCATATGTAGTGGTAGTTTTTCTTTAAGAATAAATTTTTTCTTTAATACTGAAATTTGAAATGTATGTTAAAGCAATATTTACTCTTAGTTTATACCATATCTTTTTGAAATCTGTTTAATGTTAAATTCAGATTATATAAAAAGGTGATGTTAAGGTGTGACGAACACCCTGTTTCTTATGTAAAACATATACTCCATATTACTGAGCAATCGTACTTGTACATATGTGTGTAATATGTTTATCATACCTACTCTCTTATATACATAAATATAATAAAGATCACTCTTACTTCAACAACGTACGTGTTAACATCATTAAACTTAACACCCTCTGTTCGCCATTTGAAAATTTTAAGAATCAACCAGAATTTTCACAGCAGCGTTCAGTGAAGACACCAGAATTCAAGAAAGTGACTTATAAAGATCATAGAAGAACCCTAGCTAGCGCACTGATTCCCGAAGTAAAACTGGATTTGCAAGCAGCCAAAGCTGAACGAGAATTGGAACTGGCCTTTGAACATTTTTAAGAAAAACCAGAATTTTTAGAGCAGCGTTCAGTAAAAACGCCAGAACCAAAGGAAGTGACCACGAAAATCATCGAAAAATGTTGGGTAGCGCGCTTGTTCCAGAACTGAAATTGGATCTGCAGGCAGCTTATGCTAAACGAGAATTAGAACTGGCTTTTGAAAATTTTGAAGAACAACCAGAACATTCGGAGCGCCTAGTAAGCATTTCTTAAATAATTGCTACATCGGGATTTAATCTTTCGAAAAACAGATGTTTACAAATGTAGAATTGACACTTGGAAATATCGAGGGAGGTAATTTATCAAACAATTAGGTAACACAAACTCAAATATCATTATTAGAACGTGACTGCAGATTTCAACAAAACTGCAAAATGAAGAATACACAACTGCAAGACCTTTAAGAAAATGGCAGCCGACTACAGATGAAGATTATCTATCAAAATCAAATAATCTTGCAGTGAGACACCTCGACACAATAAGTAATGATGAAAGTGACAAATATATACATAGTTAGTAACGCCACTAGTGTTCGAAGAACCCGTAAAAAACGGTTGATGGTTTAGATGATTTTAAATCTACATCTGCAGAAAAGTCTATCGTGTCCCATAAAAGTAAATCACAGGATAATCTATTGCAAATGCCAATGACACGTCAAAATACAATTGGTTTTTTGTATGATACTAAAAAACCTACCATTTCTATCGTCAAAACATCCAAGGATGAAGTCGAATTAATAAAAACACTACTCAGGGCTCTACTGACGATAACTCTACTGGGAATGAAGCAAATCAGACAGCAAACATTTCCCGAAGCCAGCGAATACGAAAAATGTCCTCTGAAATTTCGGAAGAATCAAAACTCTATCATATTTTAAAGCTTATTGATGAGAAAGGAATCAACTCTGAGTCAAAATTATTAAATAAAATTATCGAAACAAAATCATTGAAAAGTCCAAACTAGATAAACTTTTGGAAAGGCTTAAGACTGGTAAATTTATTAATATCCTTGTATTATGTTTGTGTTAATTTGTTTATTTCTTTCAGTAACAAACCTTTCAGTTGCTTGTTTATAATGAAATGAAGCTTCAGAATATCTTCCTAGTTTTATGGCGGATAAATGTCACAATAAAAGTGCGTTTATAAACTTAAATAAAAAATAAGTCGAAAAGTATTTTTATACTCTTGAAAAGAAAAAAAACATGAACAAAATAATATTTAAAATAAAATATTTAAATTATTTGTGTCACAGATTTTTATTTCTGTAAAGGTGCATGTTCACAAAGCTACGTATATTTTTTAAGATTATAGATGTTCACGCCCGGCGTCGACTTATTCGATCGAAAGTGTTTTAAGCTTTGCCTTGCCTGTCAGTTCCTATTCCTTGAATAATCCATTCGACAATTCATTAAACTACTTAGTCTAGGTAATCTTACTTACATCGGCTTTAAATCTGCATAGGATAACAGCGTCAATGTTTAGCCAGTCGGGCATTTTATTTTTGATACCTTAATAATTGTCCAGGAATTCAAATGGCATCTTTTTTTCAGTCAAACTATAATTATATTATTTTTGCATACGTCAATGAATACCTACACATGTACTATGTAGCCGATCCTACATTTCTATAATTCTTAAAAATCACATGGATAATATAAATATATATTGCCCCCATCAAATTTTATGCATATAGGTACCTACCCACCTACATCCCTCACTTTTATTATACGTACATATTTAGATATACCTAAGCTCCATCTATTTAGGTAGGCACATATATTACCCTCGTAATTTACATAATTAAAATTCATTTAAATATACATTTGTAGGCACAGGTACTTATGTAACTATTCCTTGAATCATCGATTCATGATTCAACAATTCATTACCTATACTAACAATCAAGGCAATATTACCTACATCGCCTTTAAACCTGCATATGATATATAGACTACCTACCTGCTAACAGCATCAGTGGTAAGCTACATTAAAATTGTTACCTACAAGAGCAAGCTTCGTACGACCGAGTCGTGCATTTTATTTTAAAATCAAAATCGTAAAAATCGTTTTCGAGATAATTAAGATTTATCATCTTTGATTTTGGTACAAACAATTGTATGGCAGGTAACGGCAATTGGGATTTAAAAAATGCACGAGCCAATCACCTAAGACTTCAAGTACCAAGCTTGAAGAAAATCGATTCAGCAGTTTAGGCAGTACATCGACCTACAGCCAGAGGGAAGACACAGGAAAGAAGATAAAATGTTTAGGTTATCCACTTTTGTATTACTTTTTTGTTTAAATTTAAATCTTCAATATTACTTTACAAATCAGAAATTCGCAATTCCAAAATTAAATAGCCAAAAAAACCATTTTATGTAATTTATTTTTAACTAAAAACAAAACATTTTGTTTATACATATTGTTAAAAATTACTACGAGTAACTTGAAAAAAACACTTTTAATAAATTCAAATGACAAATTTGATTTCCCTCAAACTATAAGAACTAAGCAATAAAAAACATTTTATTATGTGTACCTATTATCCATTTATTTCCTTATTACGATTTTTTGCGTAAGTCACTGAAAACTACATACAATGTAGTCTCCCATACATGTATATTTACATATCCATCTTTAAAAATCACATGAATCTTATGTATGCATATTGCACCTAAATTATAAAGTTATATGCATGTACCTACCTACCAAACTACATCATTCATTTTCATTATTATAAGTAGGTATAAAAGACAATCTTCAGGAAGATCATAAAAAAACAAAATAATCATAATAATTCAAGGAATAGTTACATAGGTACTACAAATGTATATTTAAATCTAGGTTATGGATTTTAATTATGTAAGTTAGAAGAAAAATGTGTACCTACATACACAGATGGAATAGGTACTATGCAAAAGTTGATGACTGGATGCTCATGTTTCATTTGAAGCTTTTTCCTCTAACATCTTATAAAGTCCAAGGTTTTTAGGCAACTAAAGTCCAACTGTCGGACATGAACAATAAATAAACACTCTTCTTGTCAGTCGATCTCGTACTGTGGAGGTGTTAACACGTTTTCGGCTTCCCAGTTTTTTTTTCCAAACTAAATTTCGTGTGTGAGTTGAAGTGTCACATTAAATCAACATTTCTTAAGTGG
Organism: Philhelius pedissequus; assembly: GCA_910595825.1. Taxonomy (NCBI): domain Eukaryota; kingdom Metazoa; phylum Arthropoda; class Insecta; order Diptera; family Syrphidae; genus Philhelius; species Philhelius pedissequus. Next base: position 244,654,765 of record OU343160.1, on the reverse strand, counting down.
TGCAGTAGCACAGTGGTAGAATGGCCGAATGCAAGTTAGGAAATGAACGGGTCGAAGATAGGACCCAGCTTAAATGTGTACTCTGCCGCGGCGGCGGACACCCCGCTAATTATCTGGGATGCCCGACGTTTCAGCTTATAAAGAACAATAAAGCAGCAAAGCAAACAGTGGTAGAAAAGCGTCCAACAGTGCGCCCTCCTACAACAACGCCCGTCAACCCCCAAATTTCTTACGCCCAAATAGCGTCAGGAAGGGGAAGCACGGTACAGCCTACACCAAAGGTCGCCCAACAGGCCCCCGTGCCTAAGGCGCCGGTGGCACAGGCGGATATTATGGACGTTCTACTGGCCATCTAGGGCCAGTTGAACGGCCTCCAAAACCAGATCAGGGAGCAGGCGACTAGGGTGGATTACCTCTACTCTGTTTTGCCGAGCTTAACGCAACTTAGAGGTTAAGGGCGCGCTGCCGGAGAGGCCCTTTAAGATCCTAGCTGTGAATGTAAATTCACTGATTAGGACCGAACGTAGAGCGAATTTATTCCAGCTGCTTAAAGACTTAATGGATAGCGAAACTAAGCTTAACCAGAAACATAAATTGACTAACAACAATTACAATATCGTAAGGAGAGACCGACCCAACTCCACTCAAGGAGGGGGCGTCGCAATCTTTATACGTAAAGGCATTAGTCATAAGGTAATATATAATAGTGATGTGCGTAAATTTCGGACGTTAGAGGCATGCATCATATTCATTCATCTCCAACAGGGGAAGCGAATGTATGTTATCGCTGCCTATGCACCGGAGACACCTCAGCCCACACAGTTTATAACAGAGCTTGAAAAACTTTTTGAATGCTTAAGATTGAGCTCGGAAGAAAACTACTACATATTGGCTGGTGACTTGAATACCAAATATATAGATTGGGGAAATCAAATACAAAATCCTCGTGGTAACCATCTGTATAATTGGATGGGTCGATACCACCTGGAGTATCGCATTGAACTTCTCGCTACAGACAGGCCATCATTTCCAAGAAGCGGTACCTATCTGGATCTATTGTTGAAAGACGCAAGACTAACAATTACTGATACTGTGGGCCATCGGCCTAAAAATTGTTTAAGAACGATCGAGTACGACAGTGACCACTGCGGACTCGCCGCCGTAATACAACTTCCGAACGCGCTTATTGAGTTGGGGGAGTATATACCGGTGCATACTTACAATTACAGTAAGGTGCGCTGGCCACGCTTCTCGAACGTCTTATTGAGCGAATTACGATCAAATGGTATATCCCCACCAAATGACAGGAACATGACAAATACTGAAATTGACAGATACTTAGAACAAATGGACGAAACAATTTAACGAACAATGAAGAGGACAATGCCGAAATACAATGAACGTAACGCAACTGACATGTACCGTAACGCGACACTTGATGCACTACACAGACAAAAAAGTGGCTTACTGACAAGACTAAAACGCTTGTAAAGACGGTTTACTGACACACGAGATCTGGAGATAAGGACACTGAAGTCGTCCATCAAAAACATCAACCAATTGATCAAAGAAAATTATAGGTTATCCATTAATTTGTTTTGGGACAACAAAATTCGGGCCGTGAACGCTACCGACCCGAGTAAGTTCCCACAAATTAATAAGATATTCACAAGAATAGATCAAAACGACCTTCGGTGCCTTAAGCTCCACAGGACGACACAAAACAGAGACGTACTTCTGACAGCAGGCATAGACCCAGATGACGCCGTCGTGGACGATGACCTCTTCATAATCTAAGATCCGCAGGAGAAGGTGGAAGCTGTGGGGGCTGCTTTCCAGCAAGTGTACAAGGTGAATGCTAGCATTCGCCCGAAACATGACCTGGAGAGCAGAGCTCTGGTTCACCACTTTTACCTCCGGAACGATATAACGCAGTGGCGATCTGAGACCCTTGGTTTCATCGGGTTTAATGATGAAAATTTGGCAAACGCCATAATTGCCGAGCGAAATGGGACCAGTTCCCTGTTAATTTCGAAGATTGAGCTCCAGCTCATTTTTGATTCACTAAAGAAAAAGAAATCAGCAGGAGTCGATAGTATATCCAACGTTGTACTACGACATTTGCCTCAAGAAGCAGTTGACATTTATACCACACTGTTTAACAACGCGCTGAATAATTCATATTATCCAGTGCGGTGGAAGACAGCAGTGGTGCATCCTCTCCCTAAAAAGGGAAAGGACAATTCCAATCCGGCAAATCTCAGGGCGATAAGTCTTCTTCCGAGTATCAGCAGAGTATTTGAAAAGGTTATTAATAGGGCTCTGTTCATGTGGGCGGAGGACAACAAAATCATACCGGGTACTCAGTTCGGTTTTAATACGGGACATGACGTAATTCATTCCGCGTCTAAACTCGTTTCTGATGTCCAATGGAACAAATCTAAGAAGCAGTGTACGGGTGCCTGTGTGGTTGATCTGGAGAAGGCCTTCGACATCGTATGGTTAGAGGGTCTCTATCTAAAGCTCGCCAGACTTGGTATAAGTAAACCGCTATTGTACATGCTTTATGACATGCTAAATGGTAGAAAGTTTGTTGTCAAGAGTGGCAATGTAACTTCTACCACAGTTATTAATATTAACAATGGTCTTCAGCAGGGAGCGGTTAACTCGCCGATTCCAGCGATCTGATAGGTAGTCTAACTCAGGCAATTGCGCACGCCGACGATCTAATTGCGTACAGAACAGCTCCAACAGTAGAGGTCATCAAAATTCTTTTGCAGCGTGACTTCGGCAAGATTCAGCGATATTGTGATGACTGGAAGTTGAAAATCAATTTCCAGAAATCAGAAACAATTCTGTTTAGGACTTCGTTGTCTAGCGCCTCAAGAGATACGAGAAAGAATTGGCGCAAGCTGGTGATCGTAGGACCACATGGACATCCACTGGCGAGTAAAAGTGTAGTAAAGTACCTTGGCATCTGGTTGGATCAGTACTTGTATTTCGACAGACATATAGGTGCTGCTCTGGCCAGGGCTAGGGGAGCCTTTGCCCTGACAAAACCATTGTTTTATAGCAGTCGTCTTGACAGCAGAGTGAAGGTTATTTGCTACATGGCCCTCATCAGGCCGATGATTGCCTCTGCATGCCCGGTGTGGTTCAACGTTGCCCCATCTCAAATGGAAAAGATTCGGGTGTTTGAGAGGCAGTGTCTTCGACGTTGCCTTGGATTACACAGAACACCAGAGTCGGAGTACAAACGATATTATTCGAACCAGGTTCTATACAACGGAGCCAACATAAACAGAATAGATAATTTTTTGTTTAAGCTGATTCGGGGTCACGTTGCAAGAGCGATGTCCTCAACTAACAACTTAATTTTTGGGGCGTATTACCCAAATAACCAATATTTCGAGAGTGCGCGGTTAAGTGGCTACATCCCTCCCGAGGCATTCCTCTATTTAGACAGTCGAGGGCTAATACAGGATGGAGGGGCGGTTCCGTTCATTTACCACGTCAGCCGGAAAACTGTGGATAGTCGACTCCTGTATGGTCGAGACGTCATCGCTCAAGGTGGAGAAGAGCGCCTTCGGTTCAGTAGGACTGTGTCCGATCGGGACCGGAGGGATAGGGCGAAACAGGAGAACTAGTTCTGGTGGCTCTCTGAACAGCATCGTGATATTTAAAGTCGATGAAGATATTATATCTTGGCCGACTTATATAGATTTAGGGCAATTAGGTATAGGGAACATACAGGGTGGAAGCAAAAAAAAAATTAAAAATATGTATGTATGCGGGGGCATACGTGCATGTATCTGCGTGTCTGTACATGTATGTGAGTATGTACATGTATGGGTGGGTTGCATGTTGGTGTGTGTCTGCATGCATATAAAAAATAAACAAAAAAAATTAAAAAACGAAAAAAATGCTGCTGTGGCTGTTCAAGTTTTTAAGTAGTTTTAAGTATTATTAGGTATTTTAGGTGGTTTGGGTTGTTGGTTAGTATAAGTTAGTTTTAATTATTTTTAATATATATTAAGGTTTCGTTTATAAGTAAAAAAAAATAAAAAAAAAATAAAAAAAAAAATGATAAGATATCAAGTTTTTGTGAAAGTTCCTTGAAATATAAAATTAAAAAAAAAAAAAATTAGATTTAATTAAAATAGTTTTTAGGTCGATAGACATTAGTTTTAAGAGTTATTGTTTAATTTAGAGCGCCCGTAAAGGGTCAGTAAATTAGTTGTAAGTTATTGATAATTAGGCTAGTTTTAAACATTTTTGACTAGCTTTAAGATACTCGTAGTTATAAGTTAAAATGAAATAAAAATGAATTAAAAAAAAAAAAAAAAGAATGGCCGACCGAGAATCCGAGGGTCGCCAGTTCGATTACCAGCCGGGCATCCGAACTGTGCAAGCTTTTTTTCACAACGGTGAAGTGGAAAACTTTATTGGTTGGGAAAACGATCAAAGGAGGAAGAGTTTAAGCACCGGGGCATCGAAAGGTGTCCTAGGGCCAATGAGGCCAGCGATGGCATCAGCTGAGGGAGCATCGAAAGATGTTCCACTTACAAGCACTGATTCTGCAGCAACAACATCAACAGCAATAACAACAACGGCAACATCATCCGATGCTAACCAGAAGTGCAGAAAGAGGATCAAGTGCGCACCAAATTTCGTAAAGAGGAGATCCACGGCCACCTCAGCAAAGCTGACAGCTGGGATGAATACGTCTCGATATAGACGAGACGTCAGAGGCAGCAAGACAAACCCAGCTAGACACTTCACCCGAAGAGGGTATTGAATATATGTCTGAGGAAGGAGAAGGGCACTTCACTACGGGCGATAGCACTGCCTTCGTGAAACTCTCCACATCAGAGGCGTCTTCTGAGGACGACGAGGAACAAAGAATGGTGGCTCAAATTGAAGCCATGGAGGCAGAAATTCAAAAGTTGAAAAGCAAAGTTAAGGCCAACCAAGAAGTCCGCCGAGCGAAACAACTAAAAGAATTCGAGGAACAAGAACAACAACAGCAAATAGAACAATTACAAAAACGACAGCCACAGCAGCAGCCAAAACAACAACGGTAAAAACAATAGCAACAGCAGCAGACACAAGCCCAGAAACAACCGCAACAAAAACCGCAGCAGCAGAATCAAAAGCAGCAGAATCAACAGCAGCAGAAAAGTCAGTCTCAGCAGCAGCCACAGCCGCCAATTACGAAAAAAGAAAAGGTGCCACCCATAGATACTTATAAAATGGAGTTACAGGATACCATAAATCTATGTAAGTTGGCCTTAGGTCAAAATTTTACTGTAACAAGATTAAATAACGATAGGCATGCTATCCACTGCTTCACACTGAAACACCACAAGAAAATTAAAGCGTTGCTATAAGAAACCACTACTGAGGAGTTTCTCCGTCCTCAACCACCAGGTTGTAACTTGGGACAAATTAAAAAGGCGCGGCGACATGCTTCAATGCATGCGCTGCCAAAGGTTCGGCCACGCTGCAGCAAATTGCGAAATGCAGTCACGCTGCGTTAAGTATGGAGAGAACCACAATGCAGATAAACGCAAGTTAGGAAGGAAACGGATCGAAGATAGGACCCAGCTTAAATGTGTATTCTGCCGAGGCGGCGGACACCCCGCTAATTATAGGGGATGACCGAGTTTCAGCTTATAAAGAAAAATAAAGCAGCAAAGCAAACAGTGGTAGAAAAGCGTCCAACAATGCGCCCTCCTACAACAACGCCCGTCAGCCCCCAAATTTCTTACGCCCAAATGGCGTAAGGAAGGGGAAGCATGGTACAGCCTACAGCAAGCCACTTACAAGCACTGATTCTGCAGCAACAACATCAACAGCAATAACAACAACGGCAACATCATCCGATGCTAACCAGAAGTGCAGAAAGAGGATCAAGTGCGCACCAAATTTCGTAAAGAGGATATCCACGGCCACCTCAGCAAAGCTGACAGCTGGGATGAATACGTCTCGATATAGACGAGACGTCAGAGGCTGCAAGACAAACCCAGCTAGACACTTCACCCGAAGAGGGTATTGAATATATGTCTGAGGAAGGAGAAGGGCACTTCACTACGGGCGATAGCACTGCCTTCGTGAAACTCTCCACATCAGAGGCGTCTTCTGAGGACGACGAGGAACAAAGAATGGTGGCTCAAATTGAAGCCATGGAGGCAGAAATTCAAAAGTTGAAAAGCAAAGTTAAGGCCAACCAAGAAGTCCGCCGAGCGAAACAACTAAAAGAATTCGAGGAACAAGAACAACAACAGCAAATAGAACAATTACAAAAACGACAGCCACAGCAGCAGCCAAAACAACAACGGTAAAAACAATAGCAACAGCAGCAGACACAAGCCCAGAAACAACCGCAACAAAAACCGCAGCAGCAGAATCAAAAGCAGCAGAATCAACAGCAGCAGAAAAGTCAGTCTCAGCAGCAGCCACAGCCGCCGATTACGAAAAAAGAAAAGGTGCCACCCATAGATACTTATAAAATGGAGTTACAGGATACCATAAATCTATGTAAGTTGGCCTTAGGTCAAAATTTTACTGTAACAAGATTAAATAACGATAGGCATGCTATCCACTGCTTCACACTGGAACACCACAAGAAAATTAAAGCGTTGCTATAAGAAACCACTACTGAGGAGTATCTCCGTCCTCAACCACCAGGTTGTAACTTGGGACAAATTAAAAAGGCGCGGCGACATGCTTCAATGCATGCGCTGCCAAAGGTTCGGCCACGCTGCAGCAAATTGCGAAATGCAGTCACGCTGCGTTAAGTATGGAGAGAACCACAATGCAGATAAACGCAAGTTAGGAAGGAAACGGATCGAAGATAGGACCCAGCTTAAATGTGTATTCTGCCGAGGCGGCGGACACCCCGCTAATTATCGGGGATGACCGAGTTTCAGCTTATAAAGAAAAATAAAGCAGCAAAGCAAACAGTGGTAGAAAAGCGTCCAACAGTGCGCCCTCCTACAACAACGCCCGTCAGCCCCCAAATTTCTTACGCCCAAATGGCGTAAGGAAGGGGAAGCATGGTACAGCCTACAGCAAAGGTCGCCCAACAGGCCCCCGTGCCTAAGGCGCCGGCGGCACAGGCGAATATTATGGGCATTCTGCTGGCCATCCAGGGCCAGTTGACTGGCCTCCAAAACCAGATCAGGGAGCAGGCGATTGGGGTGTATTATCTCTACTCTGTTTTGCCGAGCTTAACGCAACTTAGAGGTTAAGGGCGCGCTGCCGCAGAGGAACTTAAAGATCCTAGCTGTGAATCTAAATTCACTGATTAGGACCGAACGTAGAGCGAATTTATTCCAATTGCTTAAAGACATAAGTCCATAATAACAGCAATTACAATATCGTAAAAAGAGGCCGACCCAACTCCACTCAAGGAGGAGGCGTCGCAATCTTTATACGTAAAGGCATTAGTCATAAGGTAATATATAATAGTGATGTGCGTAAATTTCGGACGTTAGAGGCATGCATCATATTCATTCATCTCCAACAGGGGAAGCGAATGTATGTTATCGCTGCCTATGCACCGGAGACACCTCAGCCCACACAGTTTATAACAGAGCTTGAAAAGCTTTTTGAATGCTTAAGATTGAGCTCGGGCGAAAACTACTACATATTGGCTGGTGACTTGAATACCAAACATATAGATTGGGGAAATCAAATACAAAATCCTCGTGGTAACCATCTGTATAATTGGATGGGTCGATACAACTTGGAGTATCGCATTGAACTTCTCGCTATAGACGGGCCATCGTTTTCAAGAAGCGGTGCCTATTTGGATCTATTGTTAAAAGACGCAAGACTAACAATTACTGACACTGTGGGCCATCGGCCTAAAAATTGTTTAAGAACGATCGAGTACGACAGTGACCACTGCGGGTATTTGAGAGGCAGTGTCTTCGACGTTGCCTTGGATTACACAGAACACCAGAGTCGGAGTACAAACGATATTATTCCAACCAGGTTCTATACAACGGAGCCAACATAAACAGAATAGATAATTTTTTGTTTAAGCTGATTCGGGGGCACGTTGCAAGAGTGATGTCCTCAACTAACAACTTAATTTTTGGGGATTATTACCCCAATAACTAATATTTCGAGAGTGCGCGGTTAAGTGGCTACATCGCTCCCGAGGCATTCCTCTGTTTAGACAGTCGAGCGATGATACAGGATAGAGGGGCGGTTCCGCTCATCTACCACGTCAGCCGGAAAACTGTGGATAGGCGACTCCTGTATGGTCGAGACATCATCGCTCAAGGTGGAGAAGAGCGCCTTCGGTTCAGTAGGACTGTGTCCGATCGGGACCGGAGGGATAGGGCGAAACAGGAGATCCAGTTCTGGTGGCCCTCTGAACAGCATCATAATATTTAAAGTCGATGAAGTTGGTATATCTGGGCCGACTTACATAGATTTAGGGCAATTAGGTATAGGGAACAGTCGGGGTGGCCCAAAAAAAATTAAAAATATGTATGCATGCGGGGTCATGCGTGCATGTTACTGCGTGTCTGTACATGTATGTGCGTACGTATATGTATGTGCATATGTACAGGTATGGCGGGTTGCATGTAGTTGTGTGTCTGCATGCATATAAAAAATTTAAAAAAAAATTTAAAAAACGAAAAAAATGCTGCTGTGGCTGTTCTAGTTTTTAAGTAGTTTTAAGTGGTTTTGGGTATTATTAGGTATTTTAAGTAGTTTAAGTTATTTTTAGTTAGTATAAGTTGTATTTAGTTGTATTTAGTTTTAATTATTTTTAATCTATATTAAGGTTTAGTTTATAAGGGAAAAAACAAAAAAAAAAAAAAAAACACAAATGAACCATACTAAGAACGGAAACCTTCGTACTTTTCACCCCCCAAAACCCATTTGTTTACATTGTTGTATTTGTACCTTTGAAACTCTATCCATGAATAGATGTGAAATCGAAAAACAAAACAAAAACAAATTATTAGGGCTGTGGTGTCTATGAGTCTCTAGGAAGAGGAACAGAAAAGTTTCTTGTGTGCGGTTTTATAAATGGGTCTATTGGAAGAGGAACAGAAAAGTTATTTGTGTGCGTGTTTTAGCTTGTAGGCAAATGTCAAATGAAAGCATAGGTTTCGGGTCTTTAAGTTATTAGTTTATGGTTTTAAGCATTTTTGTCTAGCTTTAAGATATTTATAAGTTAGTATGAAATAAAAATGAATTTACAAAAAAAACACTCTTCTTGTTGGCTTCGGAGTACGGTGAGAACTCATGGTGACTTTTGAAGAAGTCATGGGTTTTGTAAATTCCGGATAAACCAGCAATTCGGATGCCATTGACCTTGACTACACCAGCGCAACCCAAATAATAGATGTTTGATGCGAACCATCCACCGTAGGGTAGTTCTTGCCGACAGTTAGATGCTTCGTGGTTGCCACCAATGAATATGTTTAAAATTGGCGCACTTTATTTTTCGCCGCTGTAGTACCTTTGGAAACAAATGAAATTTTTCTTTTCAATTTCTATAAATAAAATTGTTTTCTAGTAAACTTAATTGTAAGAGGTACACAATGTCCATGTATTTCTTGGGCATAGCCATGTCCTCGAGATCTTCAAGGTTCCTGGTGGATTAGAAATCACCGCAACACAACAACAAATCAATAATTTTAAGATTTTCCACCTTTTGTATTGCATCTATGGTGTCGTAGATTTTTGCCAGCTCGCCATGAACACAACCTTCTACAGCGATTTTCATGTTTGCGTTTACTTTTATTATAGGTATATTTTTTTTTTTTTGAAAAAAAAATATGGCTTCACGAGGATCTTGATCGTCGTCCACTCTTGCTCAGACCTAAAATCCTAATGGCATAGGAACTGTCATAGGAAGTGACATCATGACTGAAAACAGTGCGGTCGCTACTAAACTGGACGCACTTATCAATTCCGTGGAGTCATTAAAAACGGAGCTTAAAAACCAAATTCGAGAGCAAGGCGAATCATTGGCAGGAGCCTGAGTATTTTTATAAAAAAAAAAACAAATCTTAAGAGGAAAAGCAAGACAACCTCGAACGGAAAATTAATTATCTTGAACGAAGAATAAAAAGAAAAAATTTAGTTATTTATAACACCAGAGAAGTGGAAGCGAATAATCAGAAATTAATTGACTGCATTTTGCATTTAACAAATAACATATTAAATGTACCAATAAGAGCCGAGGATATGGATTTTGTAAGAAAAATCGGAAAAACAAAACTGGACCCATCTTAGTAGGTTTAACAACAAAAAATAACAAAGACAACATTATGAAAAATAAATCAAAACTCAAACACTAAAAGGAAGCTATAATTTATATCAAAGATGACCAAACTAAAACTGATATTAATGCAGAAATAAGAAAGAACAAATCAAGACAAACAACGAATGATGCGAACAAAGAAGAAATAAAAAGAACTAATCAACAACCTACCTTCAACACACCTTCCCAAGCACAAAAAAGGAGAAGACAAACGGAAAATGACATCTGAAACAGACCCCACTGTTCGAAACTTACAAAGGTAACAAAACAATCTAATCAAAACGAAAAACTAAAGACTACAATTTTTCATAACTTCTTTAGAAGCAAGTCAAACATAAACAAAAGTCAAACATAAACATGTAGATTTCATTGTATCCGATTCGATGAGCTTAGGTAGTCGAGGTTATCATTTTCAACAATCTCAAACAATTGATCCAAAATTCAAATTTAAAGTTTTCTTGTTTCTTCTACCATCGACATTATCAATATCTGAACGAAAACTTCGGGTTTCTCTGCAATAGTTCAAAGAATGTTGAATTTAAGGATTGCCATAAACTTGAAGCAATTTTAACGGTAAGAACTTACGACGAAGTTCAAAAGGACGTTATAGCTGAGGATCTTTTGAGTGAATTTAATACATTCAACCAAATATCTACTCTAACTGAGCTTAAACAAGCATCAATTTTAAATTATTTAGCTTCAAACCATTTGAAGATAATCAATACCCTAGGCCACATTTTTAGGTACTGTGGTCACAAAATTTTAAAATTTTGGAGTGTTTTTATATTTATGTAATCCTGAATAACAATGCTATTAATTCCAATCACAAATCCAAAAATAAATATTGTTGGTTTATTAAGCCGTTGAAAAAAAATTTGTAACCTAATTTTGACACTTCATATGTATATGTATATAAAAAAAAACTTGCCATTCCATTCGTACAAGATTTTATTAAAATTTAAACTGTTTTGGAGCATTCAAAATTCCTAAGCGCACCATAAGCTTTGCTGAGAACGGAAAGATCATCCCTTCAAGTCATGGTTTGGCTGAATGTGATGCTCAAGTTCTAAACCATCTTACATAGAAAACCTACAGTTACGTTCATCTATATATACAAAGCATGAAAAGTCAATATCTCTCTTATTAATCAAAATGGGTTGACCTTTCTTTGGATTAAGTAGCAATTAATTAACTTCGACACGTTGAAATAATCTGCTAAAATCTGAGATTGGAAAACTCATGCATATATGAATATTTGAACATTATCCGCGTACATAATTACTTTAGGGGAGAGTACGATAACTCAGCTGCCAAAAAATAAAAATGGTAGAACAGTTAGTTACAAGTATTTTTTTAATACGGGAGGGGAGGTCTATCACCCCATGCTTAGGCGGGAGGGGCAATTTTCTAAAAAATGACTTAAAATGAAAAACAAATATTAAAAAACAACGGCACACTTACAATAAAAAAATTATAGGTTTTCTGAAAGTCAGAAACCTATTTTTTTTTTGTTTCAATATAGTTATTTGTGTTAACAATTTTTGGAAAAACTACTTTCAAACTCAAAATTTAACAAATACTATTTTTTATTCCAAATTGTGAAATAAACTACTGAACTGGATTTACTTATTTGATGTTCCTGTAAATTCTTTATCGATCACTGAAAACTAGATGGTTTTATGTCTTCTTGTTTGTGAGAAAATTGAAAATTACCAAAATTAATTTTACACTTAATTTTTTTCCGTATAGAAAGACATTTATCGTTATCCAGAATGCACCGCGAGGAGGTAAACTTTCATTGCATTACGTGTCTGAGTCAGCCAGTTCGTGTGTAGTCAGTGTATGTGTGAGTCAGTCAGTCAATTTGCTAAGTCCGTGTTCTTAAGTCTTAAAATTGTATGTCAGTTTCATCAATGAAGTCATCATCAATAGTCTCGTTTCTGTGGTGTTCGTAGAGTTCATTCAGTTCGTCATTGATGGTCAGAAGTCTGGGTTGTTTTGGAGGAATTACATCCTCTAGATTTTCACTTTTAACGTAGTGTGGGTCAAATTCTTTTAGGTGTAAACCCACACTTTCAGCTCAATCGATTGTATATGGATAGACCTTTATAATGTCTAATAAAAATTGCATGATTTGAGAGCCCAAACCGTTCTTGTATTTTCTATCAAGACAATATTTTCGGTAGAAAAAAAGGGCCATATACTGGTAAATGTGGTTTGTCGTTATTTGGCATAAAATATATATTTTTTTTTAATTTATTCTGATTTTCCAGATCATTAATGGTGTTGCTTGGATCGGTTTCACTCACATATTCATCCTTCCTATGGTTTGTGGTTTTATGGACAGTATCCCTTTGGAATATTGGTTCAATACCTGCATACTGGCTAGCACTGTCTGTACAAATATAGCTAATGTTGGGGCTTACGAATTTGTGAATGTAAGGCCACAAATCTGCCTTGCATTTTGAATTGACTTTAAAGAAGAGTCCTATTTTGTCCTCCTTACAGTACAACCCCAACACCACTATTGTGATTTGCTCTGTTATACGCCCTCGGTGATATTTTCTTTTTGTCAAAAAAGTTTCATATATTTGCACCGTTTTCCCTTCACCACCGATATTAACATCAGTGTGTGAGGCAATAATTTCGGTTATCTCACGGCAAGAGTTATAGTAGTCTATTATTGTTGATTTACTCAGTGTACTTTTATCTTCGGATGACGCCAGGCGATCAAATGCTACATTAAATTAAAAGTAATAAAATAATACAAGACCTTAGTAATTTTAGTTTATGATTAAATATTTTACCTGAGAAACTGTATTGACTGGTATTTTAGTGACGAACGAGATAATAACAGCTAGAACATCCCGAATCTCTAGTCGGCATTGTAGCCCATGAGAAAATGTGCCTATGGATGGGTTGATAATGTTTCTGCAATTTCGCTCATCTTTTTTGTGCTTTTTGTTGAGCACCGCCAAATCCATCCGAATTTATTTTGCTTATAATTTTCTACTTTCATTGGTAAGTTGCAACATGATGAGGGAGTTGAGATCTTTGATGGAATTAGGCCAACTTCTTCTAAGAAAGTGATGCTTTTTTCATTGGTGGATACCAAATCCTCAAACGAACAAAATATTGAAAAATTGTTGAGTTTGGAATGAAGTAGTCGCCATTGTTATTTCGCAAAAGAAAAATACCTTATTCATTCAAAGGCTGAACAAAGAATGACATAAATATAATATGTATACTCCATGTGCACGAAAAAATAGCGGTGCAAAATTAGAATGTTTGTTAGTTTTTTTTCAATGATTCCAGTAGGTGTTTACATACTGTGAACATTACAGTTGCATTATACAGGTATGTTACGTAAACATGGGTTAAGTGAATTTTGTATAATGCATTACATTCTAACGTATGAGCATTTTAAATGTGCAACTTCGGGCCACGTACCTATATATATATTTAAAAAACCGCTGTTGACATATAGGATACATTGAACGTTTTATTTAATTCAGATTCTTTAAATGTAACAGAAACTTTGCATACACCCAAACTCCTATAATTGTGGCAAGTAGGGGGTTGCAGGGGGCAGCATGAACCTCCTTTACGGGCCGAGGTTTTTATACGCCATAAACTTTATATACCTATATGCATATATGCATCTCTAAAAATTCTCTTTGAACTGTACTCCGTAATGCTGAGTGTTGGCACTGTATTTATGAAAGGAGGCTTATATAAATACAAAAAAAAAAAAATTGAATAAGACAGTAGTTTTGGTAATTTGCAATTTTCTCATAAACTAGAAGACATAAAACCATCTAGTTTGCAGTGTTCGATTTATAGGAACATCAAATAATTAAATGCAATTCAGTAATTTGTTTCAAAATTTTGAATAAAAAATAGTAACAGTAAAAAAATTTGTTGCATTAATTTAACTAATAAGACAGCGCTATTCAGTTCTAATCGTGGAATTGTTTGAACAGCTATGGGTGCTACTTTCATTTTGCAGCCTAGTAACATTGCGATTGGAGTTCGTCCTGGTGTGCGTATGACGATGTATACTACAGCAGCCATGGCCACCTGAGATGCGTCAGAGAACCCGTGTAACTCATAAGTATCTTTAGAAGTGATTCTTATCCACCGTGGTAGCTTAATTTGTTGAACGTCTTTTAATTCCATTGCATAGCGTATGCACTCATGTTTAAGATCTGGTGGAAGTTCTTCATCCCAATCTGAATTCTTTAGCCAAAGTTGTTGCATGAAAATTTTGTTGCGTACGACAATGTGTTGCAGCCATCCCACCGGATCAAAGAGGCGAGCCAAAAAGGAAGCTATGGTACGTTTCGTTACTTCTTGTTCCTTGGTTTCCCAACCAACAGCACTAAAGACGTATTGATTTTCTCGAGGGAGCCACTGGAGCCCTAGTGTTTTTGTTGCGCCTTCCTCCTCATCGAAAATGTAGCCTATTCCTCTATGTATTCCTGGTGTTTTGCTTAGAACTTCTCGATGATTGCTGTTCCATTTGCGAAGGTTGAAGCCTCCCTTATCTAAGAGTTGCGATAGTTCGAAGTATAAAGCTTTTATTTCCGGAATGGTGTCTGTGCCTGTCAGGAGATCGTCTACATAAAAGTTATTTGTCAGATGAGTTGATGCTGAAGGGTATGCCTTTCCTTCATCCTTTGCTAGTTGCTGTAGTGTACGAACGGCTTGAAATGGTGCATTGGCAGCTCCAAAAGTCAGCGTCTTTAATCGATATTTTTTGATGGTGTCTGATTTGTTTGGACGCCAAAGGATGCGCTGGAAGTCTGAATCGTCCCTTTCAACTGCTATTTGCCTGTACATTTTCTCAATATCCGCTGTGACGACGACTGGATACGTTCTCCATCGTAAGATCTGGCTAGTGAGTGTATCTTGAATGGTTGGGCCGACCATCAGGCAGTCATTGAGTGATTTTCGTGAAGACGTTTTGGCTGAGGCATTAAATACTACTCGTACTTTGGTAGTTGTGTTATCTTCTTTGATCACTGCATGGTGCGGCATGTAGAAGCAAGGTTTGTTAATTTCATTGATGGGAATCTCCTCCATGTGTCCAAGCGTGAGATAATCATTGATACAATTGTTGTATTCTGCGTACATATCTGGACTCTTTAATAGTCTCCTTTTATTTGAAATATATGTGGCAATGGCTGCTTTTTGGGAAAGACCAAGTCTGGTCCTAGGATCATCCTTCCAAGGTATTTTGACATGATATCTACCATCCTTCGTCCTTTTTAAATTTTTGATGTAGTGCTTTTCGGCATTTTCCTGTTCTTTAGACATAGAGATTTTCTTTTCAACTTCCTCTTTTTCCCAAAATCTGCTTAGCTGTTGATCCAATTCTGTTGTAGTAACCATGGTTGTCGTTGTATTTGACGCCTTTCTTGCTAATGGACCAGGTAAAATCCAGCCCAGTTTTGTCTTCTGAGCGGTTGGCATACCTTTCATTAGTCCATCGATCAATGTTCCTCCATAGACATTAGCTCCTAATAGTACATTTATTCTGGATCTTGTGCGAAATCCTGGATCTGCTAGTTCTGTAATTTTGATTGGTAGATCCATTTTAAAATCGATGGTAGTTGATGAAAGATTTTGAGTAATTCTTCCCAGGATTAGAGCCGCTGTTCGGATCTCCTCACTAGACCATTTTTCCTTGATATCCAATGAGATTTGCCAAGAACTTCAGTTCGTAGAGTTTCCTAGTCCCTTGATTATGACGTCCGCTGTTTCTCGCTTGAGTCCTAGTAATTGGGCGCAGTGTTCAGTAATGAAAGAATTTTGTGACCCTTGATCTATTAATGCTCTTAACTTTATGAATTCTCCTCTTGCATTCTTCACTTAGTTAATCGCCGTTGCCAATAGGATGTCCCTGGTAGTGGTTTTAACTTGCGTATTGAAAGTTTTTGTGGTGTTGACTTAACTTCGGATTGATTTGTGTTTATATGCAGCAAGGAGTGGTGTTTTTTGGAACATATCTTGCATGTGAGTGTGGTTTTGCACTCAAAGCCTCGGTGATTACCCATGCAATTGAAACATAGATTTTTGGCTTTTATTATGTCTCGTCGCGTTTGAACGTCAGCTTTTAAAAATTGACGGCAATTTAGGATGAAGTAGTTCCCTTTGCACATTTAACATTTATAATCTGATTGTGTGAGTAGGCTTGTGTTGTGAATTTCCTTGGTCATGTCACTCGAAACTGCTTCCAATGATCGGAACTTCTTTGATAAAAACTCAGAAAAATCTATCCATGACGGTAATTCATTTTGGGATCCTCATAGCAATTCCCATTCTTTCTTGGCTTCAAAGTCTAACTTCTGGGAGGCCATGTATACTATAAATGGGTCCCAGAATTTGATGTCGATATCCAGAGCCTTCATGCCAATGAGAGTTTCGTTGGTTGTATCCAATATTCTCTTATTATTGTACGCTGTTTCACCCTTGGCAATCGGGATGTTGATGAATGCTTGTAGGTGGGACGCTATAATCGTCTTCTTTTTGTTGTATCGTTCAAATAACATTTTCCAGACACTCTGGTAATTACTTGGGGTTACCCCCAGATTTTCGATGAGGCGCCGAGCTTTGCTTTTGATAGATGTCACCAGATACTGCATTTTTTGCACCTCATGGAGTTGTTTATTCTCATGGACTAGGGTTTTGAACATCTCATAAAAATTTACCCATTTTAGGTAATCCCCTTCGATTATTGGGAACTTTACTCGTTCAAGACGAATGACTTCATTATTTTCCGTCGTTTCTCTTACGGTAATTGGTTCGGTATTAGGAGACTCTTGCTGTGGTTCAATCCGCTCTATGGCCTGTTGAAAGACGGTTAACAAATTCATGGTAATCTCCTCAATTTGGAGTACTCTGCCATATAGTCTTTGACCAGCGATTCATTATGCATCTTTAGATTTTACACCTTCCCATGCATGTCTTCACAGTTCTTCCAGCCCTTTCTTAACTTATCTAGACGAACTTCGAAGTATTTGCAGCGTATACCTTTCTTTTGAGTCCTTTCCGAAGTTCGTCTTCAGCCGTTCGATGGTGTCAAAATTTAATTTTTGAAGTGTTTCATCCGAAGGTGCTGTCATGGTTTTTTTTTGTGGATGAGTCGGGCTGAAACTTGTTCTTGGAGTAGCTGCTGGCGTTGTAGAGACTACGACTTTTCTTAGAGTAGCTGCTAGTGTTGAAGCGGCTACGACTTATTCTTGGAGTAGCTGCTGGCGTTGAAGCGGCTACGACTTCTCCTTGCAGTAGCTGCTGGCGTTGAAGCGGCTACGACTTATTCGTCGAAACGGCAACGACTTGGATTAGCTGCTGGCGTTGAAGCGGCTACAACTTCTTCTTGGAGGAGCTGCTGGCGTTGAAGAGGCTACGACTTCTTCTTGGAGTAGCTGTTGGCGTTGAAGTGGCTACGACTTCTTCTTGGATTAGCTGCTGGCGTTGAAGCGGTTACGACTTATTCTTGGAGTAGCTGCTGGCGTTGAAGCGGCTGCGACTTCTTCTTGGAGTAGCTGCTGGCGTTGAAGCGGCTACGACTTATTCTTGGAATAGCTGCTGGCGTTGAAGCGGCTACGACTTCTTCCTTTGCGACTTTTGCTTGGAATAGAAGTCCGGGTCGAAGGACCAATGTTTTAGTTGATAAAAATCCGTAGGATAGTTATCTGAATTTGTTGTTTGCGGCAGAAAAATCCTTGGGATAGTTCTGACCAAAAATCCGGTTCTAATCCAATTAAAAGTCTTCTGTGGTTCTTGGGAAAAGACAATTTATTTATATTTTACTAGTCTATTTCTACCTTAACTTTACACAGAATTCTTAACTTATTTCTTATTACCTAATCAACTATTTTTTTCCTCACCTACTTATTATTATTTTATTAATCAATATTTTCTTAACCTACTTATTATTATTTTATTAATCAATATTTTCTTAACCTACATATTATTATTTATTATTCAACATTTCTTAGCCTACTTATTGTTACTTCATATTAATCAATATTTTCGTCGTCGCATATTGCTGACGACGTTACTTTTAATTAACTGTATGGAATACATAATTCTGATTCTGAAGCGAATTATGTGTCGTCGGTCGTTGTCAGTTGGTGCACCTCACCTGCATGTATACATAGGTATATTGTTTTGCTTTTGCATCTGCAGACCTATAGATTCGAAAGTGCCTTTAGCAGATCCAGCTTACTGGAAAAGGGGTACATTTTCTATTTTCTTAGGGGTTAGGGTATTTGCCAGCATAATGACCAATGCTGTGCCATGCAATATTGGTAAGATAGTGACTATTCAGACAGCGTTTGGGATAGTGATATTTAGGGGCCAGCCATTGGACAGTGATAGCGATATTTTGACCCTTCTTCCTGCAGCTAGATGCATGGAATTAGAGTCAATGGACAGCATAGTACAGCGATTATGGGAGATGGATCAGGTAATCTCTCCTCATACAAGGACAGCGGAAGAGCAAGCGGTAGAAGATACATTTCTACGGACAACAATAAGGGATGATACAGGTCGATTTGTACTGACCATCCCATTAAAACCTGGAATACATGATATGGGTAGTTCTAGGGCGACAGCGTTAAAGCGATTTACGTATCTTGAACGTAAACTTGCAAGAGAGCCCGCACTAAAGGAAAAGTACGTTACATTTATGCAATAATACGAAAGATTGGGTCATATGGTGCAAGCGAAAGGACAGCCGGCAGCAGGAGAGCCAGCGTATTATATACCACACCACTGTGAAACTAAAAAAATCAGGGTGGTATTTAATTGTAGCTGTTAAACAGATAAGGGTATTTCCTTTAATGACATGCAACAACTCCGAGAGAATTTACAACGAGACCTACATCAGATAGTGATGCGTTTCAAACAGCATCGTATAGCGTTTAGCGCAGACATCAAGATGATGTTCAGGCAAGCGAGGATATCGTGCCAGCAATGGTACCTTCAGAGGATATTCTGGAAAGAATCGCCCATGGAAAAGCTACAATAATACCTACTAACTTATGATATGACATCGTCAGTCTTTAATTCAGTAACTGCTCTCATTGAGTGTGCGCGTGACTTGAAGTATACATTTCCCAAAGTAGAGCAAGTGGTTGTAAACGACTTTTACATGGATGACTGTGTTTCAGGTTGTAACATAGTGTTAAGGACAGCGGGTTTCGAATTGTGCAAGTGGAAATTGAATAGCGAATTATTAGCCAGCCAGCTTAAAATGGATAGGGATACGATAGTGACATTCGATAGTGAGGGGAAAAGACAGTGTTAGGGTTACAGTGGCTAATAGCTAGTGATCAATTTACATTTTCGGTTCAGGCAAATGAACTGGAAGTAACAGCGACAAAGCGGAAAGTGTTAAGTTCGGTAGCGAAATTGTATGATCCCAATGGCCAATTGCCCCAGTGGTGATCTTGGGAAAAATACTCATAAAAGATATATGGAGAGTGAGTCGAGAGTGGGTTGAAGTGCTGCCAGCAGATTAACAGTGTAAAGGAGCCACCTAATAGAGGAACTCAAGCATCTGGGGAAATTTCGTATTGACCGATGGTTACACACGAGTCAAACGGCAAACATTCAGATTCATGGATTCTCTTATGCTTCAGCGACAGCTTATGGAGCAGTGATATACATACGTACAGCCACGGCGAATGGACATCTAACATGCCAGCTAGTTACAGCGAAGACACGGGTAGAATAAGCAGCAGCATAACTAGTGCTGTGGAATTAAGGAAAGCGATGGAATGCGAAAGTGTTGAATTTATACTCTGGGCAGGTTCAATGGTGGTTTTACATTAGATACGAAAATTGTGCAGAGATCTGAAAACTTATATAGCGAATCGGATGTCGTCAATACAGACTAACACCAATACAAGTCAATGGAGGCATGTGAGTACGAAAGCGAATCCTGCTGATCTGTTAAGTCGGGGATTAATACCAGCCGGCTTAGTGGAAAGCGATTTATGGTTACATGGGCCGGAATGGCTATGTTTACCGGAGAGTGAAATGCCAGCGACGGATGTAGTGGATAGTGAAATGCAGGTATGTACAGTTAGCACAGTAGATGAAGCTTTAAGCACCTGCGTGCCAAGCGATAGTGGACAGTGGTAGAGTATACCAGCAATTTAAAGAATTCATTGAACATTATTGTTTATGTCCTGCGTTTTATAAATAACACAAGCGTAGGTGTAAAAAATTGTAGGCACGGATACCGGATTAACAAAAGATCACAGGGTATTGGGGTATTATCAGCGTTGGCAGCCGGAGAGCGTACCTTAGCAATGCAGCATTTAATCAAAGCGGCACAGCGTTTAAGTTATGCAAAGGACATAGCTTCATTGAGCAAGTGCGGACAGCTACTACAGCATAGAAAATTGAGTCGCTTAGACCGATCTTCTACAGTGATGGGATACTGAGGTTCGGTGGCCGTTTGCACCGAGCCACAGAAGTGTATGATATATGTCATCCAGCAATCATTCCTAATGGACTAGACTATTAGGGCTGATTATCAACGATGCGCACAGCCAAACTAGTCATGGCTCCGCGTAAGTAATGATGCAAGTGATACACCAGCATTTTTGGATTCCAAGAATCCGTAGCGAAATAAAAAACTACATTCATAAATGTATAGTATGTGTTCGATACAATTATCGATTGGAACAGAAATTAATGTCTGAACTGCCAGCCGACAGAATACAGTTAGGTAAGCCATTTCTGCATATCCGAGTGGATTATGCAGGGCCATTTATGACGAAAGTGTTGGATAGAGCGGGACCACGAGGTAGTGTAAAGAAAACTTCGGTGGCAATTTTCGTTTGCCTCAAGACGAGAGCGATTCATATAAATACAGTGAGTGACTTGACTTGACACCTGTCTGCTTCTTAGCATGTTATACTCGATTCATAAGTTGAAGCGGGAGATGTGCAAGGATGTACTACGATAATGGCACGTCCTTTGTAAGGGCTGCCAAAGAAATAAAGCAAGCGTGGAAAGTGTGGGAAGGCGAAGAAGTGTTCAATCACATGAGTAACAGGGGGACAGATTGGATATTCATGGTACCTGCTGCATACCATCAAGGGGGTATATATGAGGTAGCGGTCAAATCTATGAAGTATCATTTGAAAAGGATAGTGGCCCAGCGTATTATGAAAAGTGATCTATTTATAAATTTGCTTTTAGAAAATGAGGATGTCTTGAATTCAAGCCCTATTAACCCGTTACACGTTCAGAGTCCATGTTTGGATATTTATGGCAGAGGCGGAGAGACGAGTATTTAGGACAGCTAATAAGGCGAATCATGTTACAGCGAATAACGACTAGGGACAGCGAATAGGTGAAAAGGAGAGGTACGATAACTTTTGTCCTTTTGACTTTTGACAGCGAATGGGTGAATGTGTGGGGTAGAATAACATTCTGTCTTGTATTACTTTCTCAGCGAATCAAAGAGTAATGACAAATGATGGGACAGTGTCGACAGCGAGGACAGCTAGTTGAAAGCGCCGATAGCGAATCGAAGAGTGATGACAAATAAATTGGAAAGTGCCGAAAGCCAATCGTCGAGTGATAATCAACCTTTGAAACAGCGATGAAGGATAGTCTAACAAACAAGTGATTATTTTTGAAATAAAACCTTTTCTGCGGCGTTTGGGTTACACAAATTTCTATGGATGCAACGGCAACGACAGAGATTTGGATTTTTTTTGTTCCTTTTGTGGGTATTCATAGATGAGTGCAGATATGTATAAGTATATCTACATAGTGAGGATTCGCTGAGAATTTTTTTTGTTGGTGGGTACGTGTAACTACATAAATTGTGTGTTACTGATAAAATTATTTTTGTTTTTGTGTTGCTTTGTTTTTTTTTTTATTCAATTTTTTGTTATAGGTTTGTTTTGTATTCGCATAGATTAATGTAGTAGGTATTTGCATTCTGGGTATTCGACTAGGAATTTTTTGTTGGTTCGATTTGTTGATGCTCCTACCTTAGTGTATATTTTGTAGTATTAATGAGTGTAATGTTTAAGTCGATGGTCTCCTTGACAGTGCTTCAGTGTATCTACTTCGTCGATTTTAATTTACAGAGTAGTACAATGTATGTAATGTAAAATTGCTAAAATATGCATCAAAGTTCGAACGACGCGCGGTGACGTTTGTACAATTGGAATATAGAGTCGTTATGGGGGATATATTTACTATTTATGCAATTACGGGGCTGGTATCCAAAAATGCCAACTTCGTCTTTGACCGGATTCCATAAAAAAAAATTCAAACCTGTACATATACATGTTGCAGCGGACGTAGAATTACGAACGAAAAAATTGTTTTAAATTAGTAAAGTTTCACTTCTGGCGCGTGTACGTAAGTACACACACTCTTTTTTTTTAAATAATTGTGCACTCACTAAAGGGGTTTTGACTATCCTCATTAAAATCAAACATAGTGCGAGCATTAGGAAAATAGGGAACGATTTAAAAGGAGATACCGAGGCCTAACTTACATGTTTTAAGAGACAGCAGGTTTTGAACACATAAATATTTTCTTGGTTGCTTTTCAGCTCAAGAGGTGTGTTAAATAAAGTAAGTTTAATTATTTGATTTAAACAAGTTACTCGGTAATGAATTAAAATATGAAAACCGTGGGTTTCAACCAAGTTTCTTGATTAATATAACATCTTTTCTTGTTTAATTTAAACAATGTCAATTGACCGAATTACAAAGGTTGCTGCAGCAACATGAAGTACGTTGTTTAAACCTAGACTATGTTAATTTAACACTTTTTTAAACCACCGAAAAACCATTCGGTCAAAAATTATTTTTCCGCTTAAGTGCGTGAATGTGTTTGTTGAATCGGCTTTCATTTTCATCAAAATATTTAAGTTAAAAAAATTTAATAATGCTGAACTAATGATACGAACTTAAAAAAAAAAAGACCCAGAGATATTTGTCTTTAAAGAGGACACATAAGGCATAATGTAACTCCTACCACCCAATTTATACATACACAGCACACTCCATTCCGGCCAGGAAGAAAATATAAATGGTTTGGTGTTGTTCTTGTTTTTTGAGAGTATATTTATTTTATTTTCTATTGTTCTTTGTCCCAATTTATGTTTATAGAATACAAAGCGCATTGCAGTTAAGAAGGAAGAAAAGCAAAAATAAGGAGACGAACATTAGGTGTGTAAGAGTAAGGCAAAAAGAAAAAAATATGTAAATTGAAGGTGAATGAGTCTGTGTATGTGTAAAGAATCCTTTGTTAAGCGGTCGTATATTTGTATTGCACCAAGTGGGGAGCTGAAACTGGGATGAATGCTAACCAACTAGAGCCATCTTTATCCCAATTGGGTACAAATTGTTCTGATTTGCTGAACGGTTTCGAAGAAAACCTGCAACTAAGGGTGAGTTTTTGAATTTTTAACATCTAAAGTCTAACCTAAATCTTTGTCCTCTAATACAAGATTCAACCATTTAAGTAAGTTATTGTAGTAAGGTATTTAATTTGTCTGCTTTTGTGTTTCTATTCAAATTATGTATTTTTAGCTATTTATCTTTAGAGATCAATGCGTAGAGAATAAAATACGAAATTTTCAACAGCTATTATCATGCTATTGTTTGCTTCTAAGCTTCCCTATTGTGCAACCCAATATTTATTTAAGCACATAAGCATAAAAAAAAACAAAGTTGCCAAGAGTGCAATAAAATTTGTGGATGAGTGGAAGGGAAATAAGAAAAACCCGAAAAAATAAAATGGACGACTGGATCGTACGAACTTGCTCTTGGAGCTACCAACTTTAATGTAGCCGATGTAAGTAAGATTACCTTGATACTTAGTATAATGAATTGTCGAACTGATGATTCAAGGAATAGTTACATACGTACCTACCAGGCGCGAATCGTCCATATAACTCGATTCCTGGCGTCTTACCTTTGAAAATCTCATCCTTAACAACTTAAGCTTGGAAATCTCATCCTTAACAAATTAAGCTTCTGACAACTTGAATCTAGTTTAACACTACACCTGCACACGCTGTTAACATTAATATACCAACTCTACTTTCAGTGCTTTTCTATACACATGTTTGCTTTTTAACTCAATCCTAAACAAACATAAAACTATACCAGCACCAAGATAACACACAAATTTATTTATTTAGAACAAATTTGTTTTCTTTCCTCTTCTTTCATATACTGTTCACTGGGCTTGATACTTCTTGGTTCAATACACGCTTTCTAATGGAAGAAAATAAGACGGTTGTTTACAGACTTTCTTTTTTGTAGAATTTGTATTTGCTATTCCTTCTGAAAATGAGTCTGTGTTGCGTAGAGCGCTGTACCTTCGACTTTTTTGAAAATTTGTGTGTATGTCTCAACAATCGCCGCGCTGATGAACCAAGTAAGATTGTATGGGGCAGGTTGGTTGACGTTGAGGCAGTGTATATAGAATAGATTTTATATACAATGGATAAAGTAGGTTTCTGCATTCTGCTTGTAAAAAAAAATAGTTCTTCAAAGAAAAAAATTGGTATAGCACAAAAAAACAAACCGCTTCCTTTTTAAATATTTCATGAATTTATATGCATCTCCCCCTTGGGCTAAATCCTGTATATTAAAGTTTAAGGTTGCCACTCTACTATCCACTAACATAGATATTAGATTTAATTTATTTTTGGCAGGAAGTGCAGAAAATAACTGAAATTTCAATGATAATGCACAACTGGCCCAAATGAATTCTAAAAATCCCAATGAGGTTTAAACTTATTTAAACAATTCAGTTTACAAGGAGAAGACAGTGCAATACCTTTATTATTGATGTGTTTGGTGTGAATTTAGGATATATTGAACATTTGGATTTGAAACATTCAAATTAAAAGTGTGAAAAGTTTTTGAGAAGTAAGCATTAGCGATTATGGCTTTAATAGTATTTTAGAATTATGCTTAACAGATTTTCCTTTAGAGGAGTCAAATAATTTTAATCAACTTAGTTTTATTCAGAAAAAAAAGTTGTAGAGTTAGGACGCTCTACCCTTTCCACGAAAATAGATTAAAAACGAAAAGATGGTTTCGTTTCCCATTTTAACGTTTCATTCTAACAAAAGTATACTTGATTGACAGGGAGTTGTAAATTATATGAAATGTTTTGTTTCGTCGCCCTCTTACTTCCAACTCTCCAAGTGTTTGGACTTTGGAGTGCTGTTCTTCGGTACCTTTCGGAGGATGGAATTGAAGAAAGGTTTCTTGGTTTTTTTTGGCGTTAGTGAGTCTCGCAACGCAGATGAGCTGAAAAAACATATTTTTAATAGATATGTGTACTTGATATATTCTCCTGCAAGGCCAAACTTATTGGTCAATCTCACGATTTTTTTTTTTTTTTTTTTATAATCTACACGCGCTCAAGGGATTATAACACTGATTTTTTAAGAGCTTGGTTTTTGAAAATTCAAAAAAACACAGAAACTTGTAAAAAGTGAATGAAATTTTTATTTGGATCGATAAATCAATTTCTGCCATTTACTTTTTAAAAATAATTTCACTTAAATGTTGCCCGCGGCTACGCTTCAGGTGGTTCATTCTGAAGGTCCAATTTTGGCAAACTTTTTCACACATTTCGGCCGGAATCTCACCAATGACGCGTTCAATGTTGGCTTCCAAGGCAGCAATCGTGTTTGCCTTGTCCCCATAGACAATAGACTTAACACAGCCCCACAAAAAATAGTCTAACGGGGTCAAATCACATGATCTTGGTGGCCAATTGACTGCGCCAAAACGTCAGATCAACTGCTCACCAAATTCGCCTCTCAATTGATGCATGGTTTCGCGTGCAGTGTGGCATGTGGCACCGTCGTGTTGGAACCACATGTCGACCGAGTTCAATTCTTGCATTTTCGGCAAAAAAAAATCTGTTATCATCGAACGGTACCTTTCTCCATTGACCGTAACCCTGCGGCCTTCATCGTCCTTGAAGAAGTACGGCCCAATGATGCCGCCTGCCCATAAACCGCACCAAACAGTGCATTTTTCGGATGCAGAGCTGCTGAATTGCCTCTGGCTGCTCTTCACTCCAAATACGGCAATTCTGCTTATTCACGTATCCATTTAGCCAAAAATGAGCCTCGTCGCTGAAGACAATTTTGCGATAAAAAAACCGATCCTCATCCAACTTTTCTAAGGCCCATTCACCGAAAATTCTACGTTGTGGTAGGTTGCCTGGCTTCATTTCTTGCACCAGCTGTATTTTGTATGGCTTTAAACCAAGATCTTAACGTAAAATCTTCCAGGTGGTCGAATAACACAAACCCAATTGCTGCGATCGGCGCCGAATGGACATATCGCGATCTTCAGCAACACTGGCGGATGCAGCAGCAATATTCTCTTCGGTACGCACTCTACGGATACGATTTGGTGGATTAATGTCCAATAAAGTGAAACTGGTGCGAAATTTGGTCACAATGAGCTGAATAGCCTGCTCGGTGTGTCGATTATGACGACTATAAAACGGACGTAGCTTGCGAAACACATTTTTCACAGAGCACGAATTTTGATAATAAATTTCAATAATTTGCAAACGTTGTTCAGGCGTAAGTCTATTCATGATGAAATGGCAAACAATACTGAATCGAAATGTCAAATGTTCGTGGAATTTGTCATGTGTGGTCTGTCAAAAATATAAACGTCAAAAACCAAGTAGCAAAAAAATCACCCTTACTACCCTTTAAATGTTTCAACACAGCGCGGGGGTGAGGTTCAGGAAAAGAAAGAATGATAGAAAAGATGTGTGGCGCGATGTTATGAGACTGTAGGTGGTTGTTGGCTCAGATTTTATCTGAAGGGATTGCGGCTAAACTAATGCCGCGAAGTTTCGGTGTCTTATTTATCTATGTCCCTATAATTCGAATTAATTTTTGTATTCTGTGTCATATTTTATCGGTATACTGGTTTTACACAATCACATGTTGTTAGTTCTATGCCTTAACAGTATGTAATGAGGAAACCAGCAACTCATTGTATGACATTTATTTTTAGAATTGTTTTTTAATGAAAAAACAAAAGGACATAGACTACGGCAGGGATCGAACCTGCGACCATGAGGTTGACAGGCGAACACACAACTATCGCGCCACAGCCACGATGGCGATGGTGCGGCGGTTATGTCTGGCGAGTGGGTTGTGTTAAAAAGAAAGTCATTGATGCTTTTCCAATGGCTAACTTTATTCTTTGTTATGCTCATGTTTTAAATTTAGTTTTATCACGATCACTTGAAAATATATCGGAATTAAAAGTTTTTTTGGCAGTAATAATAATATTGTTCGTTTTTTTTTAACAAATCAACTAAAAGTTCAAAACTTTTCAAACAAATAGCCAACCGAGGAAAGCCTGGGTTATCGGAAACTCGCTTGTATTATCATTCCCGGATAATAGACGCCGTTCTAAATTGTGGATTACATATAATTCTAACTTTTATTAGAATATTAGACAACCCTACTCGATTTCTAAATGCCGAGAGCTTGTTAATTATATTAGATGCAATAGATTTTTTTGTTTTTTTCTTAATACTCTTTCTGAAATTTTTGCTTTTCAATTAAATCATAATAAGCAACCCGATGTTGAATTTGCAAAAAGAGAAATTGAAAGTTTTGAGTCTTGGCAAACCTCTGACTTTCTTAATAAATTTAAGTCCATTTTGGAAAGCATAAGCGGTTGCGCGGAAACACCACGAAAACGAGGATTGCTCGAAATTGATTCCAAAACACGTTACAAACGTCGCGTCGTTTTGTAGAAATAAAAGACAATATTATATCCCAATTAAATACAAGATATAAAACTTTCACGAATTTATTTTCTTAGATTTATATAATAATTTCACAGATTCTTTAATACAATTTTCCCTGCATTTTTTTGATTTTAAAGCTTTAAAAAATTAACTTATAGTTTTGTTTGACCTTTTAGCACTTCATAACCATTTAAAAAACGAAATATTGCTTGAAACATTCCCGCAAATGTTTAACTTAACAATAAATTTATTTCAGATATTGTATTTGGATCCGCCAAAAAATTTGCTTTCGAAACCGCTTATGCGTTAAGCTCATTGTTACATTTAACTTAAATGACTTAAGGTACATACAACAAATTTGGTTTGAATTGCTCAACCTTATGGTTCGAAACAAGTTATGCATTAAACGAAATTATTTCAAGTAAACTTCCGAAATTAAATTTTTTGGTGACTAATTTTTCTTCGACTTACATTTTGAAATTATTATAAATATACCTACAAATGTATATTTAAATCTATGTTACGGACTTTAATTATGCAAGTTAGGAGAGACATATGTACCTACTCGTACATACATGGATGAAATTTAGGAATATAAATATGTAGATACTTGTGATAATGAAAATGAAAGACGTAGTTTGGCCATTTACTTTTTAAAAATAATTTCACTTAAATGTTGCCCGCGGCTACGCTTCAGGTGGTTCATTCTGAAGGTCCAATTTTGGCAAACTTTTTCACACATTTCGGCCGGAATCTCACCAATGACGCGTTCAATGTTGGCTTCCAAGGCAGCAATCGTGTTTGCCTTGTCCCCATAGACAATAGACTTAACACAGCCCCACAAAAAATAGTCTAACGGGGTCAAATCACATGATCTTGGTGGCCAATTGACTGCGCCAAAACGTCAGATCAACTGCTCACCAAATTCGCCTCTCAATTGATGCATGGTTTCGCGTGCAGTGTGGCATGTGGCACCGTCGTGTTGGAACCACATGTCGACCGAGTTCAATTCTTGCATTTTCGGCAAAAAAAAATCTGTTATCATCGAACGGTACCTTTCTCCATTGACCGTAACCCTGCGGCCTTCATCGTCCTTGAAGAAGTACGGCCCAATGATGCCGCCTGCCCATAAACCGCACCAAACAGTGCATTTTTCGGATGCAGAGCTGCTGAATTGCCTCTGGCTGCTCTTCACTCCAAATACGGCAATTCTGCTTATTCACGTATCCATTTAGCCAAAAATGAGCCTCGTCGCTGAAGACAATTTTGCGATAAAAAAACCGATCCTCATCCAACTTTTCTAAGGCCCATTCACCGAAAATTCTACGTTGTGGTAGGTTGCCTGGCTTCATTTCTTGCACCAGCTGTATTTTGTATGGCTTTAAACCAAGATCTTAACGTAAAATCTTCCAGGTGGTCGAATAACACAAACCCAATTGCTGCGATCGGCGCCGAATGGACATATCGCGATCTTCAGCAACACTGGCGGATGCAGCAGCAATATTCTCTTCGGTACGCACTCTACGGATACGATTTGGTGGATTAATGTCCAATAAAGTGAAACTGGTGCGAAATTTGGTCACAATGAGCTGAATAGCCTGCTCGGTGTGTCGATTATGACGACTATAAAACGGACGTAGCTTGCGAAACACATTTTTCACAGAGCACGAATTTTGATAATAAATTTCAATAATTTGCAAACGTTGTTCAGGCGTAAGTCTATTCATGATGAAATGGCAAACAATACTGAATCGAAATGTCAAATGTTCGTGGAATTTGTCATGTGTGGTCTGTCAAAAATATAAACGTCAAAAACCAAGTAGCAAAAAAATCACCCTTACTACCCTTTAAATGTTTCAACACAGCGCGGGGGTGAGGTTCAGGAAAAGAAAGAATGATAGAAAAGATGTGTGGCGCGATGTTATGAGACTGTAGGTGGTTGTTGGCTCAGATTTTATCTGAAGGGATTGCGGCTAAACTAATGCCGCGAAGTTTCGGTGTCTTATTTATCTATGTCCCTATAATTCGAATTAATTTTTGTATTCTGTGTCATATTTTATCGGTATACTGGTTTTACACAATCACATGTTGTTAGTTCTATGCCTTAACAGTATGTAATGAGGAAACCAGCAACTCATTGTATGACATTTATTTTTAGAATTGTTTTTTAATGAAAAAACAAAAGGACATAGACTACGGCAGGGATCGAACCTGCGACCATGAGGTTGACAGGCGAACACACAACTATCGCGCCACAGCCACGATGGCGATGGTGCGGCGGTTATGTCTGGCGAGTGGGTTGTGTTAAAAAGAAAGTCATTGATGCTTTTCCAATGGCTAACTTTATTCTTTGTTATGCTCATGTTTTAAATTTAGTTTTATCACGATCACTTGAAAATATATCGGAATTAAAAGTTTTTTTGGCAGTAATAATAATATTGTTCGTTTTTTTTTAACAAATCAACTAAAAGTTCAAAACTTTTCAAACAAATAGCCAACCGAGGAAAGCCTGGGTTATCGGAAACTCGCTTGTATTATCATTCCCGGATAATAGACGCCGTTCTAAATTGTGGATTACATATAATTCTAACTTTTATTAGAATATTAGACAACCCTACTCGATTTCTAAATGCCGAGAGCTTGTTAATTATATTAGATGCAATAGATTTTTTTGTTTTTTTCTTAATACTCTTTCTGAAATTTTTGCTTTTCAATTAAATCATAATAAGCAACCCGATGTTGAATTTGCAAAAAGAGAAATTGAAAGTTTTGAGTCTTGGCAAACCTCTGACTTTCTTAATAAATTTAAGTCCATTTTGGAAAGCATAAGCGGTTGCGCGGAAACACCACGAAAACGAGGATTGCTCGAAATTGATTCCAAAACACGTTACAAACGTCGCGTCGTTTTGTAGAAATAAAAGACAATATTATATCCCAATTAAATACAAGATATAAAACTTTCACGAATTTATTTTCTTAGATTTATATAATAATTTCACAGATTCTTTAATACAATTTTCCCTGCATTTTTTTGATTTTAAAGCTTTAAAAAATTAACTTATAGTTTTGTTTGACCTTTTAGCACTTCATAACCATTTAAAAAACGAAATATTGCTTGAAACATTCCCGCAAATGTTTAACTTAACAATAAATTTATTTCAGATATTGTATTTGGATCCGCCAAAAAATTTGCTTTCGAAACCGCTTATGCGTTAAGCTCATTGTTACATTTAACTTAAATGACTTAAGGTACATACAACAAATTTGGTTTGAATTGCTCAACCTTATGGTTCGAAACAAGTTATGCATTAAACGAAATTATTTCAAGTAAACTTCCGAAATTAAATTTTTTGGTGACTAATTTTTCTTCGACTTACATTTTGAAATTATTATAAATATACCTACAAATGTATATTTAAATCTATGTTACGGACTTTAATTATGCAAGTTAGGAGAGACATATGTACCTACTCGTACATACATGGATGAAATTTAGGAATATAAATATGTAGATACTTGTGATAATGAAAATGAAAGACGTAGTTTGGTAGGTAGCTATATGTATATATCCTTATAATTTAGGTGCAATATGCATGCATAAGATTCATGTGATTTTTAAAGACACATATGTATATATAAATGTATGAGGGCCTACCTATATTGTATATAATATTCAGTGACGTACGCAAAAATATGTGAAAAAGAAATACATATAATACGGTAGATATAAATGGATAATTTCTTAGTTGTTCTAGTTTGAAGGAAAAGTGGCATCTTATTTGAATTCCTGGATAAATAAAAATATATCGAAAACATTTTTTTAAATCGTTGGAGCGGTTTTTTTTTAAATTATTTTTTTATGTATAAAATTATAAAAACATTTTTAGAGGAAAAATTTGAAACGCCATTTTGAATATATTATTAATATACATAACAAATTCAAATTTGAAAGAAAATCACTGACTGGTTTATGAAAAATCGATTTTTCAAAAAAAAAAATATTTATTTTTTAAAAATCGAAAAACTTTTTTTGTTGTTGAAAATTTGAGTAAGCTGTTTTATTAAATAAATAATCCCATAATGAGATCTGAAATTGAACTCACTATCACAGATAACGGCCAAATCCCGAACGGACTTTACTCTTGAAACAAGGTCATTATTTATGTAGTCCCTTGGTGGCGGACGAAAACGTTTGTGAGAATATGTGATTGCTTGGCATTTATTGACGTTAAGTTCTAAATTGTTCTTTTGACACCACACAAAGAAATTATCCAAGTCATTTTGCAGACGCAAAGGTTCACCAGAAGAAATTACTCTAAAAATGTTCATGTCGTCTGCGTACGAAGAAAGTTCAGAAGCCTTTAGCACTGATTCTACTTCATTTATTGTCACGATAAAAATAATAGGACCGAGGTGGCTACCTTGCGGGGCTCCAGATTTAGCAATGAAAGGATCTGATACAGAAGACCTACACAAGACTTGATATTTACGACCTGAAAGGTAGGAATCTATCTATTGAACAAAACCAGTAGGAAATCCAAGAGCTTTAAGCTTGGAAATGATAATTTTCTGTGACATTTAGTCAAATGCTTTGCTAAAGTCCGTGGCAATTACATCAACTTCGCTTTTCTTCTCTAAAGAATTTAAGACAAATGAAACCAATTCAGTTAAGTAGGTCGTCGTAGACTTACCCTTAAGGAACCCATGTTGCTTGGTGGAAAATAATGGTTTGCAATAAAAGTACATTGTATCTTAGACAATACTTTCAAAAAGTCTGGAAATACATGATAGTTTGGCGATTGGTCTTTAGTTAGAATAATAAAAGAATCCTCCCATATTGATGGAAAAATGCCTAGACTAATAGATTTTTGGAAAAGAGTACCATGAGGTTGATCTAAATTGGCTGCACATTTATTTAAAACAATTGCAGGCAAACCGTCTGGGCCCGATGAGAAGTCGTCTTTTAGTTTATTAATTTTGTGGACCACATCATCAACATTAATGTTGATTGATAAAAGTGACATGTGGTTACAGTTATTTAAGTAGCAAACGTAGTTAAGATCTGGTTCAAAG
Source organism: Philhelius pedissequus (assembly GCA_910595825.1). Classification (NCBI taxonomy): domain Eukaryota; kingdom Metazoa; phylum Arthropoda; class Insecta; order Diptera; family Syrphidae; genus Philhelius; species Philhelius pedissequus. The sequence goes on along the minus strand of OU343160.1, from coordinate 244,621,581 downwards.
TTATCAACCGAAGAAATTTGCAAATAGATTAGCTATAATCTTAGAATCATTAGAAGATTGATCTAAATACTTAAGGGTAGCGGGATAACCATCAGACTTTTTTTTAAGTTGATAAATTGCCAACATTTTTTAGGATTAGAGATAATATCGAATTGCATCTTTATGATATAGGCATCATTTAGCAATTCGGAAAGAGCGGAAAATTCATTAAATGCGTCTAAGTAAAGGCAAGTAATCAGTTTCTGTTCTAGGTTTTAAGTATTTATGCCATAGACTATTTCGGGAGTTTCGTAATGTGCGAAGTTCTTTGGAAGAGCTGTTGATGAGATATTTTTCCCAGGTACATAAGGTATAGATTGGAAAAAACATTCGAAAATAACTGAATAAAAGTTAATGGTTAACGTATCGTTGCTATTGCATTGGAATTAAAAATAATATCAAAATCCAAATTGCTAAGAAGTTCATTCAGTTTATTGAAGTCAGCTTTACGGAAGTTAAAATGATATGTGCTTTCAGACTCTAAATCGGGGTGGCCATGATCGAAGGCAAAGGTTAAAGATAGCGGAGGGTGATATAGGTCAATAGATGAAAGAGTTAAACTACTTTCCTCTATGATACAGTAATAAGAATCATTAGAGAAAATGAGATCATGTTGTCTATTCAAATTATTTGTAATATCACTAATCTGATAAAGGACGGAATCGGAGAGATTTTCTGTAAATAAAATTTCTTTTTTAGAAACTGCGTTACAAGCATCATAAGCAGAGTCATCTTCGGATCTAGACCACGTCATCTTGGGTAGATTAAAATCCATAGAGTCACAAATATAGTCTACTGCATTAATCAGATCTTGGTAAGTAATAACAGGCTTAGGAAGCATTTGTATAAAAAAAAACTCATTTTAATCGGTCTATCAAATAGTGATAAAGTCAAAAATATTAAAAGTGGTTCTATGGGAAGTACCATTAATAAGTACTCAAAATAAAATATTTTTATATTTAAAAGTGGACTGTACTATAATATAAGAACATACACATTTTTTTATAAAAAATACTTGGAGCCGTTTTAAAGAAATACATACATACATTTTTTTCTAACCGGTTTTTTAAAATTTGTATGGAAGGTACCGTTGTTTTTTATTTTAGAAAAATAGTTTTTTTTTAACTATTCAAGGTTTTGACAACACCAAATACGAAGTTTCAAAAACATCTATTGAGTTTTTTTTTGACATTTGGTTTACAATAGTGTTTAAACTTTCTAGGAGCTTCTGCGTAAAAAATTCGAGCTTTGGACGAAAGAATGCTTAAAAGATTACAGCCAGATCAGAAGGGAAAATATATTTCTTGTATCTTATAAGAGAGCCCAAATACTTTGCAGAGTTCTTGAAAACCTGATCGGTCTCTTCAATGCAACTGCCGCTCAAGGATATCGATATGGGGGTGGGTTCTGCTTTAACGACAGACGACACCACTGAGTTCTTGAAGCATTAAATTCTACGCTGTTTTTCATTCTCCATTAGACAATGCTTTCGAGAACAGAATTTGATGAGCTTATCGTACGCTGCCGTTGTAGTTCCACAACCGAAGGACAAGGATTTGAATCTGAAAACCAATATGAAAATCTGTGAGCACTATCGTCAGCAAAACATTTTAATGGATTAAAAGTTATAAGTAAGAGATCGTTAATGAAAATGAGAAAACGAGTTAGAGACAAAACGGAGCTCTGCGGCACACCAGAATTTATTTCTTGAATATCTAGCTTTCGTTCAAGATACTACTTAAGCTGATAATTAATTAGCGTTTCCATGACCCTTCAAAGATTGGTAGGTAATTAGAAGTTGAAGAAGATTCGTCTTTTTTAGGGACAGGCTGGACAAACGCTGCTTTCCATCCTATCGGGAAGAGATCATTAGAGTAGGACAGATGGAAAAGCTTACGCAGTGGTCTTGCCAGTGTTGAAGAACACCTCTTCAGAACGATAGAAGGGACACTGTCAGGGATAGCGGATTTGTGTATATCAAGGTCTTTAAGGACTCTAGCAACTGCACGAGTGCGAAAAAAGATTCGTCCCATGAAATCATTTACGCTCTCAAGTACTGGAGGACTCAAAATACTTTCTGGCATCGTAGATTTAACAGCGAACTGCGCTGCAAGCAAATTGGCTTTTTGCCGAGAGCTGCAAAAAAAGATCTCATTAAATACGAGCGTTGGATTCAAAGATGAAATAGAATTTCGAATAGTTTTTTTAAAACGACTAAAACAACCTTTTTGGGTAGTAATTTTTGGGTAGTATGTTGCATGAAAATTTTGCAAACTAATGATGTTAATGTAGTTGCAACAGCAAGGCTTTTGAAAGCCAACAACACTGCTACGGCAAATCTGATAGTAAAGTTGCAAAAGAAAGAAGATGATGGGCGTTTCTTATAGGCTACTCCAACCCTACGCTCTTCGAAAACTTATGTGCATCGAGATTTACGGACTAAAACACGCGCCCGAAGAAGGATGCTGGTAGCTTAGAACAAGGATATTATCTCTAAAAATAAAATAATACAAACAATAAATCTTTTTATTTTGACAACAGAGATGAATTAAAATAAGAAGCAGCAATGACAATCCACACACTGATTGTCATTGCTGCGTCAACTATTCGATACCAGCTCTACTAGATCTGTTCCGGATTGCAGAAATATTAATGTAAACAACAGAGCTTCTTAAAAAGATTATCAAACTGTTTCGATGAGTTTTCAATTTTCTTTTTAGTTGTAATGCCGTCTGCCCATCAAATTATTACCAAAGAAATAAGCTAAGAAATATTAATATAAACAAATATAAGAAACAAATTAAAATTTTATCATATAATATACATGTCCTAGGAATTAGGGGTCATTTAATAATTTTTTTTTTATTAATCATTTTGAAATAATTTTTTTTATTTGAAACACACGTTACAGAAACTCAATTTTACGGAAATAAATTATGAACTTAAAATTATACCAGCATTAAGAACACATTCGAGAGGAAGAGCGAGCGGAGGATGCATTTTTGACTACAAAAAAGATTTGTTAAATTTCAACTGTAAGTTTAAACTATTTGGTGACATTACTTGTCTAGACGTGTTAATAAATCAAACTATGTAAATTTTAACAACTGGGACTCAGGTTTCAATGAAGTTAAAGAATTCATGATGTGTGAATCAAACACAAATGTGTTGTTGATTTGTGGCATCAACACAAGACTAGATTCTGAAGGAGTTGAAAACGAACGGGTATGTCATGAGCGTAAATCCAAGGATTTGATAAAAGCACAAGAGGTCCCAAGTAACATTTTTCCTCTCATAAAATTCTCCAATAACCTAATGAGACTAATTTAAGGGACCCAAATAATCTTGAAGAATTATTCTAGATTATTATAATACTGCTAAAAGCGTTGAATGGCCTAGTTATGATAGCCTCTCTATACTCCCTACCAGAGTTGTATTCTTCTTATGGGATTGCAGTTACAGAATATTGAAAAAAGACCTCTTATATGACTCTACTAAAGCTCGGCTAAATCTTGTTGTGAGAAAGCGTTTCTTGCAATGGGAATTTCTAAAAGAGAATAGAGAAAATGAGAAGCGAAAAGAGAATAAACCTTAGCAAAATTATATCTTTCTCATTAATTTTTTTTTGAAAGAATCAAACTCTTTAAAGTTTTTGTGCGTATATGTTATGGCTTAGAACTGATGGGCTTGATATGTATTGGTGATAGTATTTATTTTGTAAGTCAATTATTCATTATTTTATAATGACGATACATTATTTTATGTTATTATTTGTTCGTATATGGGAGCTAAAAATTAATGCGATTGAAATTGTATATACTAATTTATAGATTTACCTCAAAAAAAAAACAAAGCCCCTTCCAAATAATGCATATTTAAATTAGTTAATTTATACTTTTTATCAAGGATAGGGTTACCTTGGATACTTTTGGGAATCAATTAATTTTTGAGTCAAATTAAATCTGAAAAGCAATCCATATGAGACACTAAGAGTATTTTTATGTCACAAAATAGAATTACCCAAGTAACATTTTTCATCTCACAAAAGTTTTCAATAGAGAAACGGCGAAAAGTTAAAGTAATACCCATTTCGATTGTTAAATATTTTGTATCGAGATTAGAAAGAATCTTTTACATGCTATTGTTTTGCCATTTATGTTTGTGAAAATTTTAATGCACCTAAATTTATTTAAAAAAAAGGGTTTTTAAACTAAATAATTTTTAGAATTAATTTCAACATATCCACATTTTGTATTGTGGTAACATTCAAAATACTCAGAGAATATTTTTTGCGTACTTAAATATGGCTGCTGTTTAGATGAGAAAATTCTTTTAATAATTACAATAAGACCATTATTAGAGTTTGGTTTCCTCTACTTTTACTCACTCTCATTTACTAAGTTTATATTAAGTCTTCTTATGGGAATATTCATTATATTATGGGATTATTTAAAAAAGCGAGCGAGATAACAAGTTAAATATATATTGAACTAATTATCGCGAAGAATGCTAATTTATTACAGTTGTTGAAATTGTGAAATATTCAATTATTATTCAAATTATTATACCAATCATACATTTTTTTTGTAAATTTGATTTACAAAATTATAAAAATGTTTCTTTTTTGATGACATGTTTTAGTCGACGGCGACGATCAATCTTCTAATAAAATCCACAGCCCTTTAACAACAAATGTTGAATGCTTCGCTGTTTGATATGTGTTACTTTTTGGTCGCGAAACACTTGCATTTTCAAATTTTTGAAAAAACCTTTAGAACAATAAACACTTTTCGGAAAATTAAAACAGACCACTCACATCCATTTAATAATCTCGACTACGTCCCTGACTTGGCGTGTGACGAGTAAGTATGTGATTCCATGTGCCAATTCGAAAATGAAACTCCTATTATAATCCTGTAATAAAATGTTGTATACCTTAAATTCTATAAGGTTCGTTATAGAAATTTAAAATAGCTTATACTCCGATAAGTCAGTTGTTATGGGATTGGAGATATATAGGCTGTTAAATTTCATAACAAGATTTTTATAAAACTCTAAATTCTTGGAATCTTGTTAAAGGAGGCAAATTTGTTTTAAGTATAAGATTTAAATTATTGGAAAATTGTAGAGAGCTAAGTTCTTATAAAAAAAACGTTATGAGAATAATTTAAGTTTCGTAACAAGAAATTAACTCTAAGGATTGTAATGGGACATAAAAGATGCTTACAAGATTGTTTTTCAAATTTTGGGAGCTTAACTCTGGAGAGTATGTTAGTTGAGGTAATATGTAAGTTATTGGAATTGTGTAACTTAATCGGACTGATAATACTTAATGGTACCAGTGAAAGGGATAAATTTGGAGAATTCACATTTGTGGGAAATCAAGGAAGCTCCGTCATTGATTACGATCTGGCTGGGGGTAACTGGAAATCTATAATCTCTGATTTTGAAGTAAAGCAAGTTCTTTATTCAGATCACATGCCGTGTATTGCAAATGTTGCTTAAATGGGAGTGAAAAAAGAGCGGATTTAAAACTGTTACCAAAACTGCAATGGAGAGAATCTTCGGCTGTTATCTACAAAAGCCAATTGGTTACAATTTTGATGGCGAATGAAACTCATAGTTTGAAAAATATTGAAAATTGTATCAAGATAGCGTACCCAGGATCTATCAGTGGCACAAAAGGTGAAGTGTTTAAAAAGCCATGGTTCGATAAATTCTGCATGGCAGCGAGGAACGTATACTACACATGTATCAACCGAATTAGGCATAGGAGCATATAACATTATATTGAATACCGGAAGCATACCGCAAGAATATAAGGAATCTCTTATCTTCCCGATTCATATAAAGCGAAACACGATGGATCCACAAAATTATAGAGCTTTTTCGTTTTTAAATGCATTTTATAAAATATTTACTTCGATCCTACAAAGTCGACTGAGAAGGTGGATAGATGTTTACAATCTTATGAATGAGTTCCAAGCTGGATTTAGACAAGGTTATTCTATTATAGAAAACATTTTTGTCCTAAGAAGTATAGCTGATAGGTTCCTGTCCCAAAACAGAAAATTTTATGGACCGAAATAAATTAATATACAAGATGTTTAGATTGGGAATGTCACACAGGTTTGGACGCGTTCTACAGAACTTATACTTGGACACTAAAGCAGCAGTATGGGATTAAATAATTATCGGAATGGTTTCAAACGAAAGGAGGTGTAAGGCAAGGATGCACGCTAAGCCCAAGTTTGCTCGCACTTTTCGTGGAAGACATAACCAGTTTGTTACCGGGTGAAGTCGAGTACGCAGAAACCCTTATCAAAGTCCTATTGTTTGCTGACGATATCGTTTTACTCGCATACTCACCTAAGCCCTTCAGTTCATGATAAATAAATTCAATGAATACTGCACTTTATGGAAATTAGTGGTCACCCTAGAAAAGTTAAAAGTTATGATATTTAAAAGGGGTGGATGAAGATTAAGTCGAAGAGAACAATGGATATATAACAATGAAAAAATTGAAGTCGTGAAGCAGTATATATACTTAGGAGTGTACTTCAGCAAGAATCTTAAAATGGAAAAACATCTCAACAAAAATTTAATAAAAGCAAAAATGGCAATAAACATAGCATGGAAAGAAAATCTTCGCCGAAAGACACATTGCACATAGCGTCAAGTATAGGGTTTTCGATCGGTGTCAGAAGCAACTTTGCTGTATGCAGCTCAAGTTTGGGGAGGGAAAAAATATGAGACCGTTTTATATCAAACGCATATTTCGACTTCTTCTAAATGCTCCTAACTACATGTTTATGCTCAAAACTGGTATCTCGCCTGAAACCTGAAACTACAAGTAAATTATATCACCAATGTGCTAAATATGCTTGATAATCGTGTTACAAAAAAGGCTATCCGGTGCAGATCTGGATGGTTCTAGGGCTGGATGAAATTAGGACAAGAAGCGGGTATAGAATTAAACGTAAACGATTCCAGTAATTGGAAGCCCTCACTCTATTAGATGATTGCAAGCCTGGATAACAGAGCCAGAGCTCGATACGCAGACGTGGCAGGTGAATCGATTTACCGGCTGGTATATAGCAAGCTAAAAAACAACTTAAATAGTTTAAATTATTTTAGAGATGGCTGCACTACAGAAGAAATATCCTGCGTCTTTAGATTAACGCGCGAACTGTTAAACCTTAACTTCATACCACATCGGAAATATTTACCTGTGCTATGTAAAATGTTTAATATGGTGGAACGTGACAACATTTTTCATTTTGTTGGTAGATGTTCTATCCTCAAAGAAACGGGGTGGCCGTGGCGCGATAGTTGTGTGTTCGCCTGTCAACCTCATGGTCACAGGTTCAATCCCTGCCGTAGTCTATGTCTTCTTGTTTTTCCATTAAAAACCAATTCTAAAAATAAATGTCATACAATGAGTTGCTGGTTTGCTCATTACATGGTGTTTAGGCATAGAACTAACAACATGTGATTCAGTAAAATAAGTATACCGATAAAATATGACAAAGAATAAAAAAATTAATGCGAATTATAAGAGACATCGATAAATAAGACACGGAAATTTCTCCGCATTAGTTCAGTCGCCATCCCTGGAGATAAAATTTGAGACAACAACCACGTACAGTCTCCGAATATCGCGCCACACATCTTTTCTATCATTCTTTCTCTTCCCTAACATCACCCTGACACACGCGCTGTGTTGAAACATTTAAAGGGTATTCATATTCCCTTGAGCGCGTGTAGATTATAAAAAAAAAAAAAAAAAAAAAACCAGAAGACATGTGGTTGTCGAAGACATTCTACCTGATGAGCTTACATTAAAATACCTTAATGAAATTAATGTACCCAAAATGTTCAAGTTTTGTGAAATTGCATTAGCTTCTAGAAGCAGAATTTTAAATGAAAATTTTTAAATCAAACTGTACTTTAATTATTTATTCAATCAAGAAATTATATGATTGTGAATCAGGCAGACGGCAAAGCCAGGCTTTTAAAATGATTGTTTAGAAATTTGTCAAACCACTTACGGAATAATAAAAAAACATTATCTATCTATCTATCCCTACGTCTCATCAGGTTAAAAGAAAATGTCAACATGTCAAAAGAAGACGCATCCGGGGAAAATCAACTTGCATGATTCTTTTTGATATTGAAAAAGCTTTTGATTCTTTATGGCACAAGGGAATAATTTATAAGATAATAAAATTTAAAATTCCGTTGCATTTGTGCAAAATTGTCCAGAGTTTTCTTTAAAACCGATGTTTTAGTATTCATGTCAATAACAATGTTTCGTCAATAGTCAGGCCCAATTTTGGTGTCCCTCAGGACTCTGAACTTAGCCCTATTTTATATAATTTGTACACTTAAGATTTCCCAACCAACCCTCACTGTGAATTTGGTATTTCCACTGATGACACAGCAATATATTTTTCAGATGAACTTGCTCTCAACTTTGAGAAGAATTAAGTGCAGTCTATAGAAATATTACAAAAATATTTCAATAAATGGAAAATAAAGTTAAACGCTGACAAATTCCAAGCTATCTTTTTTTCAAGAAAAAGAAAATCTTGTTATATTCCCAGCAACAAATCCATTATTACAAATGGTAAGAACATAGTTTGGGAAAATTCGGTAAAATATCTTGGGATACATATTAACACAAAACTTACATTCAACCATCATATTAATAACACTATAAAGAAAATTAATATAGCTATTAAGCTGCTTTACCCTCTTATAAATCGAAGATCTTCATTGACAATTGAAAATAAAGTAATAATTCTAAAGGTCATATTTCAGGCAATACTGCTATACGGAAGCCCTGTCTGGGGAAGGGCTGCTTTGTGTCATATTAACAAAACTTCAGGTGTCACAAAACAAATTATTAAAAATGACCACCCTTTTCGTTACTCGACAAATGATGTTTAAGGCGGCTTTACATGGATCTGCATCTGCATACTTCAAGAAAAGTAGAGCGGGCCAATAATATAAAACAGACATAAAAGTAAGAGAGGGTACACACTAATAAGTTACTCGAACTCTGCTATAAGTTTCTTAACACATCTCACAATCACATGTTCTTAGCGTTCAGGTATGTAGTTTTGAGAAGAAAATGTTCGTTATTTTCGTTGTTTTTAAGCAAACTGAGGTGAAATGGTAAAAAAAAAATTGAAAATTCGTTATCTGAACGGAACAAATTATGGTGCATATGAAAATGCTATAATGAAGATGAACATGTTCATCTTCAATGTTGTTATCCGGTTGGTTAGCAGTGAAGTAAGTAAGTTTGTTCCTAAATTATATATCTATTTACCTACTTCTGTTCATATAATATTTATTTTTCTTTTGTTTAGGTATTCATGTATTTATTTATTTATTTACTTATTTATTTATTTAATTATTTACTTATTTGTTTACTTATTTATCTATTTATTATTGTTGTTTTTATTGTTTATTTATTTATTTATGTATTTAATTATTTATTTATTTATTCATTACAATTGTTTAATTGTTTGCTTATAATAACACTTATTTTGTTGTTCTTTAATTATTTATTTATGTATTATTATTTTGTTCCTCTTCTATTCAAATATACAAACAGACTTACAAGATATCAGAATTAAATTCTAGTCATTTATATAAATATATATATTGGAGGTTTTTCTTTGTTTTTCCTTTACATCAAATCTTTCCCAAATACATTTTTCTTAATAATTAAAATAATGTTTTAGAAGTACTCGTAAGACTTTACATGTCAAATCACGATATTGTAAATTGTGTGGTTACAACACCTTTTGAACTGATTTATTGCAAATAAAAACACTACTACTACTACTCAAATTATTATCGGGGTGGATAGATGCAATGCTATAATACGAATTTCATTTCACGGAACCTGATGTAATTTGCATTATATCGAGATCACTGGCGGATCCTCGGGGTGGTTCGGACCCCCATCTTGAGCATTGGAAACGATAAATTAGTTAACTATTAATATTATAATATGACAGTCAGTTTCTCTTCGATCAATGTTTGGTAAGTTATTAGTTTCACCTGACGTCTTTATGTTGACATTCGTTGAAATTTAAACAACATTTTAGAGCCACTTTAATAGTACATGGATTTATTTGGATCGGTATCTGTGACTTGGACTTCAGAGTGTCATCGCGTGGTCTTCTCCGATGAAGCAAAATTAATTTGGAAGGCCCCGATGGCTATAGCAAAGTAGCAAACAAAAATATTACTTTAAAAACTATCTATTGCCACTCTTGGCATGCGCACCATGTTTAGTCAACAAGCAGAGAAACTAGGTCCATCTATTGTTATTTTGTATAAGATAAGTGGTGAAATTTATTATTTATAGAAAGTAAACAGTGCTGTAGTGCTGGGGGACTATAAGAAAAATTCCCTTTTTTTCATTTTAGGGAAGAGATTGCTTTTAGAGTTGAATTCAAAATAAAACAAATAAAATCTAATTTTAATTTTCCAATTAAATTAATTCTTTATTTTAAATCAATTCATTTAGAAAATTGTTTCACTTTTGTTAGTTTTCCGTTTCAGTAGTGCTTTTAAGGGCTGCGATTTTTGTTCTTCTTAAAAAATGCAAAATTTTATATAAGCAATTAAATTATAATTTCGTATTACCATACTTTTTGGTTTTATTTGCATCGGCCAGAAAATTGTTTAAAAAAATTTAATTTAAATAAAGCCATGTACTTTCCCTATATACATACATACTTGGAACTAACTAACTATTGAGTTTTGATGCTCGAATTCACTTGTGATGGTTTTTTTTGTGATAATTTTGAACGCGCTCAAGGGATTATGAATACCCTTTATATGTTTTTAGCACAGCGCGGCATACAGTGAAAGAAGAGAAAGAAGGATAGAAAGATGTGTGGCGCGACGTATTGAGATGGTGGTTGTTGCCTCAGATTTTATCTTCAGGGATGGCGGCTGAACTAATGGGGAGAAAATTACCGTGTCTTATTTATTTATGTTTCTTATAATTCGCAATATTTTATTTTATTTCGTTGTCATATTTATGAGTAGCTTACTCGATCACATGTTGTTAGTGTTATGTCTGAACAGCATGTAATGAGCAAACCAGCAACTCATTTTCTGACAATTTTTAGAATTGGTTTTTAATGGAATAAAAGAAGACATAGACAATGGCAGGAATCGAACCTGTGATCACGGGGTTGGCAGGCGAGCACATATCTATTGCCCTACGGCCACCCACATGGAAATAGTAGATATATGCGAGTTCAGTATCTGCTTTATACATTAAGAGTATTAATGAAACCGTGTAAGCCTTCCCACTGCGGAAAATGGAAAAATTTACCACACACGTTGTAAACGTGGTTAATGATTTGTTTTCTTCTTATATTTTAAATTGATTAATAACGGTTTGTTTATTACTCTCATTTAAAATAATACGAGGAAGATAGACAGTTATACCAAGCCTATGACAGATAAACGTCAAAATTAAATGCCAAACATTTTCCACATTTAACAAATTCAGATGGTAAAGTACACAAAATTTTGCGGAAAAGTGCACCATCTTTTGGTAAACTTTTTAATTTTGTACAGCTCAAAATTAAGAAACTAATAATTTTGTACTCAAAAGGTACCTAGTATTTTTTATTGCAAAATAATACATTTGCCAAAATAATTAGGTATGGAAATGTTTTTCATTTTTTTAGTGGTTTTCGAAGAGCTGTACATATGTTGTGAAAATTGGTCTTGTTGGGATGAAACAAAAATCGTTTCCACTGTTTTATTTTTTTAGTCTTAAGTTTAAATTTTTTTTTTGATAGAAGAAAACAAATTTTTGTTTTATTTTTTTGATGAATTTTTTGAACCAATTTTTCCTACATGTTTGTAAGTATGCAGACAAGATACACATTCAAGTAAATAGGTAACCTACGCCTTGTTTTTCATGACCATATAGTAATGGGAAGGTTTCCATTATTATGAAGTACTTATGTACATAGGTACTATGTCTGAAAGTACTTTTAGTTTTGAAGATTTTGGATTTTTTGCCCGAAACTGATTTTCTACATTCAATAAACAAAACTGAGCATGTTGATGCTTCTTGATAGTGGAAAATTTGAGTTATGATACCTACATAGATAGATTAGGTATATGTACCTATAAGGTAGGTATTTTTTTTCACAAAAATTGTTGGATAACTTTTTAATGGTAACATACAAGATTTCATTTCATTTATTTATTAATATAGATCTTTTACATTGGACCTTATGGCTTATAATGAATAGTAAAAGTTACAAGAGCATTTTTGAATTTTAAATAAATTTCATTATTAATAGTAAGTGTAATTTGAATTTAAAAATGACAAGAAGATTTTATAATTTTCATTTTCTTCAAAAATATTCTATACTAAATTTAATTTAATTTGAATTATATTGTACTGCGAAGTATCTGAATATGACCGCATTAAACAGTTTGACACCGCGAAATCTTCTCACAGAGTAGGCTAAATTGTTCCACAAATTTACGCTCAGATTTTCCACAACTGAACCTCGGTTGCAGCAACATGAAAGAGCGAGACGAGCTTGTGTAATGTATTTTTGTAAAAAGATGGGATGGTTCTCTCTAAATAATAATAATATTCAGTCTTTTCAGAGAAAAATAGTTGAAGTATTGATACAGACTATAGCCGAGAATATTATTTCTATATCTAGGTACATGGTCGTATCTTTTGAGATTGAAAACATAACGACATACATTTAGGTTTCTTTTCGTTTCCGAATTATGAGTGTTGAAAATTTGGCAACGATATGTTATGATCGGTATGACTAATGTTTTCGCCAAGTATAGTCGAGTAGTTATACATACCTACTTTCCAAAATAACAATGGGAACTTTATTTACATAAATGTTATTCAGTTTTTTCTCCGACCCTAATCCTTTTTCTATGGAACGTGCCACAACCGGAAACCGGCTTTCTCCTCCTTACTGAAATACGTGCCTACTACCAACATCAACATTACCTATCACTAAAAAAAAAACAACACACATTCAACTGTACATAAAATAATTAATTTTAAAGCAGAAAATCTTCCAGCAGATGAGCCAACAAAAATATATAGGTAGGCATAGATACATACTTATGTATGTATTACACAATATTCAACCAAATAACGATGCCACTATGCAAAGTGACCACGAAGTTCCATCAAGTAGGTATACGCGTTGACAAAAAGAAAACAAGACATACATACTTACAAACATAGCTACCGTCCTTTTTTACTTGGGATTATAGGTACTATAAGGCAAGTTATACATTCGTGAAAAAAAAATTCTAAGAATCAAACGTGTAATTACGATCATAAAAAAGTGATCGCCAAAAAATGTCTGTCAATCTGTCAATCTGTATGTATAACGAGCTACAGCCTAAACGGCTTAAGCGATTGCCTTCAAATTTGGTATTGTGATTATTTTGGCATTCCTCAGAGGGGAAATTGAAATTTTATTTTAGGCCTATAAATAACGGTACCTGCCATATGACCTTGAAGGAAAATCTTATTTTTATCTAAAGCGGCTCCAACGATTTTGATAAAAAAATTTGAGAATTTTTTGTTGGTAATAGCTATCATTTGATATGAACCAAGTTTACAGGAAAAGTCTATTAACGGTTTTTTTTAATTTTTGGTAACGGTACATTGGATTTCTGTCAAATTTTATATCTGGGAAGATCTAAGTAGCTAAATTATTTTTGCATATCAAAATTTTGGGGCCAAGATATAATAACGGTTTTTGGTAGAGGGGCTTAATACAAGCATTTTTTACTATGGTAGGGGGGGTCTATCTCCCCTCGTTTATAAAAATTTACTTAAAATCTTTAAAAAAATATTTAAAAAAGAACGGCAACACTTACAGTTATAAATTATACCTTTTTCAAAAGTCAGAGCCCTACAATTTATAATTAATTTTAAATAAAGTTGTTTTAGTCAATAGTTTTTTAAATAATTGACTTCAAAATCAAAATTTATGAAAAAAAAGTTACAAAAATCACTTTGAATATTATTTTTTTCATGATTATGGATATCGATAAAAAAATAATTGATGTAGTTAACTGCTCCAATTATTTTTTTACTAAACACAGAAAACTACTTCTTTTTATGTCTTCTAGTTTTTAAGATATGTAATTGAAAAATAGTAAAACTATACTTGTTCTTTAAACCCAAAAGATTCTTTAATTTTAAAGAAACTTTGCATATAATAAAATTTTTACCCTCCCGAAAGCCTATAGTGAGCATATTATAAATTGTAGAGTTCTGACTTTTTAAAAAAGTATAATTTATAACTGTAAGTGTTGCCGTTGTTTTTAAATATTTTTTTTTCTAGATTTTAAGTAATACCTACCTAGGAGCATTGAAACGCAAAAAAAATCAAGAAAACAAAATATATGACAGCCGATTTGCGATACATACACCTATTTACCCTTTTTTACACCTACACTATAACTTTCATTCCACCCTCCCTCTTACAATTTGCAACCACAAGACTTACCGAAAGTTGAACCAAAAAAAACAAAAACAAATGCTGCTATACATATACAATTGACTACGTTACACTCAAATCACGATTCCCTAACCTTTTATCATAATGTATCTACCTATCTACTAGAAACAAAAATTATTTCTGAGTAACTTTTTTTTATATTATCTCTTATTGCATAGACAAGCTCACAAAACAAAGAATAAAAGACTACTTGAGCCAAGCCGCCAACAACAAAATTCTTTTGCAAAGAATTCTCTTCCTAACCGCGCGTCACTGATATCGCAGTGGAATTCTTGGGAACTTAACCTTCTTGTGTGCGTGTAAAACGAAATTTTTGTTGAAAAATGCAAAATTGACCTCTTTTATAAAAATTAAATTAAATAAACAGTGGGTGCAAGAAATTCTAGCCTTTTTAAATGTAATACAAAAAATGCCAAAAATATTAAAAAAAATATGTGGGATATTAGCTCTCAATCGCTAACAACTGCACCACAAATGTTGTTATTTTGCAAAGCATTTTTAATTGGGGTGCGACGAATTTTTTTTTTACAACGGCTGTTATGATACTACGAGTACTCATGGTCCTTTGCTTTAAAAAAAAATAAAAAAAAAAAAATAAATAAAAAATCAGTTCGCAAAATGAAATTGCGCAAAATATTGAAAAAAAAATGCATTTTGTTTTATTGCCTAAGAAAAGTTACTGTAACTATTTCCAAAAAAAATTAAAAATACAAATTCCTGCACACATGCTTAGACTTTGAAAGAAAGTTGAATTGACTTAGCTGGCTTTTATACTTTGGAAGTTTCATCAAATATTACATTTATACCACAATGCAAATTTGCGCTATTTTTCATAGTGTTCTATGATTTCTCTTGGAATAAATAAATAAAAAAAAGAGACGCTACTAGTTTTCAAAATCTATAAGTTATATTTAACACATGAATTATTGGTTTTCACAAGTACATACCAAAATTTAATGAATTTTTAATGATTATAGTGGTTTTAAGAAATAAAACTTTTTTTGAAATTTATATTACTTAATAAATATTTTGCCCAATATATTTTCAATCCAAACCCGTTTATTTCATTTAAATATTAAAAAATTTGAACGCTACAAAGCTTAGCGCAAAGCACTAGTAATTTTTGCCATGAGATATTCCCTTAATAAATAGGGACAACCCGCCTCTCGCCCTATCAGATGGATAGAATGCATAATAAGTACAATATCCTTCCACCACAAATTTACTACTAAAAAGCTACAATTAATTCAAAACTCAAAATATTTAAAGTCAGAAAGTTTAATGCTAACTTGATACACGCCTCTTCTTCATTTGATTCGTTTTGAAGTTTTTTTTAGCTGCGGTGAGCCAGCGCTTTTGATTTGAAGCGATAAGCTCTTCAACATCTTGTTTTGTTCCCAAATAATAGGGTGGGGGGGGGGGGGGGGGGGGTAATAGAGTCTGATAAAGCATTCCACATTCGTATTGTACGACTAAAGAAAGAATTACTGTATACTTGATAGTACATCCGAAGTTGGGCTCAAGGGTAAACTGATGAGCATTTCTAGAAGCGCGATATTACGGTTGAATAGTTTAAAGGGAGGAATTCAACTGGCGATGAGCTTTTCAACATCTTGAAAGAATTACTGTATACTTGATAGTACATCCGAAGTTGGGCTCAAGGGTAAGCTGATGAGCATTTCTAGAAGCGCGATACTACGGTTGAATAGTTTAAAGGGAGGAATTCAACTGGCTAATTGGCTAATTGCTTATACAAATAGCGATAAAATAATGAAAGACATGAAACATTTCGACGGTGCTCGAGAAATGTAAATGCTTCCATTATAGTTCTATCGCCTATCATTTTTAGAGCTCTATTTTGAATTCTACCTAAGAGACTCAAATGAGAGTTGGGAGCTCCTGCCCAAATTTGCGAGTTATCTCCAGCTTTGGACAAATAAAGGCGTTATAGGTTACAGCTAGATCAGGAGGGGGAAAGAATATCTTGCATTTATGAAAAAAGGCCACACACTTTGCAGCGTTTTTGGCGACATCAAATATGTTTTCATTTCACAAGAGGTGGTCTGTGAGTGATGCACATGCCAATGACGGAAAGCTTATCGGTTTCTTCAATGCAAGTGCCGCTCATGGATAACGGCATGGGAGGTGGGTTCTGCTTTAAAGACAGAAGACAGTACTAAGTTTTTCAAGCATTAAATGCTACGCAGTTTTTTATACTCCATTGGACAATTGGCTGTCGAGATCAGAATTTAATATGTTTATCATATACGCTGCCGTTGCAGTTCCACAAGGAAGCGAATCTGAAAAGCTGAGGGTACTGTCGTCAGCGAAACAGTATAATGGATTAGAAGTTTCAGACAAAAGATCATTGATGAAAATGCGAAAAAGTTTGGGAAGGGGAAACGTAAGTGCAATTGGACGGTTTTAAGCGGGTGAAGAAGATTCGCCCTTTTTAGGTTCAGGCTGGCCAACTGTTGTTTTCCATCCACTCGGTGAGAGAATAGTAGAGTAGGACAAATGGGAAAGCTTACGTAGTGACTTTGCCAGTGTTGAAGAACGCCTCTTCAGAACGATGGCAGGGATAATATTCGGCCAGCGGATTTGTGTATATTAAGGTCTTTGAGGACTCTAGCAACTGCACAAGTGCGAAAGAGGATTCATCCCATGAAATCATTAACGCTCTCAAGTACTGGAAGAGTCATAACACTTTCTGGCTGCGTCGAATTAACAGCGAACTTCGCTACAAGCAAACTGGCTTTTTCACCAGAGTTGTCATTAAAGACTGTCGTTGGAACCGAACACGAAATTGAATTTCAAATATTTTGTACAAATTATCAAAAATTTACCTTTCGGACATTGTAGTATTTTTAGCCTTAATTTTTGGTCATGCAAAAATTTGGTTCTTTGAATGTGAATGTTGCAAGTCTCTCTACGTCGTTGAAACTTTTTCCGGTTTTCCTCAGTGGGGTTGGCTTTATGATTCCGGAAACTTACTTCTAACTAAAATGAACAACATCTTTTCAGCTCAAATCAAACCATGCACATTCTTTCGGTTTGATCGATTTCACCCTATTCGGGGTAAAATTTCTCATTCCGAGAAGCATTGAATTTGTTATTATATCTGCGCTGAAGAAATTATTGAGACAGTCCCAGTTGGCATTCTCATATTGCCAAACGGTTCTCTTATGAGCCTTTTTTTTTAGCTGAGAGGTGTTGTCATGAGAAATTTGCAGAGATGACACAATGGTCTGATGTGCCTACAGGCGATAATACATTTATCGTGTGTTTATCAGGTTCAGAGGTAAGGAACAAGTCTAGATTGTTGGCGGTTTGACCTGCAACGTCAGGTATTTGAGTTGGCTCGTCAACAAGCTGAGTCAGTTGGTTTAACTCAGCAAAGACCTCGACAGACCTTCTCTCAGGTGTTGTCTGGCTCGAAAAGCGGAGCCAACTACCTGTGGGAAACAATTAATTGAATGGAATGATGATCGAGAACCCTTGACAATTGAGGGTGGATTTTCCAATGAACCTGAACAATATTACCTGAAACTCTACCATTATTGTTTTTATTTTTCGATTGGTAAGCATGTTAGATTTATTTGGTTTCATAAGCCGACTTCTGATATTAGCTCTCTATTCAAAACTGTTTAATGTCCTCACACAATTAATAAATTATTCCAAAAATAACCAAACAAGTTTTTGCATAATTACTTACCAACCCCTAAAGTTCACATGAAATAAGTACAACTTTAAATTATTAATGTCGCACTGAACTTTATGATAATTATGCTTGTAAAACTAGTTATCACGTTTTTTTTCTTCAATCAAAACATCTCAAATAGTATTTTTTTGAACTAAAGTATTAATGAATTAAAAATAGTAATATATTCAAAATTAATTATTATAATTCAAGTTTGGTTTTTAAGACTAAACAAATCTATAGTAGATACATATGAATACGACCTACACCTTATCAAGTAAATATACAAACATTTTAAATGGCGAATAGTTTTCGATTTTTGATTTTGTTTTGTCTTTTTTTTTATTGTTTTAACAATATTGGTATGGCATACAAGTTATTTACAATATGAGATACAAGTTGTTTTGTTTTTCTCATATGGTTTTTTTATAACGTTGTGCCAAATAAGTTATAGTTTATAGTGCTTGAATTTGTGACATCAGCTTGTATACTTCAAAGATTTATGGAGAAATTACCTTTTTTTGAATTGTTTTTTTTTTTTTTGAAATAGCTAATTCTAATTTTGTTATTATTATAATACACGCGATTTGTAGTTACCTAGTTTTGAGCTTGCAATCTTACAAGTGTTTTAGCGGAAAATTAATTTTGACCTTCAGTTGTAAATTAAGCTGTTGAAATCGATGAGAAAAAGTGTTTTAATCATACATTCCATATAGTCTTGTATATCTATGTATATTGATAGTTTTGTCAGACATACTTTAACTTACCAAATTTGAGGAGTTAAATCTATTTACTATTAAACATGTTTTAGAAGTTACAAGTTAACTTCAAACTAGAATTATCGAACACAGCAAACCTGGGCCTTAGGTTGTTGTCAAAACGAATTTTATTTTGAATATTTTTGTGGTACTATATTCAAAATATATTACGAAATTGTCGTTAGTGGCTCTACCGACTGTATTCAGAACCAACAGCATGCAACTTAGAAAGCGTCACACGAAACACTGCATATAATAAGAAAGTAGAATAATTTTGCCGGTACAGTTCACGTAACATTTTATTTTATTATTAAAATACCTATATTGAAATATGCGAATTATTCATGTAGTCGTTGTCATTTAGACTAAGGTTTTACCTGACCAAGCCTAATGACTTAAACAAATGTGAAGCATGTCTGCACGCATCTACAAATAACGCTGTGCCCGAAATACATATGCATAGTAATGGGTTATTCATTTTGCGGTTTCAAAAGTAAACGTAAATAAAACATATAGGATATTTTGTTTCACGATATTTCTTTTTTATTATAAAGTTTGAACGTTGACATTATGTGTGAAACACTACATCATTTAAATGACCACCACGCGAATTGTTGCAAGCATCGATTCTTTTGAGGTAATTTTCTACCACTTTTTGACACATATTGGGCGGTATTTCAGCCATAACTTGACGAATATTGGTTTTCAAGTGTTCAAGAGTTAAAGGTTTATCTGCATAAGCACGGTCTTTCGCGTATCCCCACAAAAAAAAGTCCAGCTGTTTCAAATCGCATGATCTTGGTGGCCAGTTGATATCGCCATGACGAGAAATTACGCGGCCAGGAAATGTCTCTTGCAATAAACCCATATTCGCTCGAGTTGCGTGGCATGTGGCAGCGTCTTGTTGAAACCGCATATTCTCCAAGTCGTATTCTTCAATAGCAGGCAAAAAAGTCAGTTATCAGATGACCATAACGCTCCGAATTGACGGTGACAGTCGTTTCGAAGAAGTAGGGCCCAATCATACCTCCGGGCCAAAGAGCGCCCCAAACAGTGACTTTTTGTGGATGTAATGGCCTGTCTTCAATTACTTGAGGATTCTCAGAACCCCAAATACGACAATTTTGTTTATTAACGTACCCACCGAGTGAGAAATATGCTTCGTTGCTGAAGAAAATTTTGTTCGAAAAATCGCCGTCCACCACCTGTTGTTCAAGCACCCATTCGACGTATCTACGACGTTGTGAATGGTCAGCTGGTTTCAGTTTTTGTGCGAGCTGGACTTTATATGGACGTAGGTGTAGATCCAAATGCAAAATACGCCATAATCTGCCGTAAGACAGTCCTAATTCCTGAGAACGAAAAGGAATCGAAACATTCGGGTCTTCGACATATTTTCCATTTTCACTTACAGCAGCGATATTTTGAGTGGTACGAGCGAAACGATGATGCACAAGCCTTACAATATCTGTAACCAATCCAAGTATCTTCACAATTTTGCCAATTGCTTGCGTAGTTGGACGATAATGTAAACCATAATCTCCTCTTAAATCACGATATGATTTTTTTTTAGATTTTAGAGATTTTTTTATATTGGCATTTAAAAAAAATATATATTAACATACAAAATTACAAAAATCTTTTAAGCATGGACGGCAAAGCAAGGCCATGCCTGATTGACAATTCATTTTTTTAAGGTAAATAATAAAAGATTTAATATTGATAATTAAATAAAACATTAATTAAAAATCACCATTAAGTATTTTGTTTCTATAAGATTTTTGCAGAATTTAAACAATTTGCTAACATCCATTTCCTTCAATAGCCCTACAACTTCTTCATCTGTTAGTGTAATGCATCCGAAAATATTTCTTCTAAATTCTCTCAAAATTGGACACCGCCCCAGGAAATGGAAAACATCTTCCCTTTCTTCCCAATTGCACAGACTGCATATAATTGGTAGGTTTTCCCTGTGTGGTATATAGTTCAGGTTCAGTAGTTCTCCTCGCAAGCGAAACATCATAGCTATTTCCTCTACCTTGTGTTCATCTCTGAAGTAGTTATTTTGATTAAGGGAGTACATTAGTTGACCATAAATTGTCCGGTGGAGGGAACCAGCTGCATCCTCTTGGAATTTTGCTCTTGATTGCGAATCCACACGCTCAATCCGCTTATATAACTGTTGTTTCCAACTTCTCGTATCCTCCAGATTAATATTTAGTTCTATTCCACATTCTCCAGCTAAATTCAACCAATTTTTAAAAAACCCTTATTTGTTTTGTAACATTTGTGCTGCTGCCTTTTTTGCTAGTCGATCATTAGGCATTGGCATAACTCTGACACATGGTCGACCTGCAGCTTAAGCGTTTTTGTAAACAATGGTGACAGTCCAGTCTCGATCATAACCATATAGTTAGGAGAGTTAGGTGGAAGGTGAAAAGATCTCTTAACGAAGAACCTGAGAAGCTTTTCCACAGTTTCATATTTTCTTCCTCCCCAAACTCTAGCAGCATACAAAAGGACGGACTCCGCAACTGCCTCGAACACCCTACATTTACTGCTGTGAGCTACATGTTTGTTGTTCAAGCAAGACTTCCATGCAATATTTATAGTACTTTTGGCTTTTGTAAGTTTGTCTTTCAAATGTCTTTCCATACTTTAATCAAATAGACTCCAAGATACTTGTACTCTTTGAAAATCTCGACAATATTACCGTTGTAATACCATTTTTCACTGGCACATGCTCTGCCCCCATTATTGTTTATGATCATCACCTTCGATTTTTCCAACTTGACCACTAGACCCCATACGACACAATATTCATACAATTTCTTAATTATCAGTTGCAGCGTTCCCGGATAGTTAGCCATCAGTGCCACGTCATCCGCAAATAAAAGGGCTTTAATTTCGATTCCTCCGTACCCAATACCTCCTGGCAAAAAGTCGATGAGATCTTCCAAAAAGAGAGCAAATAAACTTGGACTCATCGTACAGTCTGCCTAACTCCTGTTTTTGTTGGAAACCAGTCCGATCTAAGATCAACATTCCAAACAGCTGCTTTTGTATCTTCGTACAGGTTTTGAATTAAGTGGCCAAATTTATGTGGTATCCCCATTCCGTAAAGCTTGTGTATTAATGCAATGCGGTCTACCGTATCGAATGCTGCTTTAAAATCTACGCAGAAAACATAGAGCTTTTCCGTCGTTTGAGGTTTGAATCTGCAATACATTTAAGAACAAAGACGTGGTCTATCGTAGAGTATCCAGCTCGGAAACCCGCCTGAAACTCCTTCAAAAGATTGTTTTCCGCAATCCATAATTTAAGTCGGCTTTGTAGCACTGCCGTGAAATGTAATGCCTCTGTAATTGGCAGGGTCCGCTGCACATCCTTTTTTATAGATGGGGGATATTAGAGCTTCCTTGAATTGGTCCGGTATGACTCCGTAATCGAAAATATTATTAAACAAGCCAGTGAGTGTTTTAATTAGACTATCTGTCCAATACTTGTACAATGCGGAAGGTATTATGTCGGGGCCAGCCGATTTACCATCTTTTAGTCCTTCTATTGCTGATTCTACTTCACGCTGGGTGAAAGGAGCGCCAAATTTACATCACAAAAACGAGGTGCTGCATAATAAAATTGTACCGGATTTAGTGCTGGTGGGTTTAGAAGTTGCTCAAAATGGTTCTGCAGTAACTATGAGCCTAGATTGGAGTTGATAATATAACTTTTTCCATTTAGTTTACGAGCCAATTTACAGAACTCTGAGCTACTCTTACTTAGAGCTAGCTTACGACCCTCATTCTCGTAAAATTCTTTTTTCTTAATGCTGACAAGGATTTTGAATTTTTTGTTGGCTTCAAGATATTCGTTTTTTGTTGCTGCATCATTGAATATCCGAAACCGTTTAAGCCACGCGTTTGATGTGTCTCTCGCTTTCTTGCAACATTCATCGAACCAAGGTTCTATGAAGGTTGGAGATTTTCTATTGACAATGTTTGGTACCGGATATGTTAACTTAATTATTTTCTCTAAGCTAGAGGCTTCCTGGTTTAAAAGGTATGTTTCCAGGGACCTTTTATATATACATGCTTTAGCGTTATTCCATACAATTTTGGGTAGCAGTTCCATTATTACATTAGGCTCATTTTCAACTTTTCCATGCATAAAATCTACTGGCTCCTGTTTCACTGTAAAGTCAGTGACATAGTTGGTCCATTCACCTTCCAGGAAACTAAAGTCAATAACTGAAGTCCCCTGTCGCCCGACAAATGTCAGCTCTCCTGCTCGGTCTGCCTTACTGGTTCCATTCAGAAGCCGTAATCCAACAGAGTCACACAGTTCCATAAGCCTGTTTCCTCTTACATTACTCGTTTGGTCTTTTGAATTACGCTGGATACTCGCTAAATTATTTTCTACTCATCCTTTATTACCTACTCTTGCAGTAAGGTCTCCAATAAGAAGTGTGCTAAGGTTGTCAGTTGCACTGCACAGCATAATATCCGTTAACTTATCAAAGTCCTTATCCCAATGGTTACAATTAAGATACGTAGGAAGTATACGAAATTTTTTCCCACCCATGTGCATGACAACGTAGATCGTATCCTCATAGGTCTCGAAAGTACCTTTCCATCTCCCAAGATCATTCCTTAAACCAAGCAGAAGCCCTCCGCTAGCCAGTCCTTTAACATGTGTTCGCACTGCTGGTGCTGTCCGAAGTTGGTATTTAAAAAAAAGGACTTTCATAGTTTGTCGCGCTGATGTCCATAAGAAAGGTTTCATAGAGAAAAAATAAGTGAAACTGATTTACAAAATTATAAAAAACCATTAAAATTGGGTTTATTTCCCAGGCCTGATACATTGTAAGATAAGATTTTAAATATTTTAGAGCTAAAATTACTATAATGGCAAGATTTCTTAATACTATTGTGGCAGACGGCATTAAAATTAAAAACGTTGGTTATCCTCAATGACGTGCTGCTACTTGCGTCATTTATGTGAAGACTAGGAACGCACTCCATTGATCTGTCATCTAACAGCTGCCGCAGTACTGTCATTCCGCATTCGTCACCACATCGAAGTGAATTATTGTTGTCAAAGTAAAAAGCTTTTTCACAAACAATTAATGATTCACCTCGGATTTGTGTTTTGATCGTTTTGTTCCTTTTTTAAATATCTGCTTTTAGATCCTGCAAACATCTCCTACGTGCCCGGGATGCAGCTTGGTAGTCACGATGCATGGATACGCCGGTGTTCCGCAGTTTCGAATTCGATGACAAAATACGTGATACATCCTCCCTTTTCCCCAGTGTTACCATTACGTTTGCCCTTTTACTATATTTGTTTGTAATGACTCTCGTTGTTGTTATTGCCTTAGAATCTCTTGTTTGCAAAAGGTTCATGCAAATACATTATGCCTTTTCCGCTACATTTGTCCCATCTTCCGCTGGCAAATGCATCACAACGTTTCTTGGATTTCAGTTCCAGAAACTCTACTTGACGTTCCAAAGCGTTGCAACGAACTTCTACTTCCTTAAGCTGCGATTGAAGTGCAAGATCATTGCTTTGAAGGTAATGAAGCTCCGTAGAAATACCCTGTATATCAGCTTTTGAAGGTAGATTTTTCAGCTTGCAATCCAATACAGACGCCACTATGCCAGCTACCAAATTTTGTAGATCGGCAACCTACAGATGCTTTTGGCTGGCTAGAAGGTGACATACAGTTTAATAATTCCGTCCACAGTAAATCGTCGTAATGAAACCGTTTATTCCGCTGAGCATTGTCATCACTATCGTTGATGTTCTTATTGTTTTTTGTCGGTGTTCTTTGCATTTTGCAACTAGGTGTTTTTTTTTATGTGGACTTTAGAGAATTTTTAAGAAGTGATTCTCGTCGGCTTTATTGGTCGTAATGATGATTAAATGAAAACAATTTTTATTTTATTTTCCCAACGTTTCGAGGGTGGTTGCCGTCTTCTTCAGGGGTGTCTTTATTTACAAAATTAAAAAGAGATATAATGTTGTACATATTGATACAAAACAAACAAAATATGACTTACATAACGTTAAATTTTAAGATCTTTAATATAAATAACAATAATTTGTTTGAAACAAATAAAAAAACAGATTAAAAACAGATTTTGAACACTTCTCATTTGAAGATTAGTCTACGTTTTATGATATTTATTGTCAGAAACTAATGAACAGTAAACGGCAGATATATTTTGTGTCTTGTTTGCGGTTCATATTATTTTTGTTGTTAATTATATGCAGTGTCTCTAGTGTGTATCGTTTAGATGTATGTTTTTCTGTTGCAAGGATCTCTACTCCAACGAAGTTTGGTGTGTGACCGGTATCAACGATGTGAGAAGATAGTGCCGTCTTCTCAGAACTGTTTACGCGAATATCTGACTTGTGGTTCGCCATTCTTTGCATAAGGAGTTCTTTGGTGGTGCCGATGTAGCAAAGATTGCAGGATTCATCCGTTTTCCCTGGCAATTTATTTTATAAACTACGTCTGAACGGCAATTTTTGTCGGGTTTCGTCTTCAGGTTGGTGAATAGGGATGCAACAGTCTGGTTCATCCTATATGCCAAGTTGACTTCCGGGTTGTTTTTCGTGACCATTTCTTTGAAATTTTCGGAAGGTTTAGGCACATAAACGACACTCTTGTAAACACATCTCCTCTCTTCCAACTTATTTTCTGAACGAACTTGGTGTTTTTGACGAAGTATCAAGTTCCTTATAACTTCTATCGGAAAGCTGTTGTCTAAGAGTATTTGCGTAACTTTTTCTACGTTCGCGGAGTGGAATTTTCGGTCACTCAACGCAAAAACTTCGTTTATTAAGTTCGACGCAGTGTTTATACGAATGTACTTGGCTTGATTAGATCGGAAATTGACAAATCGCCCAGATGCCATATCTTTATGGTATCAGTCGAAAGAAAGTCGATCATTTTCGCGGTAGACCTTAACGTCCAAGAACGCTATCGATCTGTTTTTTTCCTCTCTAAGGTGAATTGTATTTTTTCGCTAAACTGGTTTAAGCATCGTAAGACATTTTCAATTTCTTCTCTATCCACAATCGCAAAGATATCATCAACGTATTTTGCTATAAACTAGGTTTGTAGCTTAGTTTAAAACATTCCTCGAGTAAGAAATCTAAAACCAATTCCGCAATCGTCGGTGAAAGAGGATTTTCCATTGGCATTCCGTGTACTTGTTTGTACAAATTGTCCTTAAATTGCAGGTAGCTGTTATCTTTTAGGCAAAAATTTAATAATTCGATAAATTTGTTTTGGCTCAGCTTGGTATTTTCAGCTATAATTTCCCATTTCTTTTTAAAAATGTTGGTTGCAAGCTGAACAGGAACATTAGTAAAAAGAGAAACAGCGTCATAAGAAACTAAAATATCGTTTGTGTCAAGCACAAAATCTTTTGCTTTGGATTTAAACTCCAACGATTTTTTTACAGAGTGAGGAGATTTTTTTGTGACACACTGTAATATTTTACCCAGGTACTTTGAAATTTCGAAACAAGGAACTTTCATCGATGACGGTATCGGCCGGAGAGGCATATTTGGCTTGTGAATCTTTGGTAAACCATATATTGCAGGTATTTGTGCTGTGTAGGTAGTCATAATTGCTTTTTCCCTATCATCGATCATCTTATTGTTGTGCAACCATTTCACAAATTCATTGTTTTTGTTTTGTGGAGTAGTGAGGGGGCTTGCTCTTGCGACCCTGTATGTAGAGCGGTCAGACAGTAGTTCCGTCATCTTGTCTTCATATTCCGTCATATTCATCGCAACAGTTATATTGCCTTTATCAGCTGCTACAATTATGATGTTTTTGTGTTTTTTAAGAAAATTTACCGCATCTTTGTGTACCTTCGTGATGTATTTGTCGTATGCGTCGTAGTGGTGGTAACGTTGAAAAGAGTGAAGCATATTGCTATATTGCTATATTTGTTGCTGTTGATTTTTAAATTGTTTGTGTTCTTGTGATGTTATATTTTCTTGTATTCGTTTGTTAAGCATTCTAACCTGGAAATAAGCGAAACATTTCACAAAATAAAACAATCCAACAACACACTTAGAATGCTTAACAAACGAATACAAGGAAATATAACATCACAAGAACACAAACACTTTATAGAGTTTCCCGTCGAAATCAAATGGCTTCTGTCCTTGGGAAAGAAATTTTCTTTGCCAATTGGCAAAAATACGTTACCTCTTTTCCAACTCATTGCAGATGGCGAAGAAATCATAAGAACAGAAAAAGATGAAATAGGACAAAAAGAAACTAGAGCTAAGTATAGCAATATGCTTCACTCTTTTCAACGTTATCACCACAACGACGCAGTCGACAAATACATCACGAAGGTACACAAAGATGCGGTAAATTTTCTTAAAAAACACAAAAACATCATAATTGTAGCAGCATGATCGGTTGGGATCATCGGGATCCTCGGAATGAGAATTTTCTCACCTTCGAATTTTTCTTTGAGTATCGTCGCATAAGTCACATTGTTCATCAATTTAATTACGTATTTACGTACAGTTGCAGAGTTTTTTGTTGGTTTATGTTTCGAAGCATGATAACTACGGAGCAAACTTTTAGGCGTAAATTCTGCGGTGGTAACCCAGGCACATCCAACGAGCTTAAAAATTCAATTGGATAGTTGGTAGCTTCATTTTCTTTGTAACACAGTCAATCGATTTGAATTATGGAGCTTAGATCATCTACATAGTTATTCTAAGTGGCTAAAATTGCTCGCTCACTCACCCATTCATTATTTTTGTAGTTAGTAATGATGTTTGGGAATATAAGTTCGTCTTTCGGTGAGACGAAATTACAGAAATTAAGAAGAAATAAAATCAAACCGATCGATTAGTCAGCAATTGCTCAGAGAAATCTTCAGCAGATGTTTGATTAAGCAATGCAACTCTCATGTTTGTTGTCGGCTGAAGTTTCTTCACGCCATAGATTTGATGATTTTAGGCAAGTGTTTATTTCGCCCACAGCCGTCGATCTTGGAATAACTGGCAGTGTTTAGCGGAAATCGCCAGATAGTAGAATCATTGCTCCTCCAAAACTTCTCGAGTCATTGCGTAGATCTTTCAATGTTCGTGTTGTGTATGCAATTTATAAAGAAAAAGAACCCAACTAAACTCTTTGAAGTTTACTGTCTCGCTGCCTGATCAAGAGTGAGTGCGTAAGTCTATTAGATTTACGTTGTCACCTGTTGAGCAAGTGACAGATGTATGTAGGCTGCGTTTATATTCTTGACTGGTGGGTATTCAACATCTCCCCTCTAAGATAAATATATGTATAGTTAATTTGCAACCCCAAGTCTTTTCGGAGGAACTCGGTTCTGTACTTGACGCTGAGCTGCTAAGTCTTCTTCAGTATGAGAATATTGAAAATGGGGACTAATCTGCTTGCCTTGATGTTCTCGCCTAGTTAACCCTAATGTTGTTGTTGTTGTTGGGGATATGTTTGAGCTATCTTCTGCTTGTAAAGGTTTTTTTTGAGAAGCCTGCTTGTCACATTCCTGGAAGGTTAAAGGAAAATTAGAATAAGATTCCTCATTTACCGAATGTCTAGGTTTTAATTCTTCAAATGACTTCTCCAGGTTTTTGTTCCTACTTGCACTCCATACATAACTGTTCAGTGTAAGTATAATACCAGGTTACCATGTTTCTTGATTTTATTGTAGTTTAAAAATTTGGCGAAAATTAAGTCGTTTGGTTGGAACTCCTTCTGCTGGTGTTACATTGCTCGGTAAGGTTAGGTCTTATAGGTTTGAAGAAATGTTTGTATTGCTAACGTGGTAATCTCCTCCCCTTCTAAATTCTCATCGCCCGCTTACATATATCGACAAACTTTTCCGCCTGTCCATTTGACTGCGGGTGAGATGGTGCCGTTCGAATGTGCTATATACTGAAACAAGTATGTCTGGAAGTCCGAACCTAGCAAAAACTTCTCTGAGAACACCAATACTTGCAGTGGTTGTAGTCGTCTGCATTCTAAAAATTTCAAGCCACTTCAAGTAGGACCACAATGATCTAAAACATCGAATTCTGAAAGGGGCCCGCATAGTCGAGATAAATTCTTGACCACCACGGTTTGGATGATAATGACCACGAAGATAATGGGACCTTGATAGGTGCTGGTGCTGCCGTTGCATACGAAGGACATTCCCTGACCACTTGCATTATGCCTTTGTCTATGTTAGGCCAATAAACATAACTGCGTGCGAGTGCCTTCATTCGAGCAATTCCTGGTTGCCCAGTATGCAGCTGTTTCAGTACTTGCTTCTGTAATGAAATCGGAACAACAATTTTATTTTGCAATAATATACAACCTTTTGCTTTGCTTAAAGGTTCTCTGCGGAAATAAAATAGTCGTAGATTTACATCCTATTTTTCATTTGCATGCATTTCCATGAAGTAAGGAGAAGCTGTAGAACTTGTTTTAAAATTGGATCACTTGCCGTTTCTTTTTGAAGGTGATTGAACTTGGCCGGTAAATTTTGGACTGAAACTGTTAAAACTTTGTTGACTTCATCTTCAATTTGGATTTCAGCAATTACGAAATCATCTTCTTTTTCAACAGTTTATCGATTTATTTAACGCGATAATACATCGGCATATCCAAACTTTAAAGTACTTACGTATTTAATTTTGAAGTCATATAAAAGCAATGTAAGAGCCCATATCTGTAATCGATGTGGAGTGTAGACAGGAACTCCTTTTTTCGACCCAAAAACAGCCAAAAGCGGTTGATGGTCCGCCTGTAGCAAAAATGTTCTCCCATAAATCCATCTGTGAAACTACTTAACACAACACACCAGTGCTAGTGCTTCCTTTTCGTACTGGCTGTAGTTTTGCTCCGTTTTAGTTAAAGCCCTTGAAGCATGCGCCACTGGCTTTTTAGAACCATCAGAAAATCTATGAAGCATAACTCCACTAATGCCGTTTTTCGATGCATCCCCAGCAACACTGATATCTTTTGCTGCATCAAAATGGACTAAAAGCAATTCTGATTTGAGTGCTTCTTTCGTTTTGATGAGCGCAGCACGACAATCGTCTGACCAATAAAACTTTTCATCGTTCTTGAGCAGATTATCCAATAGTGGTGCACGTATTTCACGTATATTTACAATGAACTGCGAATAAAAATTGAGCATTCCCAAAAATGAACGTACTTATGTAGTGCCCTTTGGCTCCGACATGTCTGCAATCGATGATATTCGTTTTGGGGCGCGTCTGCGACCGCTGCTGTCAATCACAAACCCCAAAAACCTCACTTGTGGTTGGAAAAACCTGCATTTATCGTAATTTAGTTTGAATCCCCGCTCTTTAATGCGCTGTAATACCAGCTCGAGAGTCTGTTTATGCTGTTCAATAGACGCCGCAGCTACGATGATGTCATCAATAAATGACACTAGCCATTTCAATCCACTCAACATTTTGCTTGATATGTGTTGGAACGTACCTGGTCCCGTCTGTACACCCAGAGGTAATCTCTGGTACTGCAATAACCCTTGATGAGTATTAACTGTTAAAAGCTGTTGCGAATCTTTGCTCACTTTAGCCTGCAAGTATGCATCTGACAGATCAATAGTTGAAAAATATTTACCTCCCTGCAGTGTTATAAAAATTTCTTCCGGCAAAGGTAGTGGAAATAAATGTGGCTCCAATGCACTGTTGATCCCAGTTAAAAAATCTGCACATATTCTGATACCACCACTAGCCTTTTGCACAACAACAACAATTGACGCGCTTCACCACACCTAAATTCTCAATGCGATTGATTTCTTTATCAATCCGTCGAAGTGAGGCAAAAGGTAGCGGTCTCTTTTGTCGAAAACATGGAACAGCTCCTGGCTTTAGTTGCAAAACTGCTTCTGCTTTAGTGCATAACCCCATAGAACCATCGAATAAAATTGCAGACTTCGCATTTAGCTTACCTACTTCTCGCTGAAAATCACATGATGTAACCTGAGTTTCGCTGATTGTACCTACCACTTGATTACAAATTGAATTGATAGCAACGTCAAATAAATCCAATGAATCAATCCAGTCTATTCCCCAAATGTTAAGTTGGGGAATACTTGTAACATAACCAACACCTTCGAATTTCTTGTCTCTGAATGACACCATAAACTTCAGCTCGCCAGTTAGTATCAAATTTTGGCCACTAGCGTTTCTAGCAGAATGTTTTGTTGGTAGGATACTCGGGCTTCCCATGTCTTTCCACGTATCTTCCGAAAGTATGGTTATGTCAGATGCTGTATCGATCTTCAATTCCACTGTATTGCCATTTATTTGTAAGCATATAAATTTCCTTCTGCTAGCATGGTCTACTTTAGAAACTGAAAATATACTTTTAGATTCAATATTAGTTTTTGATTGCTTTGAAAATTTGTTTCTAAAATGTGTTTTTTTCTTATATCTCTTACTCGCGCTATCACAAAAATCTTCCTTATACCCTTGACGACCACAATCAGTACATTTATGTGAATTGTACCAACATTTTTCAGCATAATGCATGCCACCCGCAAAACCAGCATGCACTCTTTGGCGGGGACTTGATCTTCGTTTTTCCTTGATGAACCTCTTTGACCTAATTATCATCAGACCGACCTTCAACAAGTGCCACATCGCGCTTCAACACAAATATTCGTTCACAATCGTTAGCGAAGTCAGAAAGTTTCAACTTCGAACTGTTTTCATCTGCCTCCAGCTTAGCTAGCAACCGTGTTCTGATATCCAGATCATTCGCACTCGTCAAACCACAGACAAATATAAGGCATTTAAACAAATCCGGAGTTATTGATGAGAGATTAAAATCTTCATATTTCTTGTTAATGTAGCCAGCATATGTTTGATAATCGTCACATGATTTTTTTCCATCTTCAGGCAGTTATAACGCATTGCAAAAAGAGAAGTCGTACGGGAAAAAATCTCAGTTAACTTCTTTACCGTAACCTCAAAACTCAAATCACGTGACTTTGTTGGTAGAATAAGGTTGTAGTACCGATTATAGGTTGTCTTGTCTAGTTTCCTTAGCATCAACCTTACATTTGATGCATCGTCCAGCTCCTTACCATCCACGCTAAAAACATCTTCATGTCAGCCAAACCATTTAGAAAATGTCAACCCGTTCTCAGGGTCATAGACGAAGTTAGACAAGCTTGCGAC
Source organism: Philhelius pedissequus (assembly GCA_910595825.1). Taxonomy (NCBI): domain Eukaryota; kingdom Metazoa; phylum Arthropoda; class Insecta; order Diptera; family Syrphidae; genus Philhelius; species Philhelius pedissequus. Next base: position 244,589,302 of record OU343160.1, on the reverse strand, counting down.
AGTGTCTCCATAATCCTCTCTGCAAATGATTTTACTAAAGTGAATGATCCAGACAATGTAGTGTTGAAAGATCCCGCCACAAAAGGCTTCATCAACTCTTGCTGTTTTTCTAAAATATCATTCTGATTTTTAAGAAAAAGTCTGAACTGTGCTGAATCCATTGCACAATGAGTTCTTGTTTTTTTTTTCAAAAAAAAAAAATTCCTCGTCGCCACAATATGTTGTGTATGCAATTTATAAAAGAAAAAGAACCCAATTAAACTCTTTAAAATTGAACTTTATTGTCTGGCTGCCTAATCAAGAGTGAGTGAGTAAGTCTATTAGATTTACGTTGTCACCTCTTGAGCAAATGACAGATGTATGTAAGCTGTGTTCATATTCTTGATTGGTGGGTATCCAACAGTTCGGTTAAGTGCTTCTAATGCTCGTTTATGCGCCTCTGTGCACTCGACTCAGATGATGATTTTTGATGCTGATAAAACTTTTGCTATTCCCGAGTTTTTTGCAATATTACATGTTAGTTCTTCAATATCTTGAAAATTTAACGGCAATTTAATCCTGATTGAGCCGTATTTTTTTATAAGCTACACCCTACTACTACTAACCTTTAAATGTTTTAATACAGTGCGGGCATGAGGGTGAGGTTAAGGAAGAGAAAGAATGATATGAAATGTGTGTGGCGCGATGTTTTGAGACTGTAGGTGCTATTCCTAAAAAAGCAACTGCAAACGCAATGTTGAATCTTGCACGAACAGTGGCTAAAATTAATGACATGAGGAATGGCTCCAGTTCCCCCAGGAGCATCCAGGAAATATAAACCACCATTTCCATCATCAATTACCTTCATTATTGTATCATACACTTTCTTTTGTTGGGGATAAGACAGGGTAAATTCGTTTAAACTACTAATACTAATTCCTGGTGATCATATTCACGTTCCCCTTCGCGTTCCTATTCTCGATTAAATGCGTCATTTATTTCATGATTTGGCGCTGATATTCCTTACCTGACTTATAAACTACCGATTTACTGATTATTATTGTAACAAATGTGAGCCATACTAACGCAGCGCTCTTCACGGGCAATTTCTTGTTCTTCTTCAGTCAATTCATTCGCAATGTTTCGTATCCTTCTTGTATTACAGCTTTGTCGGGAAAGATTCGACCGCCTTGGTCGCGGCTTTGTTAATGATGATTCAAAGAGAATACAAATTACGGATTATTGGTTTCTGAAAAAAATTATAATTATCAAATTGTGAACCATACTTATCCATAGACAAAATTACGTTTAGCTGTCATTTGCGTTTTGTTATTCCATGTCAGATGCGTTTTTGTTATACCACGTTTTATAGTGACATGTATTCTTTTTGACGTTTTATGTGGTATATACACTGTTCAAATGCATGACATGCATAGAGAGTGTATTCGTATACGTGAGTTATTTTCGCGAATACACTCTCATATGCATGACATGCATTTGAACAGTGTATATCCCGCAGAATGCAGCAGCCTTCTTGGAAGTACGGAAAATGAATAAAATCAAGAAAACTTGAAATCTTGATGGCAGGGCACAGGGACATAAGTCCAAAATTCTTCTTCTTGTTTACTTATGTATATCCCATTTTGTTGGATCATAAGTCCAAAATCAAATTTTGGAATTATGTTATAGTTCAGTTTCAGCTCAAAATATATATTTACAGTATTTGCCTCAAACAAATCATGTCAAATGGGACATAATTCCAAAACCCGATTTTGGACTTATGTCCGCGGAGATATGCCCGGCACCAATGGCAGAATCATTGTTATAATTTATTAGCAGACCCGTCCGCGCGTTGTTACGACTTTGTTGTAATGCGTTCAATTATTAGATATTATATAATTGTTAAGGAAGTGATTGATAAATAATGATACAAATTTCAAAATAATTTTTAATTAATAGAAAATGTTTTATTAATTTTATTATAATTTAAAAAATAAGGTAGATTAATTCTAATGAGTAGCAATCTGTGCTTTCTATTAATTAAGAACTAAATTATGAACAATATTTCTCGTAAATCTGTCTTTCGTTAAAACGAATCAATTTGATGGTTTTCCAACGCGCACACATGCAACATACAGCTGTCCATAGGAGAAAAACGGATTCTCCAAATCCAAGCCACATATTGTCATTGTCTGTCCTACAATTACAAAAACTATGACTATTTTGTAGAAAATAAAAGTACAAATTCAAGTTTGAGTGGTTATTTCATTGGCGTAGCCATCTTGGTTTTACTAAAAACAACATAATCAACCCTGATGCTGCTTAGTGTTGCCAATCATTAAATTTTTTTTCAGTGAATTATACGATACGAAATCTGTACACGAATTTCCCATAAATGTACCAATAATTGTTTGGTTCTATGAAAACTTAATTTCCCTTCTCTCATTTCTCGTTATTCTTATTGTGAGACCAATAGCTAATACTCAAAAAGGTAGTTCATTCTATGAGGTACCGTTAATAAAAAAACGATAAAAAAAATGTTTGGCCAAAGGTTGGCTTCTGGCTCCCGTCGCGACGTGTTTTTCCGTCTGGAAAAGTAATTAAAAAAAAAAAAAGATTAATAGTTTAATTTACTAAATATTAAAAGTGTGTTATAAACGGTGATTTTTTTGGTTTTTGAAAATTCAAAAAAACACAGAAACTTGTAAAAGGTGAATGAAATTTGTATTTGGATCGATAAATCAATTTCTGCCATTTACTTTTTAAAAATAATTTCACTTAAATGTTGCCCGCGGCTACGCTTCAGGTGGTCCATTCTGAAGGTCCAAACTTTTTCACACATTTCGGCCGGAATTTCACCAATGACGCGTTCAATGTTGGCTTCCAAGGCAGCAATCGTGTTTGGCTTGTCCCCATAGACAACAGACTTAACACAGCCCCACAAAAAATAGTCTAACGGCGTCAAATCACATGATCTTGGTGGCCAATTGACTGCGCCAAAACGTGAGATCAACTGCTCACCAAATTCGCCTCTCAATTGATGCATGGTTTCGCGTGCAGTGTGGCATGTGGCACCGTCCTGTTGGAACCATATGTCGACCGAGTTTAATTCTTGCATTTTCGGCAAAAAAAAATCTGTTATCATCGAACGGTACCTTACTCCATTGACCGTAACCCTGCGGCCTTCATCGTCCTTGAAGAAGTACGGCCCAATGATGCCGCCTGCCCATAAACCGCACCAAACAGTGCATTTTTCGGGATGCATTGGTAGCTGCTAAATTGCCTCTGGCTGCTCTACACTCCAAATACGGCAATTCTGCTTATTCACGTATCCATTTAGCCAAAAATGAGCCTCGTCGCTGAAACGGACGTAGCTTGCGAAACACATTTTTCACAGAGCACGAATTTTGATAATAAATTTCAATAATTTGCAAACGTTGTTCAGGCGTAAGTCTATTCACGATGAAATGGCAAACAATACTGAATCGAAATGTCAAATGTTCGTGGAATGTGTCATGTGTGATCTGTCAAAAATATAAACGTCAAAAACCAAGTAGCAAAAAAATCACCCGTTAGTAACATAAATAAATTGCAATTGTGCAATAGTTACTGAATTTGAATGCTGTACAAGTCGACAACACCAGGGAAATTGAAATTTGGAGAGGGAGTCAAACGAACGACATCCACGTGTATAGAAGCCATCCGAATTCCACCTACTCCCAGTTTTCTTGGTATGGCACATGGACAAAGCATATGTACAGGGACGTTGTATCGTCCCAGAAACTAGAAGCATAGCAAGGATTGCTTATGTCGCAGCCCGCAATGGACAGAAGCTGCATAATTCCGTTATTAACGGAATCGATAATGGGGAGACAACAGTTCTGGTCATCTCAACACTCAATAATTAGTAGTCAGCTCTCGCTCTAACAAACGAAAGATAAGACGTGCATACGTTCATGTATCCCAAACCGCAGTTGCCCACATTCGTGTTTCAAAAAAAAAATGAGACGAGATGACGTGTTTTCTCATTATCGTACCTAGATTTAAGTTAGTATAAGTTAGAATAAGTTAGAATAAGTGTATGTAGAGACTCTCGTCTCGTACTACTCAAATGATGCTTCTGAGCAAAAGCAGGCCAACAACAATATTCATTGTATAAATAGTCAGCCACGAGGCTTAGCTCTTACTCCATCAGAGTCAGAAAACTATAAAGAAGGCAATGCAAATTAAATACTGTCAGTATCAACCATCATTGTAATATTTTATAAAAGTCTCAATAAAGTTTGAATTGAATTGAATGTTTGGCCAAAATGTAGAATACAGTAAAACCTGTCAAACTGGACCACCCTTGGGACCGACGGAAATTTGTACAATTTCCTATCTTAGGCGGACGCGCGGACCCGACAGACGTTGTCATGCATGATATTTCAAGCGATTAGGATATTCAACAAAGTTTGAAATGAGAGACAAGTAATATTATTTCCTTGTATGTTGTTTTGATATAAAATCAACTTTTCTAAAAACAATTTGTTACAATCACTAAGGTTTGTTTAATTTTATCTTAATGCGAGTTGATAAGAAATATTTTTTGTCAATTCCGGAGGAATATAAATGAATATAAATGATTAAACCAAGGCGAGAACACAACAGATATAATTGGCTATGTGAAAATACCAGATTTTCTAGATCCAACCCACAAATCGACATTGTTTGGCCTTGTGACTTATTATTAGTGATAGCAAATGCCAAGCGAATTGGAAATTGCAGACGTCTGAATGGAATCGGTAAGTCTAAAGGGATCATTGGTATTCGTGGCAGGAGAACAACTTTACCTTCAAATTTGCCGTTCAAAATTGTAGCTTCAAGATCATTGCTGTCACTTTTTTTATGACTAATCTTGTTAAGTTTATTACACCTTTAAATTCCCGAATCTATTAAATTATATATTTAATTAAACAATGTAATTCAAATAAAAAAGAAACAAAAGCAACACGACCGGCACAATTTAGTTAATGTAAACGAACTAGAAAATGAACTGTCCACTAATCTTCAAGACTAGAAATTGAGATGGGCGAATTAAAAATTGTAATAAGTGCTGCCGCCACAGCTATGCTCAGCAAGGGGTGGGTTCGCTTAATGATTTTAATTGGCTGATAAAAATAAGAAAAACAATGAATGCGATTAAATTAATTCAGAATCGAGTTAATTAAAAAATCGAACAAACTAACTTCGGAGTAAATTTTGAAACCATTTTTCCCCTCCAATTTTCCAAAATCCGAACCCGACAGTAAAAAGAGAACTTAAGCGACAAAAAAAAGAGATGACCAATAACTAGTAACTTAAAATCCGGAAAGGTAAATTAGAAAGTATCTTCTACTGGCGCTTAAAAATAAACCTACTTCGGTGAGTTTTTGTTATATTTTGGGGGATTAGGGATGCGTTGATAATGTTTCATCTTTTATATTAATAAAGTTAAAATTAGGTCGTTCACTAAGCAATTCTCAAAAGAGTAATATCTAGCGATCGGGGACCAAATGTCTACAGCGCTTTTCTTTTATGAAAGTGGTTCCAACGGACCGCCCGTCTACCATCATGACGTTAGATAAGTATTGCGCTATTCCATTTAATGCACCAGTTGCATCGATTTTTGGTTTCCTAAATATACTGAGAGAGTGCCAATAGCTGATGGCCTATGGCTGCCCTACTCCCCCCCCAGTAAATCCAAGGAAACACGGAATCACCTGTAGAGAAAAGAGGGAGAAAACGGAAGGAACAAGGATTCGGAATACCAAAAGAATAGTTTTTGTCACGATAAATTTTACCGTGACAATTCCCACCCTTTCCTCCTTGGAAATGTGTTTACTTTTTGAAAGAAAATAAACTATTTCAAATAAACTATATCAATTGTTTTCAGAAGAACAGTTATAAGGCTAAGGATCTTTCGTGCGCCAAGTACCACGATCTTTTCCAGAGACATCTTCCAGGTTATAAGTCCAAGGAGATTTCGAATTATACATGGGCCTACGTACTTTGGAGCTAATTTAGCTGCATAATAGTTTGCGGCGTCGGATAGAACAAAATTCCTTTACCACACGATATCCTTCGGAAAGTATTGAACGTCTCTCCTCCGGAGGTTGTAGGCTTCCGCCGATTTTTTTGTGACCGCCCGAATGTTACTAACTATATATGCTCAAAGTCTCCTAAAGCGTTCTCCTATATCTCCTGCTAATCCATCTCTATTTGTACCTACTGAATTAATACTAAGTCTAACCTGTTCATGTCCACTGGTTGACATTTCGTTCCCAAAATTCGCGTAATATGCTGTTATTCGTAAAACCTCGTGTTGGGATGTTCGGATTGCACAAGCTACCTTGGCTAATTGGCTATCCCAACTACGATGGTTTTCAGAAACATAAGCCCTCAATGTCGTTTTGATTGTCTGATTAATTCTTTCAGCAGGGTTGGCCTGCGGATGGTAATGTGGAGTGAATCTAATGTTTGGAGAATAACCCTGACATAAGAGTTAAAGTTCCTTACTACGGAATTGAGGACCGTTGTCACAAATGGCAATCTTCGGGACATCAAAAAGAAGGAAAACATTGTCCTCTAATTCCTTACATATTGCCTTCGCCGTAGCGGACCATAACGCAAATAAAAGCGGAAATTTCGTTATATAATCAACGACAGTGAAAATATAGACAAAACCTTTGCTTGATTTTTTTAGAGAACCCACTAAATCTATACTAATCATCTCCCATGGTGAAGAAACTCCTATTCTTTCACTCATAAGACCGGCTGGTTTATCGTTTACTGGTTTCACTGATTCACAAACGCTGCACTTCCTAACATACGTAGTTATATCTCCCCTCATTTTTGGCCAATAGTACTTGGCTGATACCCTAGCAAAAGTTTTTCTGACCCCCATATGGCTAGCTAATGAACTATCATGACACTGCTTGAAAATATCTAACCTACCTTTCCTACCGACAACTAATTTCCATTCATCATTATTTTCGTGGACTACTAAATGATTTAATTTTACATACTTAAACAGGCGGCCATTCTCCACACTCCAGGCTGGGTAAGCTAATGGGTTTGATTCGACCGCTGAGATTATTTTTCCCGGCCAATGGTCCATATCCTCTTCCGAGATTCCAGCCACCACCGGAACTCCACGAGACAACATGTCAGGTACGACATGATCTTTCCCTTTACGATGAAAGATCTCGTAATCCAATTACTGTATCCTAACAGCCCAGCGTGCCAATCGTCCTTGTGGGTCTTTGAGGTTACTCAACCAAATCAATGAGTAGTGATAAGTTACGACTATAAATAGACTACCTTCGATATACGGTCCAATTTCTTATCTGCCTACAGGACGTCTAAACAATCTTTTTTCGTTGTGTAATAGTTCCTTTCTGACCTGTTCAATGACCTGCTTAAATAGCATATCACTTTTCGCCATCCTCAAAATTTTGCGATAAAACGGCACCAATGCCATAATCCGATGCGTCTGCCTGCACTACGAAAGGTAGCTTAAAATCGGGGCATGTTAGGATCATCGCGGTAAGTAGACATTCTTTCGCTATCCTAAAACTATCCTCGCATTCCTTTGACCAAATGAATTTTTTGTATTTCTTAAGTCAGTCTGTTAATGGGCTTACTAAATTAGCGAAATTTGGTACGAAGCGTCTATACCAGGAAACAGTAACTATAAAGCTCCTAACTTCTTTCACATTTCTTGGTGCAGGTATATTAACCATACTTTCTACTTTCTCCGGATCAACATGCAATCCGTTTCTATCTACAACATATCCTAAGAATTTAAGTGATTGTCTACAAAAGTGGCATTTATCACGCCATACTTTCAAACCTACTTGTTGTTATCTTTCTAAAACTTCTTTCAAAATTCCTATATGCTTTTCAGAGGTATCTGAAATGATAATAGTATCATCCAGATATACGAAGACATATGGCTCAAGCTCAGGACCTAACACGCTATCGATGAATCTCTGTCAAGTGGCAGGTGCGTTATGTAAACCCAAATAAACTTCTTTGATTCCTCCGCCATCATTATCTGCCAGTATACATATTTAACATCCAATGATGTCAAAAATGTTGCGTTCCTAAGCTTGTCTAATATTGATAAGATTATCGGTAAGGGGTAAGCATCCCTTTCCGTTACTTGATTTAACTTTCGGTAATCTACGCAAAACCTAAAGGTACTATCCTTTTTAGTATCTATGTTTTATTGGGTCTGAAGAAGTACTAATTACGTGTTCAACCTTATTCGTTTTCCCTAAACCCTCTGGTATATCCCTAAACAGATATTCAATGAGACCGCTAAGTGTGTTCTTCTCTCAAATTCGATTCCTCTATGATCGATGTGGTTTCGACTGAAGTCCACATCTCCTGATTCGGAAAACTCCACATACGAGATTGTAAATCCGGAACGATGCCGACTGGGCCCAAAAGTCAGCACCCAATATCATCGCACGTGGAATTGATTGAATGATAATCCTAATAGTCTCAAACCTTCTACCCAACGCAACCACTTCATTGACCGATTTGATATCGGCCAACCCAATCTGTGTTTGGTAGAAGGGAGCAATATGTTTCATTAAAATTGAAAGTTTCCAACTTTCCGACAATGGTTCGCAGACTCTTGAATAGGGTTTGCATCAACGCTATATACATGCCCATAGACTCATCCCGACGTTGGGTACGTTCCCGAATTAAATCTAATAAAAGTTCATCGTAATTACCACAGAAGCGCCTTCCCGGTAAAAAGATCGACAGCTGATTTAAAAAGTCGAGGTTCTGAAACATTTCTTGATTCTCTTAAACCCTGTACTCTTTCTAGAAAAGAGTTCACCGATGAACCACATCGCTCACCAGAGAACTTTACGTCCCATTTCTCATTTTTTTTATTACGCTCAGAATGCCGGTTGCAGGGATCGACCTGCCGTTGACATTCTGAACTCGCATTTTCTAAGCCTGTAATTGTCGGCTGCTTTTCCTTAACTGGTGTTGAAGTACTAATTTTTTCTTTAACCAACGCTTCATCTTCTTCGTCGTCGGTTAAAGTTGCCAATAGCAGTAGAACCTCCCCGCACAATTCCGCCATTTCACTAACCTATTCGCTTGATACTGCCCTTGTCCTACCAATTATACTAAACGTCCAATCGGTTTTTGCCCTAATCTCCAAATATACCGCCGACTTTAAATTTTTTGGAGATTCCTTCAAGAGAGTTTTGATGTCGACTATTTTAATCTTAATCGATTTCAAATCCTCTTCATATGAAAACGGGTACTTGTACGATTCGGTCCTAATTGTATGGTCAAGCTCTAACAACAACGAAGCACTAAGCGTCTTTCTCATATCATCGAGTGAGCCCTGTTTCAACCCATGGGCCCTAATCTCATACACTAGCTAATCACTTGAAAACCGATTAATATTTGCCCTATTCATCTTGTATTAGTTTATTAATTTAAATTCCAAACGAAAGTAAAACGCAATCAAATCACAAAAGAACCGTTTCAATAAACCAATCAAATCATGCAACTCTACTTTTCGATTCACAATCCTCATAAAATTACAAAATCTCACTACAGAAAAAAAAAACAATCACAAAAATATCCCACACAACAAAAATTCCACCCTACAATATAATTTGTCCTTTTATCCAATTTGACAAATATATACTACACCAAAATCCAATAAGATTAATATTTCAATTTCGACAAATGAAAACCACTAAAATGTATGTAACCCAAAAGCTAAGTTCTAACCAAATGATGTTGTTTAGAAAAAAACATAAGAATAATATTCACATTAATTGACCGACAGAAACACCCGTTCTTATATATATTTATAAGCACTTCACGAACTCAAAGATAATTACACCTATAGAAAATCTCTCGCCTAAAGAATCAAAACAAATATACCTAGTTTTAAAATGCCACAGAAAATAGAATCAACTAAAATCGTACTGAAAAATAAAATGTAACGATAGATACGCACTATTGAAATCTACCCAAAATGTAATTATATAAAAAAAAAATTCCGTAGACAACGAATAATAAATAGATATGTATATACATAAGTATGTGTGAAATAGATTTGGATAAAATATAAGTCGGAATATTATTTATATGAAATATTATATGAAATTTTTGTTCACGAACATTTTGTATCAAAGCCAATAAAAATAAAAAAAAAGAAAATAAACACCTTACATGTTATCCACACTGTTTTACTGCTGTTCAATTTGTTTTTTCCCTGGATACCTATGTATGTAGCTTTTTTTTGTACCAAAGGTAATCCAATGCCGATAAACGGGACTCACTTAAACAGTACCAATTTGCAACCAATTTATAGATAATTAAATGCCACCAGAAAATCACAGAAAATTCCCAGATTATATTTATGTAGCTGTAGGGAGAGAAATAAAAAACAAGCAAAGTAAATTTGTCACAACAATGTATACAAAAACTTCCCTAAACAAAATGACGCCACTAGCACAGCACACATTCAGCTTTTTTAAAACAGGTATTCTCTTTCACCGAACAATATAATGTACGTACTTCTTCGTACTTTGTGTTATAATTATATAACACGAATATAGAACAAAGCCCTACTTGGGTGCCAATTATTACACCTTTAAATTCGCGAATCTATTAAATTATATATTTAATTAAACAGTGTAATTTAAATAAAAAACTAACGAAAGCAACACGACCGGCACAATTTGGTTAATATAAACGAATTATAAAATGAACTGTCAGCTAACCTTCAAGACTAGAAGTTGAGATGGGCGAATTAAAAGTTGTAATAAGCAGCGACAATAGAAAAAGCTGCGCCACAGTTATGCTCAGAAAGGGGTGGGTTCGCTTAATGATTTTAATTGGTTAATAAAAGAAAGAAAAACTGAATGCGATTAAATTAATTCAGAATCGAATTAATTTAATAATTTGTTACTACTACAGGGCCGTAGACCTGAAAATTGATAAAAATGGGCGCAAGCAATTTTTTTTTGACTCAAAGGAAATTTCAAACCTCTTGAAGCGGAGAGCGACGCCGAAAGAAAATTTTGAATTAAAAGAATGAAAATTACAATTTCAAATGAAGAATATTTTTATTGATAATTTTGCGTGGGAAACCTTGCGAACCACGTTATCCCTTTGTTCCGAAAGAACTAAGGCGGATTTTAATAGAGGGGTCGCGAGTCCTACAATTTCTGGAAAAACAACGGAACAAAAACTAACCTAATTTCACCAAAACAAAGTGCCCAATGAACAAATAACGAACGAAATACATATATGTAAAATTTAGTAGTAAGACTAAAAAAAAATTTAAAAAAACTTATCCTCTTCCAATTTCATCTCCTCTGTAAAATTGCTTTCCTGTATGTCTTCTTCTAATTTGTTCTCCTCAAGTTCTCCTTTCACATTTTTATGTTTAATTATATTTTTTCCCAGAATGTCACTAAAATTACTTTATTTTATAAAAATCACCCAAAAATTAATTCCTTCGGTTATTTTCTTAATCTGTCTTCGAATAAGATCTCTCAAAAAATTGCATTAATTATTTTTCCGACCAGAAGAACTTCCAGCAATCTTTTTCGTCTGTTGGAACCTTCTATTTTTTCTCTTTTTTCCCTGCGCTTTCAGCCAATTGGAGCGCGCGGACTTCTATCTTGTTTACTTGTAAGCAACTGTCAGCTATGCGTTCTGCAGCAGCCACCGTTGACGAAATCCAGCAGTCCTACTTACTCACACATAAGCTCTAGTTTTCGCACGTCATCGTGGAATTCGTCGATCGCTGGTATCAATTCCAGGAGAGCACGAATACGATGAACTCAGTCAACCAATTTCCCACTATTTTCTAACTTTTTGAGAGAAACCAGACGAAAGCATTACAAATCGAACAAACTAACTTCGGAGTAAATTGTGAAACCATTTTCCCCTCCAAATTTCCAAAACCCGAACCCGAAAGTGAAAAGAGAACTCAAGCGACAAAAAAAAAGACCAATAACTACGGAAAGGTAAATTGGAAAATATCTTCTACTCGTGATAAAAAATTAACTTACTTCGGTGAGTTTTTGTTAGATTTTGGGGGATTAGGGATACGTTTATAACGTTTCATCTTTTACATCAGTAAAGTTAAAAATATGTCGGACACTAAGCCATTCTCAAAAGAGTAACATCTAGCGATCGGGGACCAAATGTCTACCGCGCTTTTCTTTTATGAAAATGGTTCCAACAGACCGCCCGTCTGTCACCATGATGTTAGATAATTATTGCGCTATTCCATTTAATGCACCAGTTGCATCGATTTTACATTCCTTGTAAGTCCAGCGAATTCTTTCACGTAGCAAGCTGTAACATGTATCTTTAATAAAAACTTAGTTTCATTTGCACGATCTTGAAGGGTTTCTCTGCGAGTTCGTTTTGAGATTCCGTAGGGAACAGTTGTCATATCCACGATACAGTTAAATTAAAGTAAAATTAAAATTAAATACTTTAGAAAAGATAGAAGGTAGTGATGTATGTAATAAGTCAATTAAAGCTTGATTATTTGAATGAAGAGGAGTATGAAGCTATCTCTAAAATTATCAAAAGATTTAACAAATTATTTTTTAAAGAAGGTGACAGATTAACAAGTCCTCCAATAATTAAACATGAAATAAAAACCAGCACTGATTGCCAGGCAAATGCAAAACTATATAGGTATCCTCCTAAACATAAAGAGGAAGTAAGAAGACAGATAATTGAAATGGAAGAACAGGGGATTATAAGAAAAAGTAGATCGAAATATTCAAGTCCGTTGATAGTAGTGCCGCAAAAATGATAATTCAGGTATTCAAAAGTTTCGCATATTTATAGACTATAGAAAATTAAATGAAATTACAATAGACGAAAGTAACCACTTCCTTATATGGATGCCATATAAGACAAGATTTGAAGGTCGAATTATTTTACAACTATTGATTTAGCTAAAGAGTATTATCAAATTTTAGTAAAAGTACAAGATATCGAAAAAGCAGCCTTAGTAACACCACAAGGCTTGTATGAATTTAATAGAATGCCATGGTTGTATGGAAGGTACCGTTAACCCATTTCCGGTGGCTACTAGTTCCAGGTGAGCTAGAAGCTTGGAATTTCACATACTAGGTGTGTTTTATTGGGAATCTATACATTGTAGCGTAAGTAATTCCCAAAAAAACGCATCGACCGTAGCTTTTTTGTTTATGTAAAAATGGTACCCCTGCACAGTAGTCACAAGTAATGAAATAGTCTTTTGCAAAGTAAAATTAAGAAAATATGAAAATTATGAATAATAATTAGCTTTTATTCATATAAAATAGAAAGTAGAAAAACGTACCAATATTTAATTTATGTACAAACCTATTTCTTGTTTTCATTTTTCTGCATTTGTAATTTTAAATTCTAACATTCATTTTGCACCAATAGAAAGGAAATGATAAGTGAATGGGTTTGTTCATAGATTATGGTCAAGTCACTTTTTACACAGGGAAATCTTTGTATGGCTTTAAAAATCGTATATGCCTTTCACACGACGAAACAAAATTGCCGGAGATTTGCTTGTTTCCTTTATGTTTCTTGGTTTTGAACGCACACTACAACGTAGTTTAAATTGTTTACTCCCCTTACATTTCCCCTTTATATTTCATGCTTTTATTTATTTTCTGTGTAGATCGATAGCTAGAGTTTTATTTTTCAATTCAATTTACAAATTTACTTTCTGAGTATGTTTTGCTTTCAATTCAATATTCACTCATCAGACTGCAATTAACATACGCGGAGTAAGGAACAAATAGTTAACATTTGGTTTGCTATTTCCATGCACATGTCCAGAAAAACAAACAATGGGATGACAAAAATGTACGCCCAGTCCATGTCCATGTAGTGAAGCGAATATAATCCATGGCCAACGTCCATTAAACAGTGAAGAAAAGGCACATTTTGGGTGCTTTCATAAATGCATGGTTGCGAAAGTCACAACACATACCGAATATTGGTCTTTCAAAAATAAAAGTAAAACGGAATTCATTCAATAGATATTGATTGTTTTTTCAAAATGGAAATCAAAGTTTGTTAAAACAGCTTATAATTTATTAAAAATGGAGTTATCTAAGATTTTAGAAATATAAACTAGCCAACTATAAGAAAAAGAAAAAAAAGATTCAAAAAGATCTATTTATCTTACGAATGAAATTAATAATTATAACACTCCATGAACACATCCATCGAGATTCAATCCATCTTATCAATCGTACCAACAAAGCCAACAAAATCAAATTCGAGACTCGAATAAACGTCAACCAGCCATCCACCGAAACTTTTACTTTAGCTTTTTATCGACCGTAGCGAATTGTATGTAAAATGGTACGACGGATAAACTTACGGTGGATAAATTTCCCAATAAAACACGGCTACTCTCTAACGTTTAAAACCTTCTAGTTTTCCGGAAAATTCGTGTTGCGTTTTCGCAACATTAGCCGAAAGGGGTAGCAGAATTAATTTAAAAAAATTAGAGTTTTTTTGTTATAAAATTTAGGTATAAGCTTTATTTTGCATATTTTTTTGGAAAGATGAACACATATATATAAATATTAGTAGTGGTTGGGTGCTCTAAACTGCATAATGATACATATTATTATGATATATGTGATATGAATCGAAACATTTAGGATGAATTGGGATCCTACACTTCTGGCAAGAAAAAATTGTTTGACTGGTAATATTTCGACATCGAAGACGCTTTTCCATTTTTATTATTGTATGTTTTGTATCATCAAATCGAACCATTTGGTTAGGATTTCCTTCTCTTTGATGTGTTGGCAGAATATTTGATTCTGATCGCAGTAAGGAGTCTACAACATATGTTCTAAATTCAAGTTGTGACATTGGTGTTTCCTTTGCAAACTTTTTGCAAATGCCATAAACTTTCCATGCATTTACCAATGCTGCATCCAAACGCATCGAAATATGCGTTAGGAGCAGTTCTGTCTCAGGATGGACATCCAGTGTGTCTTGCTTCTAGAACGCTAAACAAGCATGGAATTAATTATTCTGCAACGGATAAAGAATTGCTGGTCATAATGTGGTCAGTCAGTTATTTTCCACCATACTTATATGGTAATAAATTTAAAATTTATACAGATCATCAACCAATAAAATACTTACATGCTAAACACAAGGGAAAAGATATGTCAGCTAGACATCAAAGGTGGCTTCATAAATTAGGAGAATATAATTTCAAAATAGAGTATCTAAAAGGAAAAGACAACAGAGTAGCAGATTTCTTAATTAGAATTGAGATTAAGGAGGACGTTAAAACGGCTGATGAGGAGAAACGTATTTGTAATAATTATTCTAAAATGTGTGAAGCCGACGTATCAAATATTCATGTTTTATTTAACTTAGAAGATGATGAAAATGAAACTTCAATGGCAACAATTCTTTCTGCGGAAGAAGAGTTCTTAGACCGTACTCCCATTAAAGAGGAAATAGTAAATATGTGTAAAACACAGGTCATATTAACTAATAATAAGATAGAAGAAATAGAAATAATACACGGTAAAAGAATTATATATATAAAGCTGGGTATGATTTTCAAAATTTAAATGACATTTTTAGAAGATTTATAAAAAAAGGATTGACAGGTATATATTCAGAACTAAGCGATAGCAAGTACAACATAGTACAAGAAAAATTAAGAGAATTATTCTCGAAGTAGTCAGATAAAATTCGTAAAATGTTCATACAGAGCACAAGACATAAAAGATGAAACAGAAGCAATCAAACAAATTTGCACTTTACCATGTCAAGGAAAGCTTACATTCAGGTATACAAGAAACTCTTAAGCAAATTAAATACAAAACATACTATCCTAATTTACTAGAATTAATTTAAATTGTAATTAATCAATGCGAAGTTTGCCAACAGGTTAAATACGATAGAAAACCAATAAAACTAAAACTTAATTTTACTGAAACCCCTTCTGATCAAAATGATATTTTACATATAGATACATTCGTTATTCTAAAATGCAGTTTTTTGACCATAATTGACAAATTCTCCAAATTTGGATTTGCTTATTATCTATCAGATAGAAATCATTGAACAATAATAGAAGAACTAGAAAGTCATTTTGTAAAGCAGAAAAACCTATAAAGATAGTTGCAGACAATGAATTTAGTTCAATTCATATAAAAGAATTTCTACAAAACGAAAATATTGATATCCATTACTAAACCAAATTCTCATACCGGAAATTCGGATGTAGAAAGATTTCATAGCAGCTTGCTAGAGAAGTGTAGAATTTTAAAATTAAATGCAGTAAATGTATCAGTTAGAAGATTAACTCAACAAGCAATTAGAAATTATAATGAAAGAATTCATTCAAAAATAAACACAGGTCCGAACCTAGTGCAATTTCATAAAATAGAATTCAATAAAATCAGAAATAATTTAGAGACGGCAAAGAAAAATAAGATGGAAAAATTAAACGAAAAGCCAGAATATTATGATGAAAATAGGTCTACAGGGTTTATTAAAAATTATAAGGCAGTTAGGCATAAGCATCAGCCTAGATTTAGAAAGAGTAAACTTCCAAAAATACATGTAACTAATATTAAACGCCAACCTAAATTTTCAGCTCTTCATGATGACATTATTAATAACACTAGCATCACATGCCAACGGACTACTTAGTATTGACGAAATAAAGGAACAGAGCGGTTTCACAGAGATACAAATCAATGAAGCAGACATAATAACAAAAACATACATTATTGTTCACGTAGTGAACCCTTTCGATATTATTAATATCATCGACAACATTTCAACAAATATTAAAGGACTGGACATAGAACATCAAGAAATAATACAAACTGAACTTAGACATCTACAGAACAGAGCACAAACGTTAATTCCAAAGGACAGAAGACATATAAGAGGACTGGCAAATATTGTAGGTAGCGCATATAAATGTTTGTTTGGCACTATGGATGAGGAGGACCGAGTAAGCATAGAAAGACATTTCAGCAATATTTAAATAAACAATCATAATACTATAAGTAATATTAATAAGCAGGTAGTTATAAATGATCACTTTAATAGAACTTTTCAACAATTAAAAACTGTTTTAGAAAAAGATCGAGCAGTTATATTACGTCAATTAAATAGTGTGTCAAGCAGTGTAATTCAAGTAAATTTATTTTATGACCAGTATTTTAAATTACAAATTGTAAAAGAAAAAATTGATCATATTCAAAGTAATATAGCTTTAGGTAGATATGGGCACTTAAAGCAAAATATGTTAATTGATAGTGAAATACAAAAATATGAAATTGATTTAAATAAAATGAAATATATTAAAATGGGAGTAATTAAATTTAAAGAAAATCTATTATTATTTGCTATTAAATTTCCCAAAGATTTTGTAAAAATTCAACTTAAAATAATTGTACCTATTCCAAATTTAAATAAAGAAGAAATTGATAGCCCTAAAGAAATCACATTTACATAAATAATATAACACACAAATATGAAGAGAATAAATATTTAAATGAATTACAGTTAACTAAAAATTGTATATACCAAGAGAATTGTAAACTTATAAAAAATAAGCAAACTGACATTTTAACTATTGATGATGAAACCACAATAATAAAAAATGTTAATAATATAAACATAACACAAAATTTTGATAAAAGAAAGAAAAACTTAATAGGAAATCTGTTAATTCATTTTAATAATTGTGAATTAATAATTTTAGACCATTATTGGACAAATGTAAAAGAAATTTTTCAAGATCGGTTTTATTTTCCAATGAATAAAAGTTTTACAAATTTTAGCAGCAAAATAACTTTAGAAGATATTACATTTTAAAATGAAAATAACATTCAAAAAATTGAAGAATCACAGTACCATAAAAATATATCTTATGGAATCAACTTTACGTTAGTTATTTTATTAATTATTTTGGTTATTTTCAGTTTTATTTTACAAAAGAAAATTAAAGGAAAAATTAATAAGAAAATTCAGGAGAATTTTAAACTAAAGGGGGGAGAAGTTTTGTATATGACATATTCTTCCAAATCCACTTTACATATCCGGTTAGCGGATACCTTTAATTGATGCATTGTGTGTCTCCATGCAATGGTATTGTTCCATTTAAATTGTTGAGAAATTGCTCGGAGAATGGTAGTGCCAATGGATCGTTTTGCAGTTGAACGCGTATATTTGTGTTAAGACGTAATGTACTCACATTTCGCCATAGATATGATTGTTTTATAAATGCGTTAATTTCATCCGCATATGTTAAGCGTGAAATGTTCGGCAATGTCTGTTTGAAATCGGACAGCAGCAGTACAGCACCAACGAAAAGCCTGGTGTTCTTATTTAGATCGTCCATCATTCTATCGAGTGCTTCAAGTAAATGGTTGTGGACCATAGTGCATTCATCCCAGATAATAATTTTACATTTTTGCAAAACTTTAGCAATACAGGAATGCTTTTTATGTTGCACACTGCATCTGGCTTTGTGTGAATGTTCTGACTGTGTGATCTGTATCTGGCTTTGTTTGAATGTTCAACGGCAACTTGAACTTGCTGAATGTTCAGACAGTAATAACCAATAATAAACGCAAGAAGAAAACATTCGCGTTGCTTTGGATAGACTGTGCACAATCGGCCTGATGTTTTTCCCATAAAATAAGCCGTTGTATCCTTCAACCGGAGCACTTTGATTTCGTGATTCCCACATTTTTGACTGCTTGTTCCATGTGAAATATCGTGGCAAAAAAAAATACCTGGACCGGTTGCATAGTTCGAAAACCTTAGCGCTGCAGGCACCTTGTTGTGGTGCGAAGGCTTAAGTTTCAAAGACTCATCTGCCCTGGTGGCTTGGGGACAACCCCCAGAACGGTAGTAAATTTTAGGCGAAACAAATAAAGATCTACACCCCTAATCCAGGGTGTAAAGTGGACCGTACCCATTGGGTGGCTTGTATTCAGGGGGTATACCGACTGTATTATATCGGTGCCTCTTTGAAACCAGGCCGAATCAAAGAGTAACAAGATCTAACCATATCATGCAGAGCTCTGATATAGCGGACCCCATTATTTTTCTGGCTACTCGTGTGAACAAAATTTATGCCAAAACAACAAAAATAACAAAAAAATCAAAAAGTTCAACACTCAAGTGAATACGCAGATCGATTGGAGAGACCGGAAAGTAGTAAGTACCTGAAGAGGATGTCTTACGGGAACTCACGAAACCGGGCAGTAGAAGAAACGTCGACCTCCGGTCAAGGGAGAACATCTCCCAGACAAGAGGAAAGAGCCATTCCAATTACAGCTTCCATTAGCAAGGGGAGAATACCTCTCGCGCAAGTGAATACTGTACTTCCAAGTGCCACAGAAGGCGCAAATGATGGGAAGTTACCATCATCAAAGACCGCAATTCCACCACAGAAGCCACAGTACCAACGAACTTACCCGCTTCCGGAACTGTGTGCACTATGTGCCCTGGACGATCCGTATAGGAAAGGGTTAAGTAGACCCGGGGAAAAATGGTTTCACCGGTTCCTTACCGAGGGGATGTCCACGCAGGAAGCCAGGAGTAAAGTGGATGCAAGGAAACATGCACTTACCTGTGAGACAAAAACTTGACCGCGGATAAGAGGAAAAGTAGCCAAATAACTCCTCCCCAAAGGCAAGAAGCCAAGAAGCCCAAGACCGCGCCAACGTCAAATGAGGAACCCAAACTCGTTAAGCCAAATCACGTCGATCACACGCTCTCTTATGCCTAGAGCGTTAGAGTTGCTGTCATTCCGGGGGAATATCCTCAGGTCCTCCTGAATGCCGAAGAGTTGGCGGCACTTGAGGAGGCCATTCTTGAGGAGGTTTCACTTGGCTGAAAGCACAAGCTGGTGATCAGCATCGATGCCAAGTCAGCTGAGACAATCGTCAAAGCCAACAACCAGCTCCACTACAAATTCGGGAAGGTAACAGTTTCTGGCTTAAAGAAATCAGCTCAAAGCACCCTCTTTAACCCAGGAACCCGTGACGGAAGAAAAGTTCCAATAGAGGGAGGCCTGGAAGCACCTATATCCACTGCTACGAACAATCCCTGTCCACCCACCAACCAATTCCCAACATCATCGCCAGCCATTTCACCATCGTCACCAACTACATCTCTGCTGTCACTCAATAAGCCAAATGATAGCCAAGCAACATCACTGGCAAGTATTAGACTGGGTCCAACAGACAAAGAGATAGAGGGCATAGACCTCTCTAAGAGTCGTATGGGTCACGACGAAGTGCTTCCCACCGAAGAGGAGGAAGAACACTTGCTAACAGATTAAGGGGCATTCGCCCCAATCTGCTAAACAGAACAGGATGACTGGACGCGGGATCAGCACAAAGCTAGCCCAACATTCCACGAACCGAGGTACAAAAGCTAGTGGACTACTACAGCCAGGAAAAGCTACCATTGCTCGTCGGGTGTGACGCTAACGCCCACCATACAACATGGGGAAGCACCGACGCTAACCAATGGGTTGAGTACCTTTTAGACTATATGTTGGTAAAAAATCTAGAAATATTTAATGCAGGGAATACACCTACCTTTGTTACTAGAACAAGAAAAGAAGTGTTAGACCTAACTTTCGGAACTCCAAACGTAGGATTTCTAATTAGCGATTACTGAGTATCCAATGAACCCTCAATGTCTGCTCACAGAATAATAATGTTTAACTTGGGAGGCCTTCTCACAGAGAATACCTCTGGAAGGAACCCCAAGAAAACAAACTGGGCCCAATACAAAAATGTTCTTAAAATAAATCTAGGGAAAATAGGCTCGGTGGCAATACAAATAGTCACCTTGAATTAGAATTTATAATTAGTGAGTTCAGTGGGGCAATACAGCACGCATTGGAACTCGGTTCCCCTATTGAACCGATTAAAAAACAGATAGACGCCCCGTGGTGGAATACAGTACTGCCAAAATTAAGATCCAAGGTTAGAAAGCTCTTCAATGAGGCAAAAAGAATCAGGGAATGGCCTAATTACTCAACAGAACTAACTTATTGTAACAGATAAATAAGGAAAGCCAAAAGAAACAGTTTTAAATCTTTCTGTTAGGGAATTTCTCCAACCTCTGTTGCGGCAAGATTACACAAACCTCTTGCAAAAGCGAAGACAGTAACATCATAAGCGCTTCGCTATAATGATGGGACCTTTACAGAAAATGAAGAGCAGAGGGCGACTCTGCTACTTAACACGCATTTTTCAGGCAGTCTACCAATGGTAGCAAACTCAATAAAGAGAATACCAATCAAACTAACCAAAGAAGACTGGAAGACTGCAGCAACGATATGCTCAGGAAAAAGGATAGAGTGGGTGATTAGCACCTTTCAACGCTTTAAGTCACCGGGGGTAGATGATATCTTCCCAGCCCTTTTGCAAAAGGGCAAAAAAGATATAATGCCCTACGTTATTAGTATTCTCCGAAGTAGCATTGCTTTATTCCAAAAATTGGGAAAAAGGATACAAACCATCCAAAGTCTTTCAGGTTAATAATCTTAACATCCTTCATACTGAAAACTTTAGGGAAATTAATAGACAACTTCATAACATCGGAAGTTTTAGTTAAACGGCATCTCAATCAACAACAACATGCCTATAAAGCAGGAAGATCTACAGAAACCGCATCTACAGAAGATGCAACGCTAACGCACGTCTTTGCGTCAATTTTTTTGTCCGAAAGATAAGTGCTTGCCCAGTGCGTATTGTGTCTGTGCTTTTCTTTTTTCTCTATAATCTACCAGTGAAGGAAAAGAAATATATTAATCAAATTACCCATCAAAATATTTAAAATTCTTAAATTATTTCTATCGATTAATCAACCAACTAAATTAAACAAAAAAAATTATCGCGCCGTGGTCAATAATCTAGTGATTGTGCATAATTAAACATATGCAATAGAATACATACCATATACATACAATCCAACTAAACGGAAAAGTCAACAGCAAAGTGCATACGAGTAAGTCCCTTTCTTTCTTATCCCCTAATCATATCGCAGTTGCACTAGCTTGATCGCTGTGGGTATTGTGTGTAGAATACACACAGCACATGCATCGATTAAGCTAGTGTAGCGTCGGATAGATAACTCTCAGATTTTTACTAGTTAACCAGGGCGGCTCAATACAATTTTGTCACTAAGGCATAACACAAGTGACAAATTCTTATTGAAAAGTTCAAATTGGGAACTAGTTTAATCATTCGTTTTAGAAAATAGTCCGGATACGTATTAGCTAGTTTCTTAATATTTTAAATGGTTGGAGAATTTAGAGTGGACTATTCTAACATTCGTGGGCTTGGGAAAACTTTCTGTTCCGCATACGTTCATACTGTGAAATACAGGCCAGCTGTTTTGGCATTGAGTGCAACTTAAATAGGTGAAATTTAATCTATTTGGGTATGGCTTGGTGCCATTATTCTATCACCACCATGGTCTCGCCGTATGTATAAGAAATTACGTTGCGTACCAACTTCAACCACAATATGGTTTGTGCTCAAACACAAATTTCAATTTCATGTGGTTAAAATTCACGGCCAACAAGCACATTTTGCACACATGTTTCATCTATCGGAGCCCAAATTTGGACAGAAGTTCAACTTTTAACGAATTTGATGCTCTGTCCGACTCCATTCAAAGAATTGTTTCCCATTATTGTCGCACTGAAATCGTCGTTACGGGCAATTTCAATGTACACAGTTCTAGCTGGCTACGCTTTTCGGGCCAGACAACACCCGAAGAAAGGTATGTTGAGGCCTTTGCTGAGTTAAACCAACTGACTCAGCTTGTTGACGAGCCTTCCCTCTGACCCTAACAAATAAACGGTAAATTTATTATCGCCTCTAGTCACATCAGACCATTGTGTCATATATGCAAATTTCTCATGCCAACAACACTCAGTTAGAAAAATCACCTATGAGAACCGTTTGGCAATATGAGAATGCCAACTGGGACGGTCTCAATAATTTCTTCAGGAACTTTAACTGGTCATTATGCTTCCTCAGTACTGACATAGACTCCAGCGCAGATATGATAACAAATCTACTTCTTCTTGGCATGAGAAATTTCATCCCGAATAGGGTTAAATCTATCAAACCGAAAGAAGATACATGGTTTGATTCGAGCTGTAAAGAGGTTACTAGGGTTAGAGAAGTAAGTTTTCTCAATTATAAAGCCAACCCTACTGTGGAAAACCGAAAAAAGTTTCAACAAGCTAGAAAGACTTGCAACGTGCATATTCGTAGACCCAAATTTTTGCCTGACCAAAAATTAAGGCAAAAAATACTACAATGTCTTAAAGGTAGTAAGAATTTTTTTTTATTTGTAAAAAAACATTCGAAATTCACCTTCGTCTTCGGTTCCAACGCTGGTCTGTAATGACACCCCTTTTGTCAGTTCTCGTGAAATTTGCTGCCGGAAAGTGTTGTGACCTCTCCAGTACTTGAGAGCCTAAAGGATTTCATAGGACGAATCTTCTTTCGCATTCGTGCAGTTGCTAGAGTCCTCAAAGACCTTGATATACACAAATCCGCTGGCTCGGATAGAGTACCTTCCATTGTTCTGAAGAGGTGTGCTTCAACGCTGGGTAAGCTTTTCCATCTGTCCTATTCTACAGGTCTCTTTCCGAGTGGATGGAAAACAGCATTTGTCCAGTCTTTTCCTAAAAAAGACGAATCTTCCTCACCCTCTAGTTACCGTACAATTGCACTTACGCCCCTTCTTTCCAAGGTCATGGAAACGCTGATTAACTATCAGCTTAAGAAATATCTTGAAGAACGAAAGCTCCTTAATGGCCGGCAGTATGGCTTTCGTTGCAATAGGTCCACTTGTGATCTCATGGTATATCTCACCGAACAGTGGCACAATTCTATACATCGTTTTGGAGAAAGTATGATTATTGCGCTTGATATTTCAAAAGCATTTGAGTTTGGCATCAAGTTCTCTTATCGAAAATGCGTGCATTTGGTATCGATGTATCTCTTCTTCGTTGGATTAGAAGTTACCTTTCGGACCGTTCAATACAAGTTGTATTGGACGGTTTCAAGTCTGATATCCACAAAATAAATGCTAGTGTGCCCCAGGGCTCCGTATTGTCTCCGATCCTTTTTCCCATTTCCATTAATGATCTCTTATCTTGTACTCTCAGCATTTCATATTCGTTATCAGATTCATCTCCTTGTTCTTCGGATCTGTAACTGCTACGGCGGTGTATGATAAGCTCATTAAATTCTGATCACGACAGCATTGTCCAATGGGGAATAAAAAACCGCGTACAATTTAATGTTTCGAAAACTCAGTGCTGTCTTCTGTCGTTAATGCAAAACCCACCCCCATGCCGCTATCCATGATCGGCACTTGCATCGAAGAAACCGATAAGCTTTCAGTCCTAGGTATGTGCGTCACAGACCACCTCTTGTGGAATGAACACATATTCTATGTCGCCAAAAACGCTGCAAAGTGCTTACGTTTTCTTCGAAGATGCAAGAAATTCTTCTCACTGTCTGATGTGGCTGTATTCTGTATATATATTTTAATCTTTTGGATAAAATTCAAAATAGAGCTCTAAGAATGATTGGCGATAGAGCTATAGTAGAAACATTTACATCTCTTAAACATCGCCAAAATATTTCATGTATTTCGCTATTTTATCGGTATTTTTATAAACGGTGTTCTAGCCAAGTGGCCAGTTGCATTCCTCCCATTAAAATATTCAGCCGTAATACTCGCGCTTCTAGGAATTCTCATCAGTTTACCCTTGAGCCCAATTTCGAACGTACTGTCAAGTACAGAGATTCTTTCTTTAGCCGTACAACACGAATGTGGGATGCTTTACCATGCTCGATTTTTCCCTCCCATTTTGATATTCTAAGTAATGTACATCGGTATCTCCTTTCAAAGGATAGCTTCAGGGAGGGGTATTATCACCCTTGTTGTGGATTCTTGTAGTGGACGAACTGCTTGAAAATCTGGACTACCTAGTTATACACTGTTTTGGCTTTGCCGATGATATAGTTATTACATGCCTAGGGAAGTTGGAAGAAACTTTATGTGATATAATCCAACGAGGATTAACAATCACAAAGAAATGGTGTCTTTCGCTAGGACTAAATATCAACCCTACAAAAACGATGATTATACCGTTTACCAAGAAAAGACTTCTACCATACATGAAACATATCCGGTAGCTGACGAAGTAATAGAAACTAAGAGGGAGGTAAAATACCCAGGTATTACACCAGATAGTAAACTACTGAACAAGCATGTAGAATCAACCGTGGGGAAATCCACAAAGGCCCTAATGATATTCAGGCAAATATTGTGGTTGCAAGCCGAAACTCCTTAGATGGATGTACACGATAATGGTGAGACACATCATTATCTATGGTGCGGTCGCATGGCACAAACGAATCGAATTATTAATAACTAGGATATCACTAGAGAAAGTACAAAGGCTCGCATGTAACTGGAGCAATGAGAACCTGCCCTACATCAGCCATGGAGGTTAAACTTCATCTGTCTCCTCTACACGAGGTTATTGGAAGTGCTGCATAGGGAGCCATTATGAGATTTTCCAAAGAGGAAACTGGAACTGGCAAATGCATGTGTCACAGGGAAAGAGACAACATTCAGAAATCTTCAGTAACAGACCTTATTGACATTCCAAGTGATGGTATGATTAAAAACTAAAAGTTCGAGAAAAACTTTCAAACGAAGTTAAGTAGCAAGAGAGAGTGGGCAGAGGAAATTGTTAACTACACTCTGAAAACAAACATCATCAAGTAGTACACAAATGGATCGAGAACGTCGGAAGGGACTGGTGTAGGAATCTTTGGACCAAGAACAAACTTTCCAAACCGATGGGACAGTCTACTAGTAATTTCCAAGCTGAACTACAAGCTATAGGAAAATGTACTGATCATAACCTCGAAAGAAATTACAATAATCAAAATATTGCCATCGTGTCAGATAACCAAGCCGCACTCAAAGATTTGAGCTCCTATGCTATCAGTTCTAAGCTGGTATGGGAATGTGTAGCCAGGTCTAATGAACTCGGCAGAAATAAAAATGTCACACTTTCTTGGCAAAAAGTCGGCAGGCTCCTTAGGAAAAAAGGTGCTTCGACTCCCTTTGTGGGCCTGAACCATACTGCGGAATAGGAGAAAACGTGATTAGAAATAAAATCAA
The DNA here is from genome assembly GCA_910595825.1 of Philhelius pedissequus. Taxonomy (NCBI): domain Eukaryota; kingdom Metazoa; phylum Arthropoda; class Insecta; order Diptera; family Syrphidae; genus Philhelius; species Philhelius pedissequus. The sequence continues at coordinate 244,563,019 of OU343160.1, read as the reverse complement.
AAAAGAAGAGGAGGCCATAAGATACAACAATTGGATAAAACTCCCCAAACTGAGACAGTCGAAGATACTTGTTACGTAGTCGCCACTACACACCTGAATTCAGGCAATAAAGAGTAGGAATAAAGACACAAGTTGCATCCCCTGACCTCCGATCGGAAAATGAAACAGCCTCACATATCACATATGTACATATGTATTTACATATTATATTCAAATGAAGAAGGATAACAAAAGTAAGCTGACTGTGGTGATGGGCAATCCAAGTACTGGGGGTTCAGTAGTGTTGAGATACATGATCCTGTGTATATATATCTATTTGTTTTTTGCAAATAGGCCGAGTTTTACATGAAGTACCTATATAATTTTTTAAATCTATTGATTTCCTATTCGGATTCGGCCACATTTTTTTACCCCAGCAACAATGGGTGTTGGTATATTCTTCTTTGGAAAAGTCAAAAAAAATTATATAAACAGTTTTACTCTTAACATAAGTTTATCTCCATCAAATAATATTTAAATAAGATTACTTACTGTGCTACTTTGGAAGAGTGTTCAGGCGATTGACCTTCGTTTGCAATTGCAGATCTCCATGCATCAAATCCTCAGCGGTGGGTGGGCATCATGGTACGTAAACATCGACTGGAATAATTCTGTCGCATCCGCGTACCACGGAGTATGAGTATGATAGAATCCACTACCACTAGCACAACACGCCAACACGAAACTCAATAGCCAAATTGAACCTTTGCAAATCGCCTAAGGAGCGAGCCACAGTCCACTTACCCATATCATTTTGCTTAGTCCCAAATGGAGAGTAACCTTTCTCTGCAAGCTATTCATCTGTTCATCATAGCTTGGGAGATCTATTAACAAGTGAGGACACGGCTCGTAACATATATCTTCTTATGTAACTTCCACAGCAAGCCCTTTTGTTAGTACCTAAACTTTTCCCTTTTGTTAAATAATAATAACAAATCTCACTTTCTTTACGGGACACAATGGGCAGTTAATCTTTCTTTTTGAAATGACATTCAGTTTTGACAACTTCTATAAGTCAAGGGAAAATATAGTTTGCAGCCATCTTGTGGCGAGTAGGCAAAATATAATACTAGGAAAATAGAAATTTAAACCAGTAAAATGACAGGCCCAATTCAAATCGGTTGTTCGTAATAAATTGTTTTGAGCAATAAGTTAGATATAGGTTATAAGTAAAAGACAATGAGAGGTAAAGACTGATTAGGATAATATTAATGGGAAAACAAATTTTAGATAAACGAAGCGTATTTTCAAACCATGTAGTAAGTAGCGGTGACGCACACCAGCGGAAACTTAAGTAGGTTGTTGACAAATGAGAAGGCGGCCACTTTAGAACGAAGATTTAAGGTAAATGGGGAATCGCTAGAGTTAGTTGAAAGTTGAGAAAGAAAAAGATGGAAATCTGGGTAATAGGCCAACGACTGACGATGACATAATTTTGATTTTATTTGGAAAGTGAAAGTGCGTAAGCTCCCATCCGAACAGTACGGTACAACTAGATTAAGACCAGAGCAAAGAATTCGTTTTGCAGTTTTTTTTAAAATAAATAGTTAGAGGTAAGACCAAATCTAATATTGAAGTGTTGTTAATAAATTAAAATGGCACATTTTAGATACGTATGCATACCTACTTACATAGGCAACGAACGAGAAGGAATATGTAGTTAAAGGTTTCTAAAGGAAAAACCGAAGAAAACCTATAGAGCACCGGAAGGAGTTCGACAACTTATTAGTAAAGTCATATAGCTACCCATGCAAAATAAGTTTTAAGCAGAGGTAATTGATTTATAAAAAGAAATAAAAATGTTAGATTCAAAGATAGTAAAATCTATTAGGTCAAGTGCTGCTGTCTGCGGATACATATATATGCCTACCTGTATATAGGTAAACGTTAGCAGACTTAAGATCTACGACATCGAATATATATATACATATGCATACGTGAATACTTATAAAACGGTGAAAGAGTGGCCTTGGCCTCTAGTAAATTTGTCAACTATCCCTAAATTGCGACAACACAGTTAAGGACACTTGACAAAGCCTCGTCCGCCCAGTTGCCCAAGAAAAGGGTGACAAATAAGAACTTGAAGAATAGCAACCCAATAGTGAAAGTCGTCGATAGTCCTAAGTCAAGATATCAGTATCTCTGAGACAGTATCTATCTTTCAACTAAATTAATTGTTTTTCCCTTTTTACTATTAGTTTAGTTTAGTTTAGTTTAGTTTATTTCAATAAGCAGAGTCTTAAAATCTCTTATAGATTACAACTTATATAATAAATGTAATAATAATAAAAGTAAAAGTAGTATAATAAAATATGTACAGTAAATTTCATTTTATAAATATAAATAAATATGACATTTTTTTTAAAGCTATCTCTTGAACAGAGTTGAAAAATATCTACAGAGGGTAAAACACTATTTGTCACTTTAATGCAACGGGATATGGGTTCATTTCTACAATAGTTATTTCTAGAAAATTCATCACGTAGGTAGAAAAACATACGGAGACTTCTGCAAGGAAAATACAAGTTAATGCGTTCAAGCAAATAAGAACAATTTATGTGATTGCTTATAATATCTTTTATCATCATTATTGAAAAATATTTCCTTCTTAACTCAAGCGTTTGCATACCAAAGAGCTGGCATCTTACATTATATGGAGGTCTATCAATACTCCAATTAAGCTTATTAAAAGCGTATCTAGTGAAAGATTTCTGTACTCTTTCTATTCTTAAGGAATGAGTGTTATAAAAAGGATTCCAAACAACACTACAATACTCCAGATTAGATCTGACAAAAGCAGAGTTAAGGCATTTGAGCGCGTAAGGATCAGAAAATTCCTTTGTATTTCTTCGTACAAAACCAAGCATCTTATAGGCTTTATTAACTATAAAATCAATGTGAAAATTAAAAGAAAGCTTATGATCTAATATAACTCCTAAGTCTTTTTTTTTCAGTAACTTTTTCTAAAATAATATCATTGATTGAGTAATCAAACAAAATGTGTGATTTTCTTCTAAAACACGTAAAACTTTGACACTTAGAGACATTCAGAAAGAGTAAATTTCTATCACACCATAATGCTAATTTATTTAGATCTTCTTGCAATAATAGACAATCATCAACAGATTTTATGACTTTAAAAATTTTAATATCATCAGCATACAACAAATAATTAGAAAAATTAATAGTATCAGGAATATCGTTTATAAAAAGTATGAAAAACAAAGTTCCAATATGACTCCCCTGTGGAACACCTGAGGTTACTTTGATAGCTTTAGATTTGAATTTATCTATTTTAACGAATTGGAACCGATTACTCAGATATGAACTTATCCATTTTAAAAAATGAGAATGGAATCCTAGCAAAGAAAGTTTATGAACAAGAATTTCATGATTTACCCTATCAAAGGCCTTAATGAAATCTGTGAATACTATGTCTGTCTGATAACCCTTTTCAAATCCTTTTACTACAGAGTTACATAAAACAGTGAGATTAGAAGCTGTTGATCTGCCTGATACAAAACCGTGTTGAGATTCAGCAATTACATTTTTGGTAAAAAAATAAAGCTTATCACAAACAATCTTTTCAAATACTTTTGGAATAACAGATAGCTTACAAATCGGTCTGTATTTACATACTTTTTGTCTTGATCCAGATTTGAAAATTGGAGAAATAAAAGATGTTTTCCATTCATCTTTGAATTGACCAGTTCGAAGAGACAAATTGAAAATACAGCAAAGGGGTATCGCGAGAGATGTTGCACATTTTCTAATGATCTTAGGAGAAATACCATCCGGTCCAGCACTTTTATTTTCATTTATACCTCTTAAGGCTTCAGATACTTCCATTCTACTTAAGTTGATGCTTCCAATATCAACAACATTAGGTGGTAAAAACTGATGAATTACACTAGGTGACGTAAGAGAATATACTGATTTAAAATAATCAGCAAAAAGATTGCATATAGTTGATAGATCACTCGAAGTACAACCGCAAAATTCCATGCAATTCGGTAATCCAGTTGATTTTTTCTTTGTGTTAACAAATTTCCAAAAATGTTTACTATCAACCTTGATTTGTGATTCAGCATTTAATATAAAATTATTATATAAAAACTTATTAAGCACATCGGCAACGGCCATTCCATCAAATTCATCAACATAGATAGAAACATCATCAACAGCACATTTAATTAAGCAGTTCAGGTTTTCAATGTTACTACAGGAGGATTTTCGTTTTTTGACGTATATTCTTGGTCCTGAGGCAAGTCATGGTTTGTTGGCCTGTCCCTGTAGCTAAACGAACGGATTTTTACTCCATTTGGCCAGAGGTCGGAATTAAAAATAATATTTGTAAATTCTAAAGGGGTTCCTACTTTAAAGTTTACATATTTAAGTTTAGTCATGTCTTCTTCTTCTTCATAATTATGCTTAACCAATTTATAGCAAAGGAAAAATGATTTATCTAAACTGGTTTTCGAAGAAATATAGGAGATTATATCATCAGGTGTTGTTTTCGGCTTAAAGCTGGATAGATGAAACCATCTCATTCTTCTAATTACATTTCTACTTAGAAAACATTGATCTACATTTTTACCTGACTTGGAAATATTGGGCAACAAGTGTTTGATTTGCATATTATTTTCGATCAATTTATCATCATTTTTTGCCATAGACTCACTCACTACCACGGTGGCGGCAGCGGCAACAGCAACGGCAGCAGCATCAATGGGCATGATTCATCAGAAAGAGACTTCTTCTGTAATGCAAGTATATCGACTTCGTGCGTTCCCCCAGAAGCTTCAGTTGGAGTGACAGTGACACAAACATTGGAGGTTTTTTTTTCTATGTTCGAATCTGAACATGCAGGTAAAGAAATAGAATCAGAGCCACCGTCATCGTCATTAGTTTCCATATTTGCTTCACTCTGAGCTTGTTGTGCAGAGGAAGAAAGCGTTAATGAAGACAATGCTTGTTGTTGTTTTTGTTCTTTAGATTCCACTAAAAGTTTATTTTGTGGATTTTTGCTACCACTCAGTTTGGAAGAAACACAAGTGGAGGAAGAAGGTGAAAGAGTGCACTTGTTAATTTTGTTTGAAAGTAAACGACTAGGCAATGGAGAAGAATGCTGATTTTTTGTTGTTTTGATTGAATGGTTTATCTGTACATTCGTTTTTTGGGGTCGTAGACGTTCGTACTTGTCTGGTTGCATCATGGCGATTGATTTGTTTCAGATTTATCACATTATTTTCATTATTAAAAAAATCAATTTGATGATAACTGTCCATGGATTTTTTTAAGAGCATGGAACAATCATTTAGTTTACTCTGCCATAGGGATAGAGAAACATTCTTACAATTGTCACATCTCCAGCATAAGTTCGAGTTAGATCTCAGAGTTTTAAGTTCATTGGGTTTCAATAGAGACCAAGTTACGTGAAATATAGCGCCGCATATACCACACGGGACAGACGTGCTATCATCGATTAACTCGGCACACTTTTTACACACTGAACTCATCTTAAGAGATGCAAGCTAAGAAATTTACTTGTGTTACAAATGAAAGCAAAGAAAAGACTGATTAATTTCATTAATTACCTTTTGTTTTTATATATATATATTTTTTTGATTAATTCTATTTAAATAGTTTTTTTTTTCTTACTCATTTAATCGGTAAAGTAATCAAAAAGAAAAAAAGTGATTTTAAAAAGAAAAAAAAATGGATAAAATTGTTAAACAAAGAATTATGAATATACATACATAAGTATATATAATTATAAGGGCGCGATTCAAGGGCGCGTTTCAAAGGCTAATATTTGAAAGCCCCTCAACTCACCGTCATCAGGAACGCTCTGCGGGCAAAACTTCGTGGGACGACGATGTCGTAAGTCAAACATCTAAAATCTGTGTAAACCGACAATTTATAAACATGCGGATATATGCCGATTAATACAAATGCCTAGGATGATGTTATTTTATTTTCTTGCAATTTTTATTTGAAATTTTATAATCTATCCTTATTTGATCTGTGAATTCTACAAACTTGTGTGGCAGATGGCCAGAATAAAGTTAATATATATTGTATTTTGAAAATTTTTAATTTTGAGATGAAACAGTAAATTTAATTCGCTAAAAGTGAGTGCAGGCTTGGCTAAGCTTTCCGCAAAGTGGGTAGATGAGTTATGGACAAGAAAAGTAGCTGACTTGGACGAACGAGACGTAGCTAGAAGGTTCATTAGGGTTGTCTTCTTAGCATCCGGCCATGAAGTTAACATTTGGTTATACATTTGATACAAGGGTGGGCTGGCCTATCTTTTGCCAATAGCATCGTGCAATGTCGGCGAACCGCTCTTTGGGAGAGGCAGCGGGGTGGTTGATGATTTTGTTGCAGAAAACCATAATTGAACGTAGTCAGGGTTAAGTTAGGATTAGGTAAGACAAAACTAGATATACTTACATATACATACATATATAGATATATATTAAATATGTGTATACACATTCGTTATTATATATATGTAAATCGATATATATACACATATATATTTTGATTAGTTATAGGAGACTAGTTAGTAATTAGAATAAGAATAGTTCTTTTTTTGTATCCTGACGAATTATCAACCAACCCCGTTCTTTCTCTCGAATAGTGGCATGGATAACTAGATTTATGCATCTTCATTTTCAAAGTCCAAATCATTAATCCGTTTACCCATCATACTATCCCATCCTTTCCTATCCCCAAACTTTTCTTGTTTGCTGAGTGGGAGGTGCTTGGAAAGGGGTAAGAACCAAACCCCATCCATCGAGCTGAGCCGAGCTAACTACAAGCATTCCATGCCCTCTTTTGGTGCTTCGAAGTCAAACCCCTGTGGTAACCCAGACTCGCAAGATTTATTGGGACCTTGGATTCACAATGATCTCAAGAAACATTTTTTCATTTAATAGTTTAATTTCCTTTCCCTTTAAGCACATATCTAGGGATTGTTTATACTGTTCGGAAGGCGAGGGATTTAGTACAGCTGTCCAATCTATCTTGCAAAATAACCCGGGGACATGGTGAGGTAGTGCTGGACCTTTCGCGCTAAGAAAATCGGAATATGTCGAAAATGCCAAACGTTTGCTGCTTTCCGTATAGTCAAGCATATTGAGACGTATAGTGAGGTGTAAGTGTGAGGCATTGATAAGCCTATTCGTGTGGATGATTATCACAGTTCCGGCTAGTCTTCTATTAGGTATTATATCAGATAATACGAAGTGGTAGAATTACCTGGAATGGTCTGAAGAACTCGCTGATCCACAGAGGCACCAGTCGCAATAACTTGGACTTAGACTTAGACTTTGATTTTGACGTTAACCTTACAGCTACCTAAGGACAACTTATTTCTCTCTGTCGGATATGGAAACCTAGCTAAGTTTCCACACACTTAGCGACACAATTTTGATTAACATATTTTATTTTAAGGCTATTTCGTTTTATGACATAATAAACCGTTTTCTATGATCGATGGAAAATCTACTTACTAATTTTTTTATAATCACATTCGGTTTTGATTTAAGCTTTTTGAATTCGTGAATTTCTTATTTTTCTTTTAAACTTTATTTTTGAACTATATTATCTTTGTTTTAAAGCCTCTCTTCCTTTTGATTTCTGAATTTTGATTTGGGGTTTTTAATTAGAAATGTATTTTTGAATTTTGAGCTTTAATAATTTTTTTAATCCTATTTTGATACTTTGCTTGGATTCACGTAAAGTGAACGCCGCAACAAAAAAAATCGGCTACTCCCTCCGTCCTGAGCCGTCTTAAGGATAACCATTTCATATCAAGTATAGACTTGAAAGACGCGTTGTGGCAAATCCCTCTGGAGACCGAAACAAGACAGAAAACGGTTTTTAAAGTCCCTGGGCAACCATTGTATCAGTTCACGGTGATGACGTTTGGGCTGTGCAAGCTGATGGACAAAGTCATTCCCGCTCGCATGAGAGAGAATGTCTTTGTCTATCTTAATGATCTCTTGATTTATTCTCCACACTTTGAGACTCACATGAAGGTACTGCGAGAGGTCGAATTGTTTACGGAAGGTGGGTCTCACGATAAACGTGGAGAAAAGCAAATTCAGTTTTAAGGAAATCAAGGACCTTGGTTATGTCGTCGGTGATGGATTCTTGAGAACAGACTGTGAAAAAGTTTCGGCTAAAGATTTGTCTGTGCCAAAAACCCCTAAACAACTTCGTCGGTTCCTAGGGATGACGGGATGGTATAGGCGCTTTATCCCAAATTTTGCGTCTATATCAGCCCCACTGACAGACTCTCTAAAGAAAGGTAAATATTTTTCGATGACAGATAAAGCCATTAAAGCATTTGGTGAGCTTAAGTCCGTGCTAGTGGAAGCTCCAATATTGACTAACCCCGACTTTACGAATCGGTTCGACATAAAATGCGACGCTTCTTCTTCTGGTGTAGGGAGCGTTCTTTTCCAGATGGACGAAGAAAACAATGAACGATCCATAGCATTCATGTTCCAGAAGCTTAATTCTGCACAACGGAATTATAGCATAACGGAACGTGAATGCCATGCGGCCGTTTTATCCGTGAAGAAGTTCCAAGCATACATTGAAGGATTACCTCTTACAATTATAACCGACCACGCAAGCCTAAAGTGGCTGATGACACAGAAGGACTTGAGTGCTCGACTAGCTCGCTGGAGTTTCAAACTACAAGGGTTTTATTTTGAAATAGAGCATAGGAAGGGAATTCTCAATGTTGTCCCGGATACTCTGTCAAGAAGGACGAGATCGCGACAGCAATACCAGAAGTTGACTTCAATTCACCATACTTTTCATCAGAAGAGTATGCTGAGTTGAAGACTGTTAACGAAAACCAAAACAAGCTTCCTGACATATGTATTTCAGATGGTTTTGTATATAAAAGAACGACAAGGTGACTCACTTCAAGAGGACAGGGCCTGGAAACTCTGGGTGCCGAGGGATTTGTGGGGGGTCTTTTGGCAACGGCACATGATTCTTTTACAGCTGGCCATGGGGGACTACACAAAACTCTGTCAAAGCTTCGACAGAAGTATTTCTGACCGAATATGACTATCGAACTAAAGGAATATGTGAGCAACTGTGATAGTAGATAATAGATGCAAGCGGAATAAACCGATAAATTCAATTTCAAGGCCATGCATGGGACAGCAAATGATAACAGAACGAACTTTTCAACGAATATACATAGACTTCCTGGGACCATACCCACGAACGAAGAACGGACATACTCACATACTTATCGTATTTGATCATTTTTAAAAATATGTATTTTTAAAACCAATAAGAAGAGCAACAGCTGCAGAGGTAGTGAAATATCTGGAAGAGAGCATGTTTCGTATGTTCGGTGTGCCCGAATATATTCATGCTGACAACGGAAAGCAATTCATTTCCGAATTGTTTTCCAGCTTCCTTACAAAGTATTGCGTGAAACACATACGCACATCCTTCTACTCACCTTAAGCGAATGCTTCATAGCGGGTAAACAGGTCGGTCCTATATCGATAACGACCAACGTAATTGTGACACCCCCGCAAGCATTACAGCTTTCTCGCTTCGGAGTGTCTTGCATGACTCCATAAGATTCAAATCCTATTACGCTCTATTTGGTTCACAAATGGTCCAAAACGGTGAAACCTATGAACTTTTGAGAAAACTTAACATGCTAAAAGATGTTGATGTAGAAATCGCTAATAAAGCCGACAAACAATCCTTAATCAGAAATCAAATTTTTAAAAACTTAAATTTAGCTCATAATAAATCGGCAAAAACTTATAGCACGAGAAGTAAAGACATATCCTCTAAAGTTGGTAAAATTGTATATAGAAGAAATTTCAAACAAAGTAACAAAGTAGATGACTACAATGCAAAGCTTGCATCGAAATTCTTAAAATCCATATTTCTTAAAACAATTGGCAATTCCTTATACGAACTAGGAAACCAAATATATTATACCAAAGACATCCATGCAAAGTCAAGTAGTGATAAAAGGAAAAAATGAACCGTATGACCCACTCATGCTGCTGTTGCTATATTTACTATAAACTGTGATATATCTGTGTAGCGTTGTTAGTCTTATATTAGAATATTTATTTTTACAGCCTTTAAATATATACATATTTATAGTTTTATTTATCTATTCATAGATTTATTTATTTTATTATTTATTTATTTATACTGTGATATTTGTGTAGTGTTAGTTTGATATAGAGAGGTTTTATTTATTTATAGATATTTATTTATTTACATAGAGTTCATTTATTTATTTATTTATTTATAGAGATTTATTTATTTATATAAAGCGAATTTATTTATTTAATTATAGTTTATTTTATATTTATGGATTACACTAGCTGTGATATACATTATGGTAATGTCCGTAATAGAGAGTTTGTTTTTCCTTTCAACTAGGGATAGGTGGATATAACATTATACAGTTGATTTTACTTATATATGTATTAATTTATTATTGACCTAAGAATCTTTTCGTTCCATACGATATTTTACATAATCATTCATTACGCTTATTTGATTTTTTTTCTTTCAAAGTGCATATAAAGAGTAATTAATTTATTTATTAAGTATTTGGGTATAGTTTGAATTTGTATATTTTGAGAACCACAAATTGAACGTATATACAGAGGATACGCGACTGAATTACTTACTTACTTAAGGTGGGGCTACAGTCCCAGGTGGACCAGGGCCTCAACCAACAAACTTCTTCCAGTCGGCTCGGTTTCTAGCTATCTGTCTCCGGTTTCACACTCCAAGTTGGTTGAGATCCTCTTCCACTTGCGTGCGCCACCTTTTACGCTGTACACCTCTACTGCGCTGTCCCAAGGGGCAGGATTCAAAGACTTTCCGGGCCGGAGCATTGGTGTCCATTCGCTCTAGGTGACCCAGCCATCTCAGTCGTTGGCTTTTCAATTTTGCGACTAGGTCGGTGTCGCTGTACAGCCCGTATAGTTCGTTGTTGTATCGTCTTCTCCATTCCCCATCTATGGAGACGGGACCCAAAATCACCCGGAGAATTTTCCTCTCAAAACATCCTAACGCGTTCTCAACCACCATTAACATTGTCCATGTCTCTGCACCATACATCAAGACTGGGATGATGAACGTTTTATATATGGACAGTTTAGTTGCTCGAGAGGGGGCATTGCTTCTCAATGACCTTCTTAGCCCAAAGAAACAGAGATTAGCAAAAGTAATTCTGCGTTTGATCTCAGCACTGGTATCATTCGCTGAGTTTATAGCGGATCCTAGGTATACAAAGTCTCTGACCACTTCAAAATTATAGCTGTCTATAGTGATATTCTATCCGAGACGTCGGTGCTGGGTGTCCTTTCTTGTTGACACCATATATTTTGTTTTGATTCCGTTAACTGTTAAACCCATCTTCTTGGCTTCCTTCTCAATACTCACGAAAGCACCACTGACATCACGCTTTGTTCATCCGATTATGTCAATGTCGTCAGCGTAAGCGAGTAATTGGAAGGACTTTTGAAATATTGTGCTTCTAGTGTTTACGTGAGAGTTTCGCACCATTCTTTCAAGAATGATGTGAAAGAAATCGCATGACAGCACTTCGCCGTGCCTAGAACCTTTTTTGACACCAAAGGTGTCTGTGAGGTCTTTGCCGATCTTGATGGAGCAGCGTGCATTCTCCAACGTCATCCTGCACAAATGAACGAGTTTGGTAGGGATGCCAAAACTAGATATGGCTCTATATAGCTCGTCTCTGTAGATGCAGTCATGACATCGATAAAAAGGTGGTAAGTATCGATTTGAAATTCCTGGGTTTTTTCCAAGATCTGCCGTAGTGAGAATATTTGCTGGACTTCCCTAGCCTAAAGCCACACTGATAAGGACCTATCAGGTTGTTGACGAAAGGCATTAGGCGCTCAGAAAGTATGGCAGAGAAGCTCGTGTAGGCGGTATTAAAAAGACTGATGCCTCTGTAGTTGGTGCAGGCCAGAGGATCTCCTTTTTTGAGGATCGGGCAAACAATGCTGAGGCTTCATTCATCGGACATGCTTTCCTCCGACCATATTTTGCAGATGAGCTGGTGCATACTCCTTACCAGAACATCGCCAGCTGCTTTGAACAACTTGGCCGCAAGACAATCAGCTCCAGCAGCTTTGTTGGACTTAAGTTTAGATATAGCTATATTTACTTCGTCGAGATCGGGTGGATGGTATTGTTGGCCTACGTCGTCCAGGTTGAATGGTATAGTCTGCACAATAGCGGGATTCGGTTCGTCATCGCCATTATACAATAGGCAGAAATAATTTTTCAATATCCTCAGCACCGACTGCGATTCTACCTGATCATCCTTGCAGGTTTCTGTTCGGGACTTGTAGCCCTGGGAGGTTCTTTTTACTTTTTGGTAAAACCCCCGAAATTCATTGCTGCAATGGCATCCCTCTATTTCCTCGATCGCGCGCTTCTCATGCTCTTTATTTTTCCTTCTTAGAAGTTTGTGTTGGTCAAAATCTTACAATTTTAATGATTAAAATTTTATTCTTGTTGGATATAGTTCACATTGTTTTTACTTGGCTGATTAATTTCAGTACTATATAGAATTGTATTATAACAAAAAAAAACACCTTCTTATACATATTATATTGAAATGAAGAAGGATAACAAAAGTAAGCTATCTGTGGTGATTGGCAATCCAAGTCCTGGGGGTTCAGTAGTTTTGAGATACATGATCGGTTGTATATATATCTATTTGTTTTCTTTGCAAATAGACCGAGTTTTACATGAAGTACCTATATATATTTTTTAAATCTATTGATTTCCTATTCGGCCACATTTTTTACCCCAGCAATACCTACAACAATGGGTGTTGGTATATTCTTCTTTCGAAAAGTCGAAACAAAATTATATAAAACAGTCTTACTCTTTACATAAGTTTATCTCTATCAAATAATATTTAAATAATATTTAAATAAGATTACTTACTGTGCTACATTGGAAGAGTGTTCAGGCGCTTCACCTTCGTTTGCAATTGCAGATCTCCATGCATCAAATCCTCAGCGGTGGCTGGGCATCATGATACGTAGACATCGACTGGAATAATTCTGTCGCATCCGCATACCACGGAGTATGAGTAGGATAGTATCCACCACCACTAGCACAACACGCCAAAACGAACCTCAATAGCCAAATTGAACCTTTGCGCACCAATTCAGCAAATCGCCTAAGGAGCGCGCCACAGTAAACTTTCCCATATCGTTTTATTTAGTCCCAAATGGAGAGTAACCTTTCTCTGCAAGCTATTCATCTGTTCATCATAGCTTGGGAGATCTGTTAACAAGTGAAGACACGGCTCGTAACATATTTTTTTTTTTAAACGGATGCGCGCACTAAAGGGGTTTTGACTACCCTTAAAATGAACAAGCACAGTGCGAGCGTTAGGAGAGTAGTGAAGGATGCAAGAGAAGATACCGATGCACATTGGTTTTGAATTTCTGAATATCAAAATGGGAGGGGAAAATAGAGCCGGGTAAAGTATTCCACATTCGCGTTGTACGGCTAAAAAAAGAATCTCTGTACTTGACAGTACGTCCGAAGTTGCGCGCAAGGGTAAACTGATGAGCATTCCTAGAAGCGCGAGTATTACGGTTAAAAAATTTAAGGGGAGGAATGCAACTGGCTATTTCGCTGGAACAGTGTTTATAAAAATAGCGATAAAATAGTGAGAGACATATAACAATTCGACGATGTTCTCGAGATGTAAATGTTTCCACTATAGTTCTATCGCCAATCATTCTTAGAGCTCTATTTTGAATTCTATCCAAAAGATTCAAATGAGTTTTGGGAGCTCCTGCCCAAATGTGCGACTTATACTCCAGCTCTGGACGAATGAAGGCCTTATAGATTACAGCCAGATCAGACGGGGACAAGAATTTCTTGCACCTTCAAAGAAAGCCCAACCACTTTGCAGCGTTTTTGTCGACATCAAATATGTGTTCATTCCACAAGAGGTGGTCTGTGATGCACATGCCGAGGACTGAAAGCTGATCGGTTTCTTCAATGCTAGTGCCGCTCATGGATAGCGGCATGGGGAATGGGTTCTGCTTTAACGACAGAAGATAGCACTGAGTTTTTGAAGCATTAAATTCTACACGGTTTTTAATTCCCCATTGGACAATGCTGTCAAGATCAGAATTTAATGAGCTTATCATACGCTTCCGTTCCAGTTGCACATCCGAAAAACAAGGAGGTGCATCTAAAAACGAATATGAAAAGCTGAGAGTACTATCGTCAGCAAAACAATTAAGTGGATTAGAAGTTCCAGATAAGAGATCATTAATAAAAATGAGAAAGAGGGTCGGAGACAATATGGAGCCCTGGGGCACACCAGCATTTATTTTGTGAATATCAGACTTGAAACCGTCCAATACAACTTGTATTGAGCGGTCCGAAATTTAATTTCTAATCCAATGAAGAAGACATTCATCGATACCAAATGCAGGCATTTTCGGTAGGAAAGCTTGATGCCAAACTTCAAATGCTTTTGAAATATCAAGCGCAATAATCTTACTTTCTCCAAAACGATGTAAAGATTTGTGCCACTGTTCGGTGAGATATACCATCAGATCACCAGTGGACCTATTGCTACGAAAGCCATACTGCCGGTCATTAAGGAGCTTTCGTTCTTCAAGATATTTCTTGAGCTGATAATTAATCAGCGTTTCCATGACCTTGGAAAGAAGGGACGTAAGTGCAATTGGACGGTAATTAGATGGTGAAGAAGATGCGCCTTTTTTAGGGTCAGGCTGGACAAATGTTGTTTTCCATCCACTCGGAAAGAGACCTGTAGAGTAGGACAGCTAGAAAAGCTTACGCAGTGGTTTTGCCAGCGTTGAAGAACACCTCTTCAGAACGATGGGGGGATACTATCCGGGCCAGCGGATTTGTTTATGTCAAGATCTTTGAGGACTCTAGCAACTGCACGAGTGCGAAAGAAGATTCGTCCCATAAAATCGTTTACGCTCTCAAGTACTGGAGGAGTCATAACACTTTTTGACAGCGTCGAATTAACAGCGAACTGCGCTGCAAGCAAATTGGCTTTTTCGCGAGAACTGACAAAAGGGGTATCATTAGAGACGAGCGTTGGAACCGAAGAAGAAGTTGAATTTCGAATATTTTTACAAATGACCAGAAATTCTTACTACCTTTTGGACATTGTAGTATTTTTGCCTTAATTTTTGGTCATGCAAAAATTTGGTTCTACGAATGTTAACGTTGCAAGTCTTTCTAGCTTGTTGAAACTTTTTCCGGTATTCCTCAGTGAGGTTGGCTTTATAATTCCGGAAACTGACTTCTCCAACCCTAATAACCTCTTTGCAGCTTGAATCAAACCATGCATTTTCTTTCGGTTTGATAGATTTCACCCTATTCGGGATAAAATTTCTCATTCCGTAAAGGATTAAATTTGTTATCATATCTGCGCTGAGGTCTATGTCACTACCGAGGAAGCATAATGACCAGTTAAAGTTTCTGAAGAAATTATTGATACCGTCCCAGTTGGCTCTCCCATATTGCCAAACGGTTCTCATAGGTGGTTTTACTTTAACCGAGTGTTGTTGGCATGAGAAATTTGCAGATACGACACAATGGTCTGATGTACCTAGAGGCGATAATACATTTAGCGTGTATTTATTAGGGTCAGAGGTAAGAAACAAGTCTAGAGTGTTTGCGGTTTGACCTGCAACGTCAGGTATTCGGGTTGGCTCGTCAACAATCTGAGTTAGTTGGTTTAACTCAGCAAAGACCTCAACATACCTTCTTTCGGGTGTTGTCTGGCTCGAAAAGCGGAGCTAACTAGAATTGTGTACATTGAAATCGCCCGCAATGACGATTTCAGTGTATGGATAATGGGAAACAATTATTTGAATGGAGTCGGACAAAGCATCAAATTCGTTAAAAGTTGAAACTCTATCCAAGTTTGGGCTCCGATAAATAAAACATGTGTGTATGATGTGCTTATTTACCGTGAATTTTAACCACATGAAATTAAAATTTGTGTTTGAGCACAAGCCATATTGTGGTTGGAGTTGGTACGCTACATCATTTCTTACGTATACGGCGAGGCCATGGTGGGAAAAGAATAAACAGACGAAATTCCGATTGATCAGAATTTTCGCCTATCTGGGTCTCACTCAGTGCCAAAACAGCTGGCCTGTTTTTAACAGTGTGGACATAAACGGCATACAAATTTTTCCTAAGCCCGCGAATATTGGTATAATCGACTCTAAAACTACCAACCATTTTAACATTGAAAAACAAATAAAACACAAGTCAGACAATTAACTATAATGAATGTTTGATCTATATTCCAATTTGAACTTTTCAATAATAAATTGTCACTAGTGTTATGCCTTAGTGACAATTTAGATTGATCCGCCCCTGGTTAAATAGAAAAAAACAAACAGTAATCCATTTGACGCTATACTAACCTAATCATTGCATGTACTATGTGATAAGCTACACACAGTACCTACAATGATCAAGTTAATATAACTGCGAGAAGTTAAAGGGAAAAGGAAGGAATTACCCGTTGCTGCGTTATTTCTTTTTCTGCTTTGTACTATTTATTAACGTATTGATTTAATTTGTATTTGAGCACAGGTCACTGAATATAATTTGCGTGTGAGGTTGATTCGTTTTTTTTTTTGTTATTGATTTTGTTTAATTTTGTATTTTTTTTTCTTTTTTATTTTATATAAGGGGTACGGGTAGGTTTGGGCTATCTTTTTTTTTATTTAATTTATTTATGAATAAATGGGGCTTCGAAAGAAACACTTGTGGTAGCACAACACGAGGGATTTAAGAGACAATTTCAACTTTCCGGATCACTTTCACAAAAACGATGTGCAGCCGATGGGATGCTACTCGGTACTGATATCTTTTTATGTAACTTCCACAGCAAGCCTTTTTGTTAAATAATAATAGGTCTAGGTCATTTCTTAACACGTATTACAAAAACAATACGAGATCCAGGTTTCTATCGGGGTTTCTATCTGGGTTTGCAAATATTAGTATTAAATTCAGCGAACAGAGGGTACATTTCATTACATAACCCAGATCGTTTTATTTTCACGGCGTGAACCATACGGGTTATTGGCGATAATAAAACACGGCTAATAACTCTCACTTTCTTTACGGGATGTATAATGGGCAGTTAATATTTCTTTTTGAAATGACATTCAGTTCTACTAGTCAAAGGAAAATATGATTTGCAGCCATCTTGTGTCGAGTAGGTAAAATATAATACTAGGAAAATAGAAATTTAAACCAGTAAAATGACAGGCCCAATTCAAATCTGTTGTTCGTAATAAATTGTTTTGAGCAATAAGTTAGATATAGGTTATAAGTAAAAGACAATGAGATTTAAACACTGATTAGGATAATGTTAATGGGAAAACAAATTTTAGACAAACGAAGCGTAGTTTGGAACCATGTAGGAAGTAGCGGTGACGCGTACCCGCGGAAACTTAAGTATGCTGCACACAAATGAGAGGCGGACCACTTTGGAACGAGAAAGATGGAAATCTTGGTAATAGGCCAACGACCGACGATGACATAATTTTGATTTTATTTGGAAAGTGAAAGTGCGTAAGCTCCCATCCGAACAGTACGGTACAACTAGATTAAGACCAGAACAAAGAATTCGTTTTGTGTTTCTTGTTCGAATAAAAAAAATATTTTTCTTTTGAGAGTAATTATAATGGAACAAAATTGCAGTTTTTTTTAAAATAAATAGTTAGAGGTAAAACCAAATCTAATGTTGAAGTGTTAATAAATTAAAATGGCATATTTTAGATTTAGATACCTACCTATATAGGCATACGAACGAGAAGGAAAAGGCAGTTAAAGGTTTCTAAAGGAAAAACCGAAGAAAACCTATAGAGCACCGGAATACAATCTAAGGGGGAGTTCGACAACTTACTAGGAAAGTCATATAGCTACCAATGCAAAACAAGTTTTAGTAGAGGTAATTGAGTTATAAAAAGAAATAAAAATGTTAGATTCAAAGATAGTAAAATCTATTAGGTCAAGTGCTGCTGTCTGCGGATACATATATATACCTTGCAATATATAGCTAATCGTTGGCAGAGTTAAGAGCTACGACATCGAACATATATATACATATGCATACGTGAATACTTATAAAACGTTGAAAGAGTGGCCTGGGCCTCTGGCAATTTTGTCAACTACCCCTAAAGTGTGACAACAGAGCTGAGGACACTTGACAAAGCCTCGTCCGTCCAGATGCCGAAGAAAAGGGTGAAAAGTAAGAACTTGAAGAATAGCCACCCCATAGTGAA
The DNA here is from genome assembly GCA_910595825.1 of Philhelius pedissequus. Taxonomy (NCBI): domain Eukaryota; kingdom Metazoa; phylum Arthropoda; class Insecta; order Diptera; family Syrphidae; genus Philhelius; species Philhelius pedissequus. The sequence goes on along the minus strand of OU343160.1, from coordinate 244,544,594 downwards.
AATCGTCGATATTCCTAAGTCAAGATATCAGTATCTCTGGGACAGTATCTATCTTTCAATTTAATTAATTGTTTTTCCGTTCTTACGATTAATTTTATTAATTACCTTTTGTTTTTATATATATATTTTTTTTTTGATTAATTCTATTTAAATAGTTTTTTTATCTTACTCATTTAATCAGTAAGGTACTCAAAAAGAAAAAAGTGATTTCAAAAAGAAAAAAAAGGATAAAAGGCTTAAACAAAGAATTTTGAATATACATAAGTATATATATATATAAGATGGCGTTTCAAGGGCTAATATATAAAAGCCCCTCAACTCACCGTCATCAGGAACGCCCTGCCGGCAGAACTTTGTGGGACGACCATGAAACGTAAGTCAAACATATAAAATCTGTGTAAACCGACAATTTATAAACATGCGGATCTATGCCGATTAATACAAACGACTTAGATGATGTTATTTGTTTCACTTACTTTACTTTTGATGGCGCACACAACCCAGGATGGGCTACGGCCCCAATCAACAAGCCCCTCCAGTCAGCTCTGTCCAAAGCTAGCCGCTTCCAGTTTCGCACACCAAGTAGTTTGAGGTCGTTCTCCACTTTTGTGCGCCACCTGTTATGGGTTCTTCCTCTGCTGCGTACACCATCGGGGCTGGATACGAAGACTTGTCGGGCAGGTGCGCTGCTTTCCATACGCTTCACGTGCCGCAGCTATCTCAGCCGTTGTATTTTAAGCTTTTTGACCAGACGAACGTCGCTGTATAGCCCGTATAGCTCGTCGTTGAATCTTCTCCTGCACACACCTTCGATACACACCGGACCGAAAATCACACGAAGAATCTTCCTCTCAAACCACCCTAGCAGACTTTCATCCGACTTTTTCAATGTCCATGCTTCTGCCCCATAGAGCAGGACCGGGATGATAAGGGTCTTGTATAAAGTCTCCTTAGTTTTCTGAGAGAGGGCGTTACTACTTATATGCCTTCTTAGCCCGAAGAAACAGCGGTTGGCAAGAGTAATTATTCGTTTGATCTCTGCACTGATGTCCTTTTTCGAGGTTATAGTGGAGCCCAGGTAGACAAAGTCTTTGACAATTTCGAAGTTATATCTGTCCATCGTGATCTTTTGCCCGAGTCGACGATGTTGAGATTCCTTTCTCGATGACAGCATATACTTCGTCTTGTCCTCATTAACCGCCAATCCCATTTTAGCCGCCTCCTATTCAATGCTCGCAAATGCGCCTGCCACAGCTCGCTGGTGTTGACATGTGCGTTGCGTACAATTGATTCAAGAACGATGTTAAATAGGTTGCATGATAACGCGTTGCCTTGCCTCAATCCTTTCTCAACATCAAAGGATTCGGTGGTGTTCTTACCGATTTTGACGGAGCTGCGAGATTTCTCCATCGTCATCTTGCACAATCGAACGAGTTTGGCAGGGATGCCGAGATGAGACATATCTCTGTATAATTCGTCCCTTTTCACGCTATCATACGCGACTTTAAAATCGATAAAGAGGTGGTGTGTATCAATCTGGAATTCCTGGGTTTTTTCTAATATCTGTCGGAGTGTGAACATTTGGTTGACGGTTGACTTTCCTAGCCTAAAACCACACTGATAGGCGCCAATCAGTTCGTTGACAAAAGGTTTTAAGCGTTCACACAGGATAGCCGACAAGAATTTATAATCGAAGTTTAGGAGACTTATTCCTCTGTACTTGGTGAATTTCAGAGCATCTCCCATTTTGTGGATGGGGCACACTATACCGAGGTTCCATTCATCGGGCATACTTTCATCCGACCAAATTTTACCGATGAGTTGGTGTATGCTCCTATCCAATTCATCTCCCGCTGATTTGAATAACTTGGCTGGTAGACCATCCGCACCAGCAGCCTTGTATGACTTAAGTTTGGATAACGCCAGCCGCACTTGGTTAGGTCGGGTGGACGGAACTGTTGGCCGTCATCGCCCAAGTTGAATGGAACGTTCTGGCTACTAGCGGTATCTTGGTTGTCTTCGCCGTTAAGCAATCTTAAAAAGTGTTATTTCCAGATCCTCAGCACTGTGTTATTTGTTTTACCCTTTTTTAATATATTTTTTTTTTGAATTGTGATTTTCTTGCAATTTTTATTTGAATTTGTATAATCTATCCTTATTGGATCTGTGAATTCTACAAACTTGTGTGGCAGGTGGCCAAATAAAGTTAATATATATTGTATTTTGAAAATTGAATTTTAAGATGAAACAGTAAATTTAATTCGCTAAAATTGTGTGGAGGCTTGGCTAAGCCTTCCGCAAAGTTAGATGAGTTATGGGAAAAGACAGTAGCTGACTTGGACGAACGAGAAGCATCTAGAAGGACTTCTACTTACCTGTAACGATTAGGATGTCATTTGACTAGGTCGTGACTGGAAGTTTGCTTAGGGGTTGTCTTCTTAACATCCGGCCATGAAGATAACATTTGGTTATATATTTGATGCAAGGGTGAGTTGGCCAAACTTTTGCCAATAACATCGGGCAATGTCCACTGTGGACGCGGCGAACCGATGTTTGGGAGAGACAGCGGGGTGGTTGATGATTTTGTTGGACAAAAATATAAATTAACGTAGTCAGGGTATACTAGATATACTTACATATACATACATATGTAGATATATATTAAATATAAATTGATGTTTTTTATGCTGGCTCCAGGTCAATAAAAGACGTTGTTAAAAAGTAAGCGACGTTTCGAGCATGAATACACTCCTCATCAGGCCTTTTTATTGTTGGAAAAATATAACAATGTTAATTTCGTGTATAAGACTATTATACAAAAGTCAATTACACTTACAACAACAATTAGTTTATAGACTTAATGTACATCACATTTCCACAATATAGATAAAAGAATTATAAAAATTATCAATAAAACTTTTCACAAAATCAGATTCATTTAACCATTTTAAACACTACTGTCCGTAGTTTTCTTTTTGTGTCTACTGTTTTTATTTTTTGTTTATCAGCTGGTTATATATAATACTGAGACTATCACAATCAGATCTTATGTTGATTGCACTCCCTGTGTTGTTGATGTGCAGCATTTCCCGCAACATTCTTTTATTATGGTGTCTCTCAATCTCCAATATTCTTACATTATCCAAGTCAGGTGTGTGCTCTTCCCCTATACAGTGAAGCGCAAGTGCAGTTTTCTGAGATCCCCGGTTGTTTATATCAGATCGGTGGCCTGAAAGGCGATTGCGTATATACACACGTTTTTATATATATGTGTAAATCGATATGTATAGACATATAGATTTTTATTAGAAATTAGAATAAGAATAGTTCTTTTTTTTGTATCCTGGCAAATTATTCTTTCTCTCGAATAGTGGCATAGATAACTAGATTCTTGCATCTTCATTTTCAAAGTCCAAATCATTAATCCGTTTACCCATCATAGTATCCCATCCTTTTCTATCCCCAACCAGCCATGAAACCTTTTTTTGTTTTGCTGAGTGGGAGGTGTTTGGAAAGGGGTAAGAACCAAACCCAATCCTTCGAGCTGAGCCGAGCTAACTACAAGCAGTCCATTCCCTCTTTTCTTGCACCGAAGTTAAGCCCCTGTGGTAAACCAGATACGCAACATACCACTTGGGAATTATATCTAACAACGTTTCACAGACTGTATAACCTTAAGCAGAAACAATCTCAGAATAACAACGGGTCCCCTTACAGGACACTGTAAATTAAAAAGGCACCTCAACATCCTTGGCTTAGTAAGTAGTGTCACATGCTGGTTCTGTGATATAAAAGGGAAAACCCCGGACCATATTCTGGGCAATTGTGATGCACTTGTTCAACAAAGGAAAAAACACCTTTGACGAAACCAGGTGGAAGAGTGTGGCATACCATCTCAAATACTTCAAATACTCAAATTCATTAGGGAAATACATTTTGATGAAGAGCTGTAAAATGAGCCATCCTCACCCAGCTCTAGGCGGGGGCACAGAAGATCTCAGGGTCTCATTGCAACAACCCCATAGTAATATTCATTCATTTATAGTTCGAAAAACTAAGTTCATGTAGTTTTTGGGGCAATTGATGCACGTTGTAGAGCAGTCTCTTCCGTGAAATAAATACGCTGTCCATTTTGAAGGTACACGGCGAAATGTATAACAGCAGGGTCTTTTTCGTGTATCGGAAAACTCAAAATACGCCAAACTGCTTCATTGCTGCTGATGTATCGGCCGATTTGATACCGTGTTATTTCATCGTTTTCGCTAACATTTTGAACAGAAAATACAGCCATATCACTTTCCTTATGGACATTTTGCATATATATTTTATGGACTTCATCGAACAGAGCTCAACATTTATGTGTGCTTTTTAGATTTTACACACGATGCAGAGAATCGTGCATATCTTTCGTTTCGACGTTTCCTTTTTTTGTTAATGGAATGTTAAATAAAATGCACGACTAGATCCCACGAAGTTAATTTGAAGGACCCCCTATATAAATATTTTTTATCGAAATCCGTGTAGCCGCTTATGATAAAGGCGAAAATCAAAAACAAATTGTATGGGAGGTACCGTTAATAACAAAATGTTTGACCAAAATGTACAATATCCATAAAATATTGCACATAGTTTTTTTTATCAAAATCGTTCGAAACGTTTTGGAAATAATCATGATGGTAGAACAAATTGTATGGCAAGTACCGTTGTTTTTAAGTATTAAGTATAACAAACTATCCTATCTTGGCACGCCAGCAAAATAAACATTTCAAAAAAAATGAAAATCAGCGTTTTCATTTTAAATAACCTAGATACCGAACACATCACCATCTACTGTCCTGATTTGTAAATCTAAGCCATCTGGGACGCCACACAAATGCATACAAAAAAAATTCATTCAAATCGGTCCAGCCGTTTTGTGTTCAGTGAAATACACACGTACAGTAGTATTATATACATATATAGAGATATATGTATATATGTATATATTCATTATAAATAATTTATCTTTTTATCTTTTTTATATATACTTTGCGCTCACACGAGGGGCGAGCGATTAGGAAAATATAATAATAATATCAATAATATACTAAGGCCTAATTTTTCAAGAGTCAGTTAAGCAGTCACTTAGTACATATTATCCAGATAGATCAAAAATCATTTTTTTAACAGTCAGATACAACTTAATCTAGGAATAAAATTATCTGATCATTTTAGAACGGAATAAGAAGTTATCTGAGTAATAAAAAAATAGCTATTTTCGATATCAAAACATTTTGAAAAATTATTGCTTCGAAATAAACGTTAAGCAAAAATTAATTTCTATGAAAAATTCGATACTCGAAATAAAAGTGACGTTCAAATTAAATTATTCTATAGATTGTTTTTTTCGGTTGATTGTTTAACAGTCAAGTACGCTTATTCCTCTGGCAACTAACTGGATGTTTATCTGGAGATTAAAAAATCGGCTCTAAGATAATAAAATATAATGGGAAAGAAAAATAAGGTCGGGTAAAGCGTTCCACATTAGTGTGGTGCGGCTAACGAAGGAATCTCTGCGCGAGTATTACGGTTGAATATTTTAAGGGGAGGAATGCAACTGGCTATTTCATTAGAGCATTTTCTATAGAAATAACGATAAAACAATGAAATGCATAAAACATTTCGAGAGTGTTCGAAAGATGCAATTGTTTCCGTTATTGTTATATCGGCTCCCATTTATACAGCTCGTTTTCTATCCCAGAGACTTAAGTGAGTTGAGGGAGCACCTACTCATAAATGACAGTTGTACTCAAGCTTCGGACGAATGTAGTATTTATAGATTACAGCCAGATCAAATGGGGAAAAATATTTCTTGCATCGTCTCAGAAAACCCAAACACCTTGCAGTGTTTTTGGCGACATCGAATATGTGGTAATTCCACAAAAGGTGGCGCCCTGGGGCACACCGGCATTTATTTTATCAATATCAGAGTCGAAACCTTCTAATACGACTTGTATTGAGTACTTGAGCAGTCCGAAAGGAAATTTTTAATCCAGCGAAGAAGAGATTCATCAAAACAAAATGCACGCATTTTCGATTAGAGGGCTTGATGCCAAACTCTGTATCAAGAGCTTTTGAAATATAAGCGCAAAGAACTTACGTTCTCCAAAACGATGTAAAGATTTGTGCCACTGTTCGGTGAGATATACCATCAGATCGCCAGTGGGTCTATTTCTACGAAAGTAATACTGCCCATCATTAAGGAGCTTTCACTCTGCAAGGTATTTCACTGATAATTAATCAGCGTTTCCATGACATTGGAAAGATGGGACGTAAGTGCAATTGGACGATAGTTAGAGGGTGAAGAATTCTCGCCTTTTTTAGGGATAGTCTGGACAAATGCTGTTTTCCATCCACTCGGAATGAGACCAGTAGAATAGGACATATGGAAAAACTTACGCATTGGTTTGCCAGCGTAGAAGAGCTTATCTTCAGAACAAAAGGGGAGATTCATTTATCAAAAAACTATAACAATAATTAGATAAAAAAACGACAACAAGCACATTGGCCAATCAACACCACAGTTCGCCAGCATAAATCCCAAAGAAGGATTATTAGATCCGAAACACTTCGATTATATAAATACATAACTACATATATGGTCGCCCTTTAAGAAACCCGGCAAAACTGAAAAAAACTTGATTCTTCAGAAAATCAGTTTAAAGTTTTTGAGTAGGACAAATTTTTTAAATGTTTTTTCTTAATGTTTTAAATTATTTTTTTCGAATTATGTTTTTAATTTGAGTTAGTTCTACATTTTATTTAATTAAAATAAACTTAAAAAAATAAAAAAAACATACGATTAGTTTGTAAAATTGAGGGTCTAAGAAGAGCCTTCCAAATTAGGTCACTTTTCAAGAAACAATTTATGATATTCAGACAAAGTTTTTTTTTTATTTCGGAGTTAGTATCACAAATTTGTCAAAATTATAATGACTTAAGATTGTAGCTTAGAAATCAAAATCAATTTATTTCTTAATGAAATCTGAAAAATTTTTCTAGTAAAATAGCATAACTCATTAAAGTGTCATTTCCAAAACAAGTTTTTTTTTAATTTATCAAGGAAAGTGAACAATTCTGTTTCAAAACAGAAAAATATTACAAAACAGTACTTACAAAGTATTTGGTGTATTTTTTGGACTTTCGTGATATGCATTTGGAATATGAAAATATACCACATATAAGTGCAATTTTTGAACAATTAATTCAAAATCAGTGTAAATAATGCCGCGTTATGCTATATAATTTCTACCGGTTGTACACAAATTATACCGATTTTCGGTACATATTTTGTACAAGTGGTATAAATATTGTACTTCTTTTTAGGATAGTAAATACTCCAGAGGTGTATATTATGTACTGGTAATCAGCATAAATTATACACCTTAATGGTGGTAAACAATTAGACCACATTTTGGTGGAAAATTATCTTGTGTCTGAAAAACACACGAAGATTCGATGGATAAAATATACCAATGGGTGGATAATATATTCCATATCCAAAACTCAGAATTTATTCTGAAATAAAATTTACACCAAAATGTATTTTTTTATCGGAAACGGTTTTATGAATTAAAATTTACACCGCTGCTTTTTTTCTCATCGAAAATGTTAAATGTATCTGTAAGTATTTTTTTTTTTTTTGTAAATTAATTTTTATTTAATCTTAACTTATAACTATCTTAAAGCTAGACAAAAATGTTTAAAACTAGCCTAATTATCAATAACTTACAACTAATTTACTGGCCCTTTACGGGCGCTCTAAACTAAACTATATCTCTTAATACTAATGTCTTTCGACCTTAAATCTATTTTAATTAATTCTAATTATTTTTTATTTTATTTTTGTTTTACCAAGGAAACTTCTTTTAAAAGACTCGGTCTCGTATCATTTTCAATTTTTTACTTATAAACTACCTACATCTAGACTAAAAATAATTAAGACTAGATACAATTAACTTATATACTAACTAAAACTAACTTAAACTACTTAAGATACCTAAAAATACCCAAAACCACTTAAAACTACTTAAAAACTAGAACAGCCACAGCAGCATTTTTATCGTTTTTAAAATTTTTTTTTGTTTATATTTTGCATACGCATGCAGACACACAGCTATATCACCCCATACATACATATACATACGTACATACATATAAGTACTTACATACATGTACAGTTACGCAGGTACATGCATGTATGCCTCCGCATACATACAAATTTTTAATTTTTTTTTTGGTGCCACCCCGACTGTTCCGTATACCTAATTACCATAAATGTATGTAGGTCGGCCAAGGCATACCATCTTAATCAACTTTAAATATCCCGATGCTGTTCAGAGAGCCACCAGACCTGGTTCTCCTGTTTCGCCCTATCCCTTCGGTCCCGATCGGACACAGTCCTACTAAACCGAAGGCGCTCCTCTCCACCTTGAGTGATGACGTTTCGACCATACAGGAGTCGCCTATCTACAGTTTTACGGCTGACGTAGTAGTTAAGCTGAACCGCCATTCTATCCTGTATCAGCTTTCGACTGTCTAAATAGAGGAATGCCTCGGGAGGGATGTAACCACTTAACCGCGCACTCTCAAAATATTCGTTATTGGGGTAATAAACCCCAAAAATTAAGCTGTTAGTTGAGGACATCGATCTTGCAACGTGACCTCGAATCAGCTTAAACAAAAAAATTATCTATTCTGTTTATGTTGGCTCCGTTGTATAGAACCTGGTTGGAATAATATCTTGTGTACTCCGACTCTGGTGTTCTGTGTAATCCAAGGCAACGTCTATTCCATTTGAGATGGGGCAACGTTGAACCACACCGGGCATCCGTAGGCAATCATCGGCCTGATGAGGGCCATGTAGCAAATCACCGTCACCCTGCTGTCAAGACGGCTGCTATAAAACAGTCGTTTTGTCAAGGCAAAGGGTCCCCTAGCCCTGGCCAAAGCAGCACCTATTGTCTGTCGAAATACAGGTACTGATCCAACCAGATGCCAAGGTACTTTACTACACTTTTATTCGCCAGTGGATGTCCATGTGGCCCTACGATCACCAGTTTGCGCCAGTTCTTTCTTGTATCCCTTGAGGCGGCTAGAAAACGGAGTCCTAAACAAAATAGTTTCTGATTTCTGGAAGTTGATTTTCAACTTCCAGTCATCACAATATCGCTGAATCTTGTCGAAGTCACTCTGCAAGAGATTTTTGATGACTCAGCTGTATGAGATGTTCTGTATGCAATTAGATGGTCGGCGTACGCAATTGCCTGAGTTAGACTACCTATCAGATCGCTGGTATAAATGCTGAATAGAATCGGCGAGTTAACCGCTCTCTGCTCAAGACCATTTTTAATATTAAAACTTGGGGTAGAAGTTACATTGCCACTTTTGACAACAAACTTTCTACCATTTAGCATGTCATAAAGCATATACAATAGAGGCTTACTTATACCTAGTCTGGATAGCTTTAGATAGAGACCTTCTAACCATACGGTGTCGAAGGCCTTCTCCAAATCAACCAGGCAGGCACCCGTACACTGCTTTTTAGTTTTGTTCCATTGGATATCAGAAACTAGTTTAGACGCGGCATGAATTGTGTCATGTCCCGCCTTAAAACCGAAATGATTATCCGGGATGATATTTTTGTCCTCCGCCCACTTGAACAGGGCTCTATTAATAACCTTTTCAAATACTTTGCTCATACTTGGAAGAAGACTTATCGACAGGAGATTCGCCGGATTGGAGTTGTCCTTTCCCATTTTGGGAAGTGGGTGCACCACAGCTGTCTTCCACCGCACTGGATAATATGCAATATTCAGCGCGTTGTTAAACAGTGTGGTATAAATGTCAACTGCCTCTTGAGGCAAATGTCGTAGTACAACGTTGGATATACCATCGACTCCTGCTGACTTCTTTTTCTTTAATGAATCGAAGATGAGCTGGGCCCATTTCGGTCGGCAATTATGGCATTTGCCAAATCTTCATCATTAAACCCGGTAAAACCAAGGTTCTCAGATCGCCATTCGCTTATATCGTTCCCGAGCCATAAGTGATGAAGCAGAGCTCTGTTCTCCAGGTCATGATTCGGGCGAATGCTAGCATTCACCTTGTACACTTTCTTGAAAGTAGCTCCCACAGCCTCCACTCTCTCCTGCTGATCTTCGATTATATAAGTCATCGTCCAACTCGGCATCCTCTGGGTCTATGCCTGCTGTCAGAAGTACATCTCTGTTCTCTGTCGTCCTCTGGAGCTTAAGACACGGAAGATCGTTTTGATCCCCTCTTCTAAAAATCTTATTAATTTTTGGGAACGTACTTGGGTCGCTAGAGTTAACGGCACGAATTTTATTGTCCCAGAACAAATTAATAGACAACCTATAATTTTCTTTGATCAATTGGTTGATGTTTTTGATGGACGACTTCAGTGCCCTAATCTCCAGATCTCGAGTCTCAGTAAACCGTCTGTACAAGCGTTTTATTCTTGTTATTCTGCGGCGAATCCGCAGTGGTCACTGTCGTACTCGATCGTTCGTAAACAATTTCTTGGTCGTTGACCCACAGTGTCAGTAATTGTTAGCCTTGCGTCTTTCAGCAATAGAGTATCTGTAAGTATTACTTTCATAATATGAACGCAAGAAAATAATGAATCAATATGAATGTGAGTGCCTAATTCAAAAACAAAGCACATTCTGTCGATTTATTTTCGATCCTACACCGTCTAAAACTCGCGCGCCTCAAAAATTTGAATGATTCAAAAATATCTAAGTCGATTTGTGAAAATTAATTTTTCGAAATGTATAACTTTTTGGTTGTTCTTTAACATTTTTAGAGTTGTAATGTTAAAAACGAATTGAATATACCAAAAATGCGTCATAATTAAGCCGATAAATACATATTAAAATAAAGTAATAAATTATTGTCTTCCTTCTCAATATGGCGGCCAGCAAAATCTCATTTTTCATAAAATATTCCTTGAGAAATATGGCCGTCCCACAGTGGGGCAAAGTGCTATAAAAATTGACATCAATTTATCTGGTAGCTCTAGGAATATGAAATTTTGCATACTTGCTTCTATGACTAATATTTATGTATTTTCAAACCCACCTCTTGACACCCACTAAGGCTTGATTTATTGACAAATTATTCTTTGACATGCTTTTAGAAAAAAAATTGTATAGGTAGAGGGGTCTATTTCCCCATTTAAACGGGAGTGGCACTTATATAAAACATGGGCACCAAATAGATAGATAAAAAATTGTAAATAAAATTAAGATAAGACTAGTTTTGTACCGCCTTAGCATTAATGGAAGCTAGGAATCTATTCTTTAATTTGATACCGAAATAGAAATATTTTAGTTATTATTTATTAAAAACAAGTGTCTCATATTTATTTATTAATGTTTGTATATAATTATTAGTTTAATTCTTAGTATTCCATTATTACTTATCACTTTGTTTAAATGTGTAGTATTTTTTAGGCTTACACAAAAGTTTGCACTATCAGCGCTAAATGTCACACCTACATCAACAAATTATTACAAATCAATAGAACTGGTCAACCCAGGCTAATATCCTGAGACAAAATCCTGTTTTATTAAAAAAAATTTGAATTTTCCATTTGGATGCATTTTATTTTGACAATTTTATATAGATACAATAGGCAACACTGTAGCGTTATCTAAAATATTCACAATCTCCTGAATTTGGGAAAACAAACACCAACTAAAAATAACGACATTTCCTTGTCACAATTGTAGATTTTATATCCAATATTCGGTGTTCGGTACATTTTTTTACTGAAAACTGTGCAAAATATTTACTGATTTGTATCAATCCGAGAAATTAATATAAGAAATTCACCAATTCAAAGTAGGAATGATAAAAATGCACCATTGTGAAAAACGCATACATCGAAGAAGTTTTTCGGTATATTTAATTTGCTGTTAATTGTACTAAAAATGTTCAAAAATGTTTGAAATAAAAACAAAATTGTTTCGTAAGAATAAAAAAATCTGAATTCAAATTTATTTACACTAATTTACATTTAAACTTTATACACTTTACAATTATTTGTCTTCCATAACGGTGATGTTTTCACATTTAATGGAATATTCCGGATCAGTTTCAATATCAGATTTCTTTTGTTTCTTTGCCGAAATGTCCTCCCTCCTCTTTAAAAGATCCCGAAAATATTTCTAGGTGCCATTTAAATCTATTTTGTCGTCTACATTTGCGTTGACAACATTAATTAATAACGTTAAAACAGCCCCTAGCTGCGAAAACTTGTTCGGCTTTTGCTCTCCAGCTATTTTCCACGAGCAAGTTTTGAGGAGAGAATCATCAAAGAGCAATGCTTTCAGATGAGTACATCGTGTGAACTGTTTTGTGGTGTTTTTTGCGAGCTCCATTTTTGAAAGTACGTATCCTGTTGCTTTTTGAACATACTTATCTATGTCTTCGCTCAATTGCTCGTTGAAGAGTTTCAACATATCAATTGAAGTGATTGGTAACCTTGGAAATAATACGCCTTCACAATCTTCTGATGTAACCCATTCCTCTGCACCCGAATCAGAAACCATGGGCGCTTCTCTTCTCCATACTTTGATTTGGTCGATGGCTCTGATTTAATTAATTATTGTAGAGCAAGCACTTCACTACGAAGGTATTCGACACTATTCTTTAATTCTTGGATGGATGCTTCGGTGCTGGCCCTGTTTTGGTTAATCATATTGAAACTCCCGCCAAATAATATTTTAAAACTGAAAAAATAAATATATATTATGAAGTTAAAATTATCTGTTATCATAATATATAAGTCATCATAAGCTACTTACCATTTGCTTCTTTAGAATTTGATTTGAGAAATTGAAGTAGCTCCTCTTCATTTGCTAGATCAACATCATTACCCTCGACGATGACTGCAATGTTCTGAGGTTCATTCGAATCTTGAATTGGAATATAAACTTCATCACCGATGATTTTCAAGGAATTTGCATCATTATTTAATGCTTTGTTTTCAACCGGGTTGAGTAATGCCGATCGAATAGACACTGATGAGCTACTTGGCAGCGATGTGAGAGTCAAAATCTGTTAAATTGGCTGGAAACTTGAAGCCGATGGCGGAATTACTTAACTTGAAGTCGTTTGCCGGTGCTGGCTCTGAGCAGACATTATTCTTTCATAGGCACTTGAAGCCTTTTCCGGCGGATGAAATTGTTGATGAGTGCGACTTATATTTGTTATGCTATGCGTTTCTTCGTCGGTGTCCTCGAATTGGCTGACCTTCTTTGCAGCATCTGAGGCTGCCTCAAAGTAATCAAAAACGCTTTTCAATCGCAACATTCGACATGGTTCCTATTCCTTAGCGTCGGTGAAATTAACCGGTGGCATTGCTTTTTTTGATTTTTCTTTGATCTCTGCCAATACACGAAATTATCTTTAAACCTATTGAATGATACAGCTTCCATGAATTGTGAGCCATTTTTTTCTTCGCAAACAACACATATAAATTTTCCGAAAATATTTGGTGCCATCTTTATAGTAAAAACTTTTAAAACAATGTTCTTCGCACTAAATGATGTTGACACAACAACAGACTGAAACTAATTGGTGCATATTTCAACAAACTCTCTGTGTGGTGTTTTGAATGGCGCACATTCTACCAAGTAGTGTATTTAGTACACCGAACTCTCGCTGTGGAGCATTCAATGGTGCATATTTTACCAAATAGTGTATTAAGTACACCGAACTTTCGCTGTGGTGTATTCAATGCTGCACATTCTAGCAAATAGTGTATTAAGTACACTAAACCCTCTGTGAGCATTTTTCCGACCAAAATGTATTTACTGTGAAAAAAATATACAATGCATGAGATGTTCTTTCGGTACAATCTATATTTCCAAACAAATTTTTCAGTTCACAAAATACACTAGTAGTTTCAATGATCAATAGTATTTAAAATAGCAAAATGTTAACTAAATTTATAACAATTTGTAAAGGATGGATTAATGGGGAAAATACGCATTTTTTAGCGATAAAAAAATGGTTATTTTGTCTACATTCCGAATCATATGGATGTAAACAAATAAGTTTACATTTGATTTGTTCTGCAGGATATTCCTTCTCGATCCCGAACTCAATGTCTGCAGAGTATATATTCAAATGGCGAGATACGAATGGACTGGTATTAAAATCGTCCAATTATCGAATATTCCTACCAAATACCAAAAGTGTTTATAAAACTCGGATGGGAAAAAATGTTTCATTATCACTGGGCCAAGATATATTAAAAATGTTCGATATCGATAGATTTCCAGAATGATAATGTATCGAGACCACGAGCTTGTCTTGTGATTTCAGATGGTAGCCATTCGTTGCTGATTTTGAGCCATATTGATATGGAATTCGTTTCATGGGCGGGCAGTTTAGTACGGAAATTGTATGAGCCATAGACCCATTCATTTAAAAAGCGTTTTGTTATACCTGAAATATGATGTTAGTTAACATATTGGAGTTTCGTGTACATATTTTAATAAAATTTACATACCTAATTCAATTAGGTGCATCGAATAAGCTATTGGGAAGTTTCTTATCATATCAATGCCTTGAATTTCCTCAAGAGGTGTCTGGTAGAATGACCTAATTTTTGAATCCCAAAAGTGATGATCCTCATCAGTTTTGCTGACAAAATCCGAATGAGTTCTTTTTGGACAACCTAATCTGGGAAAGCTAATATGGTTTCCAGATCGATCAAATTCTCCATCAACATTACATTTTGTGCAACTTTTGTATGCGGTGTGTGTCTTGACGCCTGCAAAGCTCAAAAATATAAACTCAACTGAAGTCGAATCGGCTTTTGTACCTACATTTGATAAATGCCCGAGCTGGATTATCTGCAATATACGCATTGACCTTGATCAAGATTTTAGATCCGTTTCCTAAATCGATTAAAGTAAAAATTACAGCATTAATTTAAATAACATGTTGTCTTAAAAACTCCTCACTAGATGGTGGCTTGGCATCGCAGAAAAAAATTGCTACAGTCATTGGTCTGATTTCAGGCATATTGGCTATGTCCATTAAAATCGGCCAAAATTGGAATTTGCTACTTCGGTACAGAGGTAATCCGTCAACATTGAAATTGAGAAGAGCTTGCATTGTTTGCTTTAATTGACGAAATGCAATGCGTAAACAGTTTTCGATACCATAGAACCAGAATGAACCGGATCCCATATTTTGTTTAGCAACATTCCGTGGTGTATGGAGAAACGTTCGTGCATCTTTTGGCAGTTCTGTTTTTCCTTCACTTCGCAATAAAGCAAGTAGCTCAGATACGGCAGTATGTGTTATTTTATAATTAATAGCCCAATCAGCCACTTGAGACATACAATCAACATGTTCCTCTACATCATCAATTACGCAATCTTCCGAAGACAGTTCCACCTTGCGGTATATATTTTCCACTACTTCGTCATTATCATCCAAACCATCATTCAAAATTGAGTCTATTATTATTTCATTTGTTTGTAATACAATATTAGGATCATTTGAAATAAGACTTTTTACAAATTGTACACAATTTGTAGATTTTTTGGGACGAATATAAAAATTGATAGTTTCCCAATTTCCAAATAAGTTTCAATGAATTTGTTCGATGTTATTAACCGGTTTCACAATATTATTTAATTTCTTTCTTGAAATAATTGTTAAGTTCTGAGGCACTCATTTTTTAAAAATATTTCTTAATTAAAAACGCGCTGACCTCGTTAGCAGTGAAATGTGGACTGAATAATTTCAATAATAATTTATTTTTCACACTTTATGTAGTTTTGTGTATTTTATTTCCACAGGATATAAATCTTATACCAAAATATTGTTACTCATTTCAAATGGTGTATTTTATGTACAATATATGGTGTATAAAATATGCCATGTTGGTTGGATTCAAAATCGAATAATTTTATGCACCATTTATGGTATATTATAAAAACAGCTGAAAAACGGTTTACTTTTCGTACCGAATATTAGAAAAATTAATGAAATTTTGCACCGCAAAGACATGGTGTAATTCTTATACCGATTTATTTTCACAGATGCACCAAAATATCAAATTTTTCTTCAGTTTTCTCAATTTTAAATCAAAATTCAAAAATATACACCAAATTATGCACCAGGCTGCTAGATTTTACAGAACGATAGATTTTTTGGGTGGCAATGGCGCAGTGGATAAAGTGCTTGATTGCTAACTTAGACGTGTGGGTTCGATCCCCACGCCAGGCGAATTGTTTTCTATACCTCCAATTTTAATTGGATACCGCCCATGGGTTAAAAATGAGACATTCAATACCTGGTCCTCAAAACCTCTTTGACAAACTAGTGCCGTGCAATTCAGATAGCATTTAAAAGACCTTAGGTCTTACAGGCATATAGTTAAATTTAAAAAAAAAAAAAAAATCGAGTTTTTTTAGTTAAGTCGCGACGATATGTTGCAAAATAAATTAAAGTTATTTTAAGTACATAAAACAAAGTATAAAGATTTACTTTTTCTTTTATTTTCATGTTTTCATAATTTAATGTATTAACGAATTTCTTCATCACGCAACATGGAGACTACACCACAACTTAGCTTTTGGTTCTGTTCGGTATAAAAGCTCTTATCCCTTTAAGAATTATGTTTGTAATCATACCCACAATGGAGTCCAAGTCACTATCAAATAAGCATGGTGACCAGCTAAATATCCTGTAAAAAAATAGTTAGGCCGTCCCAGTTGGGTGTTGGCGGAGTGACTGGCAGGTTCTCCACAGGAGAGCTGATATTAAAACAACGTATTTTAATTCTTAGATCTGTTTGTTATTTCATAATTATTTGTCTTTAGGCTCAGAAAAATAATTAGCTTGTATGCAAAGTCTACTACAAAGTTGAAAGAAGAAAAATCTTGTTCTTTTTAAGACTTAAATTGCTGCCGCAAGGAATCTGTATATTGACATGTATCATCAAGTAATGAGATAAATTTATTTTCCAAAAGCCTTAATTTAAAATTTAATACAGATTTCCTGCGATCACTTTATATTAAATCATTGATTGAACTTTAAGTCAAGTGTTTGTGAGGCCACACAAGTGGGCACTGACATAACATATATATATATGATTGCTTTCTCGGAAACGGCTCCGAAATTTTCACAGCTTGCTCCTTTGAGAGAGAAAAAAGAATAAAAAAAATAGATTCATTTAAATCCACCCACTGCTATTGCCACTATTTCATATCATGGGTTTTTCGGAAATGGCTCTTTTTCTTGAAGACGACTCAAATTATTTGGATATTGGATGACATATTTAGAGTTTTTTTCTCCTTAGCAAGAGAAAAGTTAATAATTGTTTGCAAAATCCGCAATTATTTTTATCATTTCTGGGTTCTCGGAATTGATTTTAACGATTTTGGCGAACTATGAAATGAGTTTGATTTTGTTGACAGGAAAATAAGTAAAGTTTATTTTAATAAAAGAGAACAAAATTTATAAAGTATGATTTAGTAAGATCCACACACTGACAAAGTCCACTTTTATCATTTCCTATTTCCTGGTTTCTCGGAAACGGTTTGACCGATTTGAAATACGTTTGTTCTTATGATCGAGAAAAACAATTAAATAAAGTAAGTAAAATCCACACGTTCAATTAAAAAATGTGGGTCCCGCAATTACGTCTGTCTGTCTATCTGCCTGTCTGCACAACTATCTACAGCCTAAGCGACTAAAGCGATTTTCTTCAAACTTGGTATTTAAGCCTTTTAGGTGATTATCTACAATAGATTTCTGAATCGTTTTTTTTTTAGGTCCAAAACTAACGGCACCTGCCATACATTTTTTCTACCATCTCAATCATCTCGAAAACGACTTTAACGATTTTTGATTAAAAAAAAGTGTGTGTACTTTTTTAGATGTACGCTATAATTTGGTAAAAAAGTTTCTTTCAAATATATTGTTATTAACGGTAACTGTAGGTAATACAACCATTTTTATGATTTTGAAATTTCTCATAAACGGCTTGTTGGATTTCGATAAAAAATTTTATGTTATGAAGGAGCTCCTTCCTTCAAATTATAAATAATACTGCATGCCAAAATTTTCGAAAATTATTTTTTTTGAAAATTCAATATTTCGAAAACAGGTGGATGATTTTTTTTAAATTTTGTTTTTAAGTTTATATTATTAAATATTAAAATATTGTCGTACCAAGGTTAAAAAAAATTGTATATATTTAGATTCTTAATAGACACCTTTTGCACACGATGTGATCAAACATAAGAGAAAGTTCTTGCGCTCCGGTCGTGCATTTTATTTATTTTTGGTAAAATATGAAAATGAATCAAATGATTTTTGATTAGACACTTCTGATCTTCAAGTTTTTCTTTAAATACTAGTATAGATGAAATTCCATGCTAAAGGCCGTGAAGATACCGAAAAATAAAATGCACCAGTGGATCGTATGAACTTGCTCTTGGAGGTAACAACTATAATGTAAACAAAAATTGATGCTGTTTAGTAGGAAGGTAGTCTATAGTTATCATATGCAGGTTTAAAGCTGATGTTAGGAATTACGTTGATTATTAGTAAAATAACTTGTCGAATATCCACAAATGTATATTTAAATCTAGATTTTAATTTTTAATTTAATTTTTAATTTTATTATTAAGCTTAATACAAGCCATCTAAAAACTAAGTCTTAAATACTAGAATAATATTATATATTACAAAAAAAAAAATTAAAATTATATACAATGTAGTGACTTAAATTCTAAACAATCAGTATAATACAAACAAAAAAAGAACAGTCTTGAATCAATATTAAAGGAAGGTTTTCAGGAATTTAGGAGTGCATGTCTTAAGGCGGGTTTACTTAAGTAAAGATCAAATACGTTGGAATTATTGACTGTGCTCAACATTCTAGTAAAGGGCTCATTTTGGCCGTATTCAGTGCGGTGGTATTACAGTCGAAACAAAGTAACAGATCTAAAACGGCGGGGATTCGTATAAATATAAATATTTTGGAGGAGAATAGGACAATCAATACAACCGTTTAATGAGGATGATGAATGAATAGGATGTCAGCATTCTTACGGCGTGTATACAAAGTTTGTAAGCCTAAAAGTTTAAGACGTTCTGAATATGGTGGAAGGTTGAAAGGATAATCCCAAGACAGACCACGTAAGGCAAAGCGAATGAATCTTCGCTGGACGGCTTCAATTCGTTTAATGTGGACTTGATAATAGGGGGACCAGACCTGAGATGAATATTCGAGAAGGGGTCTAACGAAAGTCATATAAAGGGATTTAGTGACATAAGGATCGGCAAATTCTTTAGACCAGCGTTTAATAAATCCAAGAGAAGAGTTAGCTTTGTTTATGGCACTATCAATGTGGTCACGAAAATTAAGTTGGAAGTCACATAAAAGACCAAGATCACGGATTAAAGTGACTATAGGAATTGGTTCATTATTTAGAGTATATTTTCTTTGTGAGGAGGAAGTGCGCTTACCTGAATAGGTTATGACTTCGCATTTCTTGATGTTGAGTTCCAGAAGGTTTTTTTGACACCAAATATAGAATTTGTCCAACTCGAATTACAGTGATTGGGCATCTGCAGAATTGGAAATATGTTTATATATTCTCATATCATCTGCATACATTAAAACATTTGAATCAGAAAAGATTTTGTCTACATCATTTGTGGTTAACACAAAAATAAGAGGTCCTAGGTGACTTCCCTTGATATGGATGGAACTTATGTATGTAAATAAAATACATATGAACTTATGATAATACAAATTAAGGATGTAGGTTGGTAGGTAGCTAAATGCATATAACTTTACAGTTTAGGTGCAATATGCATTCATAAGATTCATGTGAATCTTATAGACACATTGTATGTATATGCATATAAATGTATGAGGGCCTACATTATATCTAGTATTCAGTGACGCACGTAAAAAATAGTAAAAAGAAATAATAATAATGTAGAAATAAATGGATAATACACATAATTAAATGTTTTCATATTGCTTAGTTGTTATAGTTTGAGGTAAAACACAGATTTGAATTCCTGGATAAATAAGATTATATCAAATAATATATTCAAAAATCGTTGGAGCGGTGTTTTTAAGAATTAATTTTGTATGTATAAAATTTTAAAAACATTTTTAGAAAAAATATTTGAAACGCCATTTTAAAGATATTATTAATATACATATAAAATTTAAATTTTGAAAAAAATTCACTGACTCGTTTTTGAAAAATCGAAATAAATTATTTATTTCTTAAGGATCGACAAACTTTTTTTGCAAATTTGAGTATGCAGTTTGATTAACACACTTAGGAAGCATTTATATAAAAAAAAAAAACAATTTTAATCGGCTTGTCCAATAGTTATAAAGTGGAAAATATTAAAAGTGGTTTTATGGGAAGTACCGTTAATAAGTACGCAAAATAAAATATTTTTATATTTTAAAGTGGACACACACATTTTTTTATAAAAATTCTTGGCGTCGTTTTGGAGAAATACATATATTAGCGGCTTTTAAACATTTGTGTGGGAGGTAACGTTGTTTATTATTATTTTAACAAATAGTTTTGTAACTATTCAAGATAATGTCGAAAAACCACCAAATACGAAGTTTCGAAAAAATCTATTGAGTAGTTTTCGAAATTTTGAGTTTTCAAAAAAAAATTAATTTCCACAAACATTTTTTTTTTGAAAAATTTTAGTGTGTTTATATGATGACTTTGAATGTCCAACAACAATTTGAGTGTGCTACCACCAAGTTTTTTCTCAATTATTTTTGGCTGGAATTATAGCTATTTCACGACTTGCCAAGGTCGATCATCAGATTCTTTTGCTCTAATGGTGCTGGTCTACTTTTTCATTGGAAATGTACTACGAAATTTTGGCAACTTACCTTAAAAGTTGGCGTGTTCAATTCTCATTTCAAAATGGTATAACATTTTTGAGAATATTTCAATAATATGCATTCAACACTGTTACCACAGGGACTCATTTGAGTCAAAAGGGACTAATTTAGGTTGGCTCAGGGACTCATCTTTTTAGATTTGACTCATTTTTTTAAGAACGAGTCAATTTACAGTTTAAGGCACTTTTATTTCATTTTGCAGATAACATTTTAAAAAGATTGAATACTATTATTCTATTTCCTTTCCTTCCTTTAAATAAAACATAAGAGTTTTGGATGCATGTTTTAATATTAAGATGTGTGTATGAGGAGCCTATTTTTGAGAACATTTCTAACTGTATTATGAAATTGATGACGTTTCCGCAAAGCTCTGCAGCCGCAGAAAGAAAATTTTTAGATCTCAGCTAATCAAAACAAAAAAAGTTAAATAGAT
This sequence comes from Philhelius pedissequus, assembly GCA_910595825.1. Lineage (NCBI taxonomy): Eukaryota > Metazoa > Arthropoda > Insecta > Diptera > Syrphidae > Philhelius > Philhelius pedissequus. Next base: position 244,523,163 of record OU343160.1, on the reverse strand, counting down.
TTAAATTAGGAACTGTTGACGCAACTATATATGAATGACATGATCTACAATGTGTGCCAACAACTTTTTTTCAAAAAACCTATGGGTTTCGAGTAATTTGGGAATTTTACTCCCTTTACCCCCTCTAAATTTGTTTGCTCCGTTTCAAATTTAGGGTACTTTTTAGAAAGTTCTTAGGACGTAAAACTGAAGCTGCCCACCAAAATTCAACTGTGTCGGAATTTTTCCGAAGTAACATCATTTTTATCTAATTTCCTTCGACTATTATGAATTTGATATTTTTTGAATGCTTTCAAAGTATTTATTTTACGAGTAGTTATTCAAAAAAAGGTAAAAAAGATATTATTATAAACTTAAAAAACAATTTTCCAAATGACTCATTTTTTCAGGCTCTGCGACTCATTAAAAATTAAACCAGTGGTAACACTGGCATTCAATTCAAACCTTCTTATTTCCTTTTCTTTTTAAGTTCATTAGTAAAAGGTGGTTAGTTAATCGAAAAATCGAGTAATAAAATTATGGGTTACATAACCATATACAAATTCTTTATACGAGTAGGTTTCAAAGGAAAGCAACATTGACCTCTCTCGATTTAAAATCTAAATTACCATATCTATTTTCAAGATATAACTGAATTTGGTACTAGTGCTTACAAGAAAAAAAATCTGGTGACGCCAACGTAAGGTTATAACTCAACTTGCATAATATGAAATGTATTTAGAATAACAAAGAATTCCCCTACAGTAAACAGATTTATATTCGTTTTTAATATTACATTTTAATTTATTCACTTCTATGATTAGGGGTATTTAACTTGAGCCGCAGGCAAACTAAATTAAAAATCTTTTTGGCTTAAGATTGAAAAAATGTGAAGTGAATTTTTAGATTCATTAAGTATTAGGGTTTTAGGTGCTCTTTTTAATGTGCTGTAATTATAATTCTTTTGTACTTTCATGGGTTTTTACCGAAAGTTGATTTAGTATCATGTAAATTTTATTGATCAATCGCGTTATTAATTAAAAATTGTTTCCTTTATTTTCTGATTTAATGCGGGCATAACTATGGCTGTTTGGAATACTACAAGTGTATATATAAACTGATTTAACCAAAGAATAGTGGTGTATATTAAAGTATGGAAGTATTAAAGAACGTAGAAACGGTAATATGATTAGTTGGAAAAAGTATGAATTTGAGACAGGGTCATCCTCATCATACAGAATAAAAAATTGATATATGTACCCTGTTGATCTTATAGGAAAAATTCATAAACAATATATCGATACATCAGTAAGTTAGATCTCTTAGGCCCGTACTGTTACCAATCTGTTTAATTTTACGTCCTTTTTTTCAGATGTTTTTGAAAACGTTAACAAGTAGATTGTATATTTACTGATTTTGGTAAGGCATTTGACAAGTTGTGTCATAAAACACTAATTGTTTCGTCAACGTCTTAACGACAATTTCTTAAATTGGATTTCATCGTACTTAGAAAATAAACAATATGAAGTAATATTTCGTAATGAATGTTCGACTCCGTGTGTAGTGAATTCTGGTGTCCCCCAGGGCAGTCATTTAGCTCCAATTTTATTCATTTTACTTATAAATGACTTGATTTCGATAATAAAAAATTCGTCTGTCCTTATATATGCTGATGACATTAAACTTTTCAAAAGAATTAATTCTAAATCTGACTGTCTACTTTTGCTAGATGACTTAAAATTATTTAGGGAATGGTGCAATATTAATCGTCTCGTTTTAAATGTTAACAAATGTAAAACCATGAGTTTTACAAGCAAGAAAGTTCTAATTGTTTTTGATTATATGTTTGATTCTTGTTCTTTAAGTAGAGTATCTGGTTTTTCTGACTTGGGAGTTGTTTTAGATTTACTGACCATATTAGTTTTGTAGTTAGAAAAGCAAATAGAACCCTTGGTTTATTAAGAGATTTGGCCGCGATTTTTGTGACCCTTATGTTCTCAAACTACTTTTTGTCGCATTTGTAAGACCAATTCTTGAGTATGCCTCTATAGTGTGGGCACCTTATTATTCTGTATATATAATGAGAATTAAAGCAATTTAGAGGGGGTTCTTGCGCTTTTGTCTCCGTTTTCTTCCTTGGTTCCGTGGAAACCCTCTGTCCCCTTATTCTCAAAGACTTGTTTTAATTAACCTTCCTTCCTCGGCAAATCAAAGAAAATGTTTACAATTTTGTTTTATTGCCTTCTAATAAATGAAGCAGTATCATCACCACAATTTTAAAAATTCAAATTCAAAACATTGTTTTACAATAGCTTGGAAATTTAGTGTTAAGTAGTCTTAAGTATTTATTTATAAACATATTGTTCACGTTAGGATTTAACGAATTGAAATAAACATACTTTGTAGCCCTCATAACGTTATTATTATGTATACTTAAAAATCACATGCATATTATGTAATGTATATTACACCTAAATTATAAAGTAATGCATATATGTAGCTACCTACACACACCCACCTCCTTCCCTTTCATTTGTACATATTTACTACATATCTAGGTTCATCTCGCGTGATATATGTCACAATTTAGCTTTTTGGACTCATGTCTCACTTCTGTGGGACATAAGCCCCACAAAAATATTTAGGACTTTTTTCCCACTATTAGGTTTTTTTTGGTAGTTGTATGAAGTGTTTTTTGCAATTAGGCAACGGCGAACAAAAGGCTCGTCGCGTAAGGGGGCATGTTGCGCTCCTGCTACCCTCCTGCTTGCCCCAATATAGGATTTGGGTTGTGTACAAGCTTGGGTAGGTATATGCAAATTTTTTTTTTTTGGATTTGAAGATTTGTTTTTTAAAAAGTTCCAAATAAATTTACAAACGCCCAAACTTGTACCCACGCTAAATCCTATATTGGGCCAAGCTGGGGGCAGCATGCCCCATATTACACGCCGATATTTTTATTATTTATTGTTTGCATTTGAAATCTATTTTATGTTTTGAATAAACATTTCACAATGTGTCATGTGGCCATAATTATGGCGTATAAAATTTGGGAGTTTTGTCCCATCAACACCAAACAAAAGTTGGGACTTATGACTCTGCGCCGTTCCATCTATGTGCATAAATGTAGGTTCCTATTGGACTTATTACATAATTAAAATCCATAATCAAGATTTAAATATACTTGGATCATCCATTAAAAATTCTTTATATTAAGAATGAAGGTTATTATACTTCGGCTTTGAGCCTGCATAGGATAACTTAACTACCTACCAACTAAGAGCGTCAGGGCTTAGCTACATTGAATTTACTAGCTACAAGAGTAAGTTTATACGATCCAGCCATGCAGTCTATTATTTATGAAATTTAATTGCTGGAAAAGCACCTGCGTATGTTTTTCAAACTGTCCCTACCTACATAGCTCTTTACGAGAGGATAGAAAACAGCATTTGTCCAGCCAGTTCCTAAAAATGCGAATCTTCTTCGCCTGGTAATTACCGTCCAATTGCACTTACGTCGCTTCTTTCCAAGATCATGGAAACGCTGATTATGTATCAGCTTAATTATCGTAGCAATATGCTACGATCTGATGATATGTCTCACCTGACAGTGGCACAAATCTTAACATCGTTTTGAAGAAAGTAAGATTATTGCGCTTGATATTTCAAAAGCATTTGATAGAGTTTGGCATCAAGCTCTTATATCGAAATTACGTGCATTTGGTTACCTATCGGGCAGCTCAATACAAGTTGTACTGGACGGTTTCAAGTCAGATATTCAAAAAATAAATGCTGGACTCTCTTTCTCATTTTCATCAATCTCTTGTCTGAAACATCTAATCTAATATATTATTTTGTTGTAACATCAGCATTTCATATTCGTTTCAGAATCACGTCCATGTCCTTCCGATGTGTATAATACCCTCATTGAATTCTGATACCGTCAACATTGTACAATGGGGAAAAAGAAACCGCATAGAATTTAATGCTTCAAGAACTCAATGCTGTTTTCTCTAGTCAAAGCTGGACACTCCCCCATTGTCTATAAATGGCCTTGCGTCGAGGAAACCGAACAACTTTCAACTCTCGGTATGTGCATCACCGACCACCTATTGTGGAATGACCACATATTCGATGTCGCCAAAAACGCTGCCAGGTGTTTTGGATTTTTGAGACGATAAAGGAAATATTTCTCCCCATCTGATCTGGCTACATTCGTCCAAAGCTTGAGTACAAGTGTTATAAATGGGCAGGTGCTCATAACGGAAACAATTGCACCTCTCGAACACCGCCGCAGTGTTTCATGCCTTTCATTGTTGTATCGTTATTTTTATAGACAATTCTCTAATGGAATAGCCAGTTGCATTCCCAACCTAAAACAATGCACCCGTAATACGCCCGCCGCTAGGAATGCTCATCAGCTTACCCTTGAGCCTAACCTCGTACGTACTGTAAAGTAAAGAGATTTGCAATGCTTTACACTTAAAACTAATGTGCATCTCTCCTATTAAATCCTTTCATACTTTTCTAATCGCTCGCACTGTGTCAAAACATTTTAAGGGTAGTCATAACCCCTTGCGTGCGCGTATAATATATAAGAAATTAAGTAAATTTTCTTACAATCGTCAATGCAAATACATACTTGAATAAAATATGCATTTTATTAAATATATTTTTTTTACTTTTAAGGAGAAGTGTGTTTTTCTTTAATAACTCTTTAAACGCGACAGAATGGCTGCATGTTTCTTTAAAGTCATACTTCATTTCTTACAGATAATTTCTAAATAGTACCAGTGATTTATAAACAGAAAGTTTTATAAATTCAAATAAGAAGTACTGTTAATTTATTTTATCTGAACAGTGTAAGATAACAACGTAAATGTTAAAGCTACAATTGCACGTAATCGGTCATCTTATTGGCTCTCTGACGTCACCAGTTTGTCAATGTTTATAGTGTTAATGCTTCAAACGTTGAAGATCACACACATGACACAAGCCAGTCTACGTTGTCCCAAAATGCGATGACGAGCCTTGTGTGTCAATGCAATTTTTATTCGGCACTGCTAATGCGTTGGCAATCAAAACATTGACGATCACACGAGTTGACCAAATACGAACGTGTTGACAGATATATGTAGGTTAGTTTGTAAAAAAAAATCTATTAAAGTTATTTTGAATATTAATATTGCCGTATGCGCAACATTCTCTTCCGTTTTTGGAGCGTGGTTTTAATTATAGACTGAGCTGTATACGTCGCATTATTGAAAATGTGTTTGGTATTACGTTATGTTCGCACGTTTTAACGTCGTTTGCAAACCCATTCACTTGCAACCTGCAAAAGTTAAGAAAGTTGTGCTTGCATTCTCGGTGCTACACAATTTGCTAATGAAAACAAATAGGATGCAATACGCACCGCCAACTTCCATGGCAATACTATTATATATTATTATTTATTTGTTAATATAGACAGCTACATAGATAGATAAATATGTACATATGTGTTTTAACATAATAGGTACGTATGTATGTATATAAATATATTTATTCACCGTTTCAACCGAAATAAGTTTTTTCAACCTTCGAGCTATTGGACGTTCTAGCCTGCTAACCGTCTAATAAAACTTAAAAAAGCATGAACTGATTTTGGGTCTAGCTTTATTTATAAAATCAATCCATAGATAAGTTACAAAGGCACATAGCACATTTTGCACACAAATTTCATTTTATATCAAAATCAGGTCGGTTTATATCTGCAGGTTGGATAGTGACTTTGGGTGGTGTTTGAACTCAAAAAATTATACATGACTTGCATCATACGAGCTTCAAGCTGCAATGATTCGTTGATTGGTAAGGACAGCAGATTTAGTGCGACAAGCTTACTGAAAGACGTGTATCTGTCACTTTGACCTCGTGTGTGCAATATTGACAACACTTCTACCTGTACTCAATGAAAGAAGAATCCCAAAATGCTGATCTTTTCTGGACAGCCATAATTAATGCTGAAATTTCAGACTGCTGAGTCCATGCATATAATATTTTTCTAATGCGTTGTTTAAATTTTTTTTGTTTGCTTCATCGGAAGGCTCTTCTGCCTGTCTGGAGGCTAGGTCATCGTCATCACTCGTTAATTTAATGTACAGTAATATGAAATTCAAGAACAAAACAAAAACAGCTTACCTCGAGCTAGTACATACTAGTATTTGTAAATACATATATGATTTGTTTTTATTTTATAAAGCAAAACCGATTGCGTCAATTAGAATTTCAAAGCTACGTTGACCGGGTATAAAATTGTGCCGTGCCAATGTTGGGATACGTTCAACGCGATGAAGAATAGTTCTAAAAATCTGCCAACGCTTCCCAATTATGACACGCTGACCCACAAATTTGAGTCAACGTGGGTGTCAGCGTTCTCGTCAACGCATTGACAATATTTTTCGTTGACCATGACAAGACGTGACATATTTAGGACTTATTTTGACGTCGTTTTTACGTCAGAGAGTCAACGCGATGAACGATTACGTTGACCGTGTAATTGAAGCTTAAGGAAAGGGTTGCGGTACATTTATTATTTATTTCCAGATCGACCCACATGTGGCATTCTTACCTGCGATTATAGGTACTAAAAGGCAAGTTATGCATTCGTAAATTTTTTTTCCTAACAATCAAACATGACATTAAGATCATAGAGAACACCAAAAAAGTGGGTCCCGCAATTCCGTCTGTCTGTCCTCGAGCCTGCAGCCTAAAGGGTTGGATCGACTTGCTTCAAACTTCGTAGATATTGTTTTTTCAGTAATATGCATGTTTTTTTAATTTTTTTTAAAGCGACGAATAACAGTAGCTCCCATACATGTTTTTGGGTCAAAAACGAAAATCGCATTAAAAAAAAATCAGTTCATTAATGAATCAAAATGGAACTTTTTAGTAATTTTTTTTTTGGAAAAAAATTGTTACTTTTGGTACCTCTAGTAGTACCATTTTTTGGTTTTCGATTTTCTGGAAAACGGTTGATTTGATTTTTTTTAAAATTTTTTTCGCAGAAGCTCCTGAAAAGTTTAAAGAAAAAACGAAAATTTTTTTTAAAAAAGTGAATCCTCTGTGCACTCTTTTATTCACCAATACAAAATTAAGAATAGACAACATGGAAAGCACAAATAAGTCATACTAAGATCGGAAACCTTCGTACGTTTCACCACCCAAAACCCATTTGTTTACATTGTTGTATTTGTAGCTTTGAAACTCTATCCATGAACAGATGGAAAATCGAAAAACAAAACAAAACCAAATTACTAGGGCTGTGTTGTCTGTGTCTATAGGAAGAGGAACAGAAAAGTTACTTTTGTGCGTGTTTCAGCTTGTAGGCAAAATGAAATGGGAGCACATGTACGTCGGTGTATATTGGTACATCAAAACAAAAAATGAAAAAGAGTCTCTCTGGCCACAGGTCAGATATCAGATAAGAGCGGGAGCTTGCAGAAAACAGCCAGACTTCGAGGGTGTAAAAGTTTTACAAACAGAGAAGCATCACGCAAAGAGATCGACTTTTCCAAACGTTTTTTTTTTTTTTTTTTAATTTCCGTTTGGAACAATGATTTAACTGACATAAGCCACTTTACCCGAAACATTTTTCAAATAAACGCTGTTTTAAATTCAAATAAGCCGTCTTATTCCGATCAAAGTATATTGGATTTAATAAAAAACTAAAAGGGGATACTGATTTATGTAGACATAAGCCATTGAGGTTTGAGTTGTGAAAACTAAATACGTTCGGTTGATAGAAGTGAAGTATTTAAATACATCGTTGTATGAGTATGTAAATGAAAGTGTTTTCTGAATAATATAAAATTATTTACAAATGTATTAACAAAAGTCAGAAAAAGAAAGAAAAAAGTTCTTAAACAAAAACAAAAAAATCATATACAATAATTGTGTTCTATTAACTATCATAAACAAAACGTTTCTTTTTTTAACAATCAAATCATTTTTTAGGGCGTTTAAAAGGCGATTTAAGAATAAGACTACGAATCTTGAACCTAAAGAATGATTTAAGTATGTTATGTTGGCACTCCTCTGTCTTTGTAGTTTGTTGAGTGTCAATATAACTATATGGTTTTCCTTTGGTAAAAGAATTAAATTCGTTTTTGATACCATTCTATCAAAACATGTATCTTGACAATTAAATCCTTCTTTTGGGCGACAAAAATTAATATTTTTTTGATTCTGAATCAAATTCCCAGATCAGTATTCTTTTACTACTACTAAACATAAGTGTAATTGGAAACGTTTATTAATAAAAGCCAACACATTAACAAAAAAAAAATAAATCCAAGTGACATTCCATTCGCCAAAAAAAATTAATTTTAATAATGGGAACCACTAAGATAAGGATTTTGCTGCGGAAAATTATTAACAAAATTTGTTTCAAAAAAGGAAACAAACATTGTGTCTATTAAATTATACACCAACGTCACTCCTTTTTCGGAACAGTTCTTAAATTTATAAATCATAAAAAACAATTTGGCATTTGACAATAATTACACAGCATCTAAGTAAATAAATTATAGGGCAGTCTATGCAAACTTCTATGTCAACTTATCATTTTACACTTGAATGAATTGAATACACTTATTACTTATACAAATATTAAACCCTTAAGAAAAAATATGTTTTAATAATATAAAGCTGATCATTCAAGTTATATAAAATTATTATTTTCCATGTAAAGAAATGGGTTTTATTCTATGTTCCCCTGCGGAAAACGTATGAACTTCCACTCGTGCCAAGGAGTTTGATGGTAAAATTTAGTTATAGATATTATTATCTAGGTGAATGAATTTAAGTTACCTTTCGCTTTATTAAATATACAAAACGGGATATCTATGCCAGTTGTGGCTAATGAAACAGCTACAACCAATGTCCATGACCTGATAGATGCAACCATCACAGATTGATGTCAGATGAATCATTAGACGGAGATGATGATGATAATAGCGTTAAAGATCCAAGTTTTCTTTTGGCACAAATATCACCACAAACTTTCTTTTCTGAAACAGACATTGAAGATAGCCACCCAATTAGAACAAAATTTAGGGTCATATCCCAGAAAGTAATAATTAAGCCATGAGAATGCATCAATATGTACAAAGCATCGCGGATAGCAAGACGTCAAAAACGAAATTTAGGCCAGAACTGCTTAACTAGTACTAGATAAAACGTGCATGCAAAAGGATAATACTGGATTTAAACGACTGCCAAATTGGCAGTATTACTGTCAAAATCTTGGCATTATTTTGCCTGTCGTATAAATGGTCGAAAATTGGCAGTATATTTGTCATTAAAAAAACTGCCAGCCAGAATTTTCGTTAAGTTGTGGCATTATACTGACATCGTGTAAATTCAGTACTGACAACAATTTTCAAATAATGACAATTTGCAATAAAGAATGAACTTCAGTATTTTTATCTGTCATTATTTTTAGCTTCGTGGAAACGAATGCCGATAATTGAATTAATTACAGCATTATTTTAACAGTAAATACTGCGAAAAAAAATAAAAACAAGTACAATAATTATAATTTTATTTTGGTAAACTTTAAATGAATTTATTTAATTGTCTTAACTGTGAATCTGCCTAACGGCTTTTGCCATTGCTCAAATGAATTGTTCAAACAAACTGTAAAAAATCTAATGATGAAAAAATTTCACTTACTTACTACTGCGAACTTGGCAGTCGGTAAATACGGCATAAGACTGTTGACTGATTCGAAAAGGAGATGTATGCAGAAAATTAACAAACATTTATTTTTAAACAGTATAGGACAACTATAATCTTAAGTTGGCGTTTGTGTCTGGACTAATTTCAATCGAACAAAAAAAATCCATTTATAGAAGAGTTTCCTGAATCTGAAAGGCATCAGAACACAAGTCTGTCAAAAATGCTTCAAACCCGTTGAACGAAACTGACTGTTATTGCAAACCAATCGAATCTCTAGGTACCGAAGTAATAAAGGTTATGCGAGGAAAAGGAATAATAAAATTTCATATGCAATAAAAATGTAGTTCTGAATCATATTATGAGTATCCCTGCATACGAGTCTTTATACTCGAAAAAAGCCCAGTCAAATTACGAGGCAGTAATGTAATAAACACAGGCTTTCTTGAAATGGTGTACGAAACAAAATCAACGAAGCAAAAAAGACAAGATCTTCTGGAGCTGCTCCCTTTGACCGATGAGAAGTTTTACGACCTTTAAAAGACTCTTTGTAACAAATTTGATTATACTTTAATTAAGCTATAATCCTTAAATGCACACAAAAAGAGAAGAAAATTATAATGTTTGTTATTCGGTTCTCCTGAAAATGCAAAAAAACGACTTAAGCCGCTTGGCCTCGTGAGGAAAATTATAATGCAATTGTAAATACCTATACTCTATCCAAGAAAAATAGACAGTACACTACTTAATCATTAACGTATCATGTTTTTGCACCATACTAAATTGGTAGAACTTCTCCATACAAAGTGTTTGCCGGTCCGTAAATATATAAAATAATAAAAAAAATGCATTGCATCTAACGCATACCCAACGTCCTACTCAGCGCACATCTGAGTGTGGAGTGAATTGCGTTTGCTGTGGCCTATGGCTGCTGCTGCTTTTCAATCCCCATTAAATATTGGTGCGCTTTCAGAGTTACCCGTGTCGATTTGTTAACTCGTTCGGTTTTTTTCCTTAGGCTTCTGTTGAGGGGCTTTTGATTTTAGAGCTTTAAAAAATGTTTTGAACGATGAGTGTTATCGTGGAGTATTTTCATTTGTTGCACTTCCTTTAATGTGTGGAAAATGTGTTAAAATACAGTTACAAGATATCAAGCTGTTTTCTTTGAAGAAGAACATTATTTGCGTAGATTTTCGAAGCGCGAGATTAATTAATGTGAAGTGAAGTAAAAATGGCTTGTTTTTTTTTTATTTAAAAGGGATTTGGCCTACTGGCACCTTTTATCTTACCTCATGGTGGTGTGGAAAAAGATACAAATTTTATAAGCAAAACGATTAATAAAAATTCCTATCTAAAAAAAGGGGGTAATCCTACATACTATTCTTTCATATCTGAGTCCATTCAAAATACACACTACGAAAATCCTATGAGAGCTTTCTTGGGTAACAGATTTATGCAATTCACTTTAGCGAGAAAGAGAGGCAAACGTCCTATCTTGTCTGCACTGCCTATTTTTCTGGGACAGAGTATACATAAGTTTTGTTAATTTGTTTGACGTTCCACTTTTCTGGTGAACTAATATAAATTGTATTGTTGTTTCATTCTTTCTTTATGATGGTAATAAAAGGCCTGATGAAGAACGTAAACACGTTCGAAACGTTGCTATAAAAAACCGTCTTTCATTGACCTATAGCCCGCATAATCTATTAACAAAATCATTAAATTAAAGGGCACGTAAATAAATAACAACTTTGATAACCTATATGGTTCACCCCGTGAAATTAAAACGATCTGGGTTTTATACTTAAATGTACCCTCTGTTCGCCGAATTTAAAACTAACATTTGCAAACCCAGATAGAAACCTGGATCTCGTGTTGTTTTTGTAATACGTGTTACAAAATAACCCAGACCCGTAGATAATAAAACTCAGCTATTATTTTTAGGTAGGTAGGTACCTAAGTAACTATTCCTTGAATCATCCATTCGGCAATTCATTATACTAAGAATTAAGGTTATCTTACCTACATCGGTTTTAAGCCTGCATAAGATAACTAGACTACCTACCTACTAAACAGTACCAATGGTTAGTTACATTAAAGTTGTTACCTGCAAGAGCAAGTTCTTACCACCCAGTCGTGCATTTTATTTATTTAATCACCGTCTTTCTTATACCAACGGCTAAGCCCATGGCTGGCAGTGGATCAGAGGAGGCAATCACCCGTTTTACTGTTCGGGAAATGTAAAAGAATAAGTAAACATATAAAAACTGTTTATAAAAAAAATACTTAGAACCCACTACCCTCCGTAATCGATACGCTGTAAGGGTATGTTAGGTTAGGAGGGTCGTGCAGCTCAAAGGCTGCTGCATACACGGGGGCCTATTGGTCCATTGTGATCCCCTTTCACACAGAGATATTCCTAACTAATGTTTTATGAAGGTTGGTTCATTTACAAACCAGCCCGTACTCTCTATATATTTTTTCATATTTACCATTGGTATATGCACTAGGTCGTCTAACTCATCAATAAACCTGTTTCCGAAATGTCGGAGGCGATTTGTTAGTAGGTTTGGACATTCGCAGAGCATGTGTTTAATGGTTTCTGTTTCATCAGCGTGTCGACAGCTCCTGCAGAAGTCGGGTGCCAAAACACCCAGTCTAGTGGCCATTGTGCCTATGGCACAGTGTCCTGTTAGTACACCTATTAGGGTTCTGATGCTCTTTTTGTTCAGTGATAAAATATACTGGGTTCTCTTTTCATTGATTCTAGGCCATAAACTTCTAGACATAACACAGTCGCCCCTGGATATCCCGGAGATGTTTATTTGCTCTTTCATTCTTATGTCTACTTCGCTTTTCACTACGCGACTTCAGGACATATACCCAATAAGTTGCTGCTGTCACTATTTTCTATTGATCCCTTCCTTTCCATTTCATCTGCCATATCATTACCTTCTTCCAGGAACCCAACAAAGTTTGACTAGGTTAGATTTTCCGATGGCATTCAGTACGCTTCGGCACGTTGCCACTGTCTTGGGTCTAATTGTCTCGCTATATAGTGATTTGATAGCAGCTTGGCTGTCCACGAAAAATGTGATATCTGATGAGATCAGTTTTCTCCATTGGATGATTTCAGCTGCTGTTTCAATTGCGTAAATCTCAGCCAGAAAGACGCTACATTCATCTGGGAGCTTATATGATTCCATTTTAGACCTACCAGTGTAGATGGGAATGCCCTGTTTCCTTAATAGTAACTAACTTAAAAGCTAGGTTCCCATCCATGTCTTTCGGGTATTATCATTGTGAAATTCCTGTTGAAGTTAATTAGTCACTCGTCACATCCAGTTCAGCCATGTTTCCGTACTTTGCCAGATATATCCATGACCTTTGGTACTGTGCTTCCAAGAGCCAGTTTCTTTAAGGCGAAGTGCACTCTCGACCGATATGCACCTTATGTACTTGTCCAGACCTGGAAGATTTAAAATGATTTCCTGGCCTGCCTGCATACAGGCTAATCTCTGTACCTTATTTTGGTTTTTGAGATAGCCATCTTTCTCTACAGCTTTCCATCACACAATCGCCCCGTTGGTAAGTATGGGGCTAACGATCGATGTCTACATCTAATTGATGACTTGCAGTCATATGCCCCATTGTGCTCCAAGGGTTTTTCTAAAATGTGTAGAAGGCGCAAAGTGCTCTTTCATTCTTTCCTCTGTATTGCATTTCCAAGTTAGCTTAGAGTCTAGGCTTACTCCTAGATATTTTGCTTCTGTGGAAAGTTTCAGTGGAATCTTATTCAGCTTAGTAGATATAAAGTACTCCAGTTTTCTTTTCCTCGTGAACAGAACTAGTTCAGTTTTAGCGGGGTTAACCCTAAGACCGTTTTGCTCTGCACACGAGGATAGGTCCGTAAGCGCAGATTCCATTATATCTTTGATGGTGGTAAGGTACTTACCCGATATCAGAATTAATATGTCGTCTGCATAAGCTACTGTTTTAATTCCTGTTTTTTAACTTGTAAGAACGCTGTTTACTACTAGGACCCATAGAAGGGGTCCTTGTAGTGTGTCTCTTATAACTGTTTTCTCTACAATAGTGCCCCCAAGTTGTGAGCTTATGATCCTACCATTCGGCATGGAACATATCCAATCTACAATGGCGTGTTCAGCTCCAACCTTCTCCAAGGCAGATTTAATGGAATTCGTTTTAACGTTGTTAAATGCCCCATCGATATGCATAAATGCTGCTAAGGCGTGTTCTTTGTGTTCAAGACTTTTCTCTATTATTGAAACCACTTCGTCCAGTACTGTCTCCACTGATTTACCTTTAAGATATGCGTGTGGAAGTTGCACAAGTTGCTTGGACAGAGAAGGTCTCTTACATAAAGATCAATGATTCTCTTCTGTGTGTCTCCGAATAGAACCTAAAGAATCTGGATTGTGTATAACCTGTCTCTTCAGGATCGAAACAGCAAGGGAAACGTGTATACATAAAGAGTCAAAGTGTTTCTTGGCTCGAATTCGCCCATGCTCCATCGGGCTGCTTAATATATCCCGATGCTTTGGGTTTGCCACCAGGACCTTACGAAGTCTCGCCGCCTCACTTGTGTTCTCAATAGATTCACAGTGTCTAGCCCAAGGCCTTTCTTAACTCCTTGTCATACGAGTTTAGTTCGGCCCTGTATTAATTCTAGTCTATCTCTAATTTGCTCCATTTTGCCTTGTTGAAAACTTTCATGACCTCTGTTCGTCGGTTTTTAAGCTCACCATTCTACCAAGGTGGGCTTCTTGGCTTAACATTGCGAGATATGGGGCAGTGATTTTCAAAGGCTGTTTTCATTTTACTTGTAAGATTTTGAACGGCAGTGTCAATGGTTGATGTTGTCGAAATCTTATCCGCCTCTGATTGAATGATACGAGTATCTAACCATTTGGTGTATGCTATCTAATTTGTTCTAGTTGGGTCCCAAAAATATATATTATATTTATATTTCTGTCTATAGTGAAGAGTATCCTAGAGTGATCCGCGAAGGATTTCATGGGTGAGACCCTCCAATTCTCCACAGAGATTTTTCCAATTTTACTCATAAGAGTGAGGTCAAGAATGTCACTGTTTCTTTTTCTAAATAATAGCTCATCACCTTTATTACACAACACTAAATTTGAACATTAAATGTATTCAAAAATGTACACACCCCTTTTATTAATATTCTCCCGGAGGGAGACTCTCGCCCTCAGTTCTCTAATATTGGAGATTGTGTGAGTGAGGAACTCCAGTGATTTCTGGTTCCAGCAATAGATCACTTTCACTCCTTTGCGCCATCCAGCCCCATCGAATGTGTAGTCATCAGAACTATCTGCTTCAGATGTTGCCATTAACTGTGTATCTTGTTAGGGATAGACCTAGATGTACTCTGTCAATGTTCCGTACTTTCTCTTTCCCCAGTTGGGAAGAGATACTGGGTACGCTGTCAATTAATATCAGCTGCTGTTCGTATTTTTTCACCAACTTTTTATGTTTCTTAAGAAGGGCATTGTCCCTCGGGTTAGAGTAGCCGGGTCTCTTTCTCCATTTTCTCACGAACCTTTTCGAGGATCTGTCGCTGCAGCAAGCGTTCTCTCGATTTCTTGAGGGGTGCAGTGTGGTTCAGGTTTGCCTCTGCGGGACTCGAGTCTTCCAGCAGCTCGTCCTCGGTTTGACTACCTATCGGAGGAGGTCTGTCCAAGGTCACCCTGCAGTCAACAGACATACTATCAAGAGCAGGGAGAAAAGTCGCTGCAAGATTGGGCGCATTTTCTTGTCTTTCCAGAAGTTTCTTACTTGTTGCGTTTTAGTGTTTGTCTCAACTAGATTTTTAAATATTTCTTTAGCCCCAAAAATAACGGTACCCGCTTACAATTTTTTCTAAATACCATCTTAATTATCTCGAAATCTCTAAACTTGAAATCAAGTTAGCACTACACTTTGTAAAACAAAAAACTAAATATACAAATCAATTAAACCTTTTTAGTAGTAAAATGGTTGTGAAAAGAAAAAAATAACTATCCTAAGTTAAAAATAAAAGGTGTGTAGTGCTAACTTGATATCAAGCTAGCAGTACACTTTCCGAAAAAAGTTACTCTGAAAATGAGTTTTGTAACTCAGCCATTAAAAAAGCAAAATTCCTAAATGTAATGATGCAATTAATTATGTAGCTTTTTAATCTAAAATTAGTTGTGGAAAGAAAAAATTCCAAATTTTTTAATTAGCTTTGAAAAATACCCAGGGTGCGTAGTGCTAACTAGACATTGTGAATTCAGCCATTAAAAAACCAAATTTCCAAATTAAAAAATTGAAACCCCTCCCCCCAGGAAACATTTTCTTAGTTAATTAAATTTGTTATGTCTATGGGGAAAATTGCAGAGGATAGATATATAATTATGAAGGTGATCCTAACTAATGTTTTCGTCGGTCTATATATTACATTCTTTTCTCTTGGACCATTTATTCATGCAATTATAAAATAGATTTCTTGACCATCCCGAATTGCTTTCCAAAATTCAAAATATTTTGCTCTAAAAATATGACGAACTTGAAGAAGTAGAAATAATTAGGTCTGCTGAGGTGTGCCAGATAATATAAAAGTATGCTTAAATGATTTTCTAGTCAGATTTTTCTAAAGAATTTTCTGAGTATACCAAATTAAAAAACGCCCCAAGAACTTTAAAGACTCGTTAAATTTTTGCCGATTCGTCATAATATAAAGCAGTTTACTTCCTTATGCAGATCGTTGCGATACTTCCGTTATCTGTGGCGTCAACCGAGTGATCTTTTTCATGCTTGCATCCCGATTAAAAGCCTATCGGTGAGGCAGAACCGGAGAGGAGCGACTGAATGGTTTGATGTTGCTGTGCTATACATTGTGGGGATATTGAGGTTGACTATGAGAACGTTATAAATATAATGCCAAAAGCTCCGAGGCACATGACTTTTATTTTATAGAATATTGTACTTACCTAACTAAAAATGTATTTACTTATTTTACTTATATACAAAAAACATATTATTACTATTATATAAAGACGAAACAAATATTTAATTTCTCCACGCTATCTCAGAAAGTATTCAACCGATTCTATTGAAACCAAATTTATAATTTTCCATATTCTTATAAGAATGTAATGGATATGTTTTATTTGTTAAATATATTTGTTGAATTAGATTATTAACTGTAAAACCTATCGTACACTTTTTTGTCGAAACTGACCAACATATTTAAATTTACTCTTAAACATGCTAGATAGTTTACAAAAATGAGATTTTTTATATAACGAGAATAGTCTTATGCAAATTTTAAGCCCTAAATCATTTCTTAACTGAACTTATAAGCTGAGAAATAAATGTATGTACAAATTATAAATTTATCATTTTTTTTGTATTTTTGCATCTATGAATTCGATTCAATCGCGTTGACTGGGTTACTGCATTTCTTGTGCAGTTTCTTTTGTTTATTTGCTTCTGAATTCCATTAAATTCTTCGCTTATCGATTAACGTAGGAACAGCAAGTAATAATATTTCAAGTCTTAAGGAGGCTTTACATGGATCTACATCTGCAGACTTAAAGAAAAGTAGAGCGGGACCATAATATAAAACAAACATAAAATTAAGACAGGGTACACACTAATAACTTACTCGAACTCTGTTATAACTTTCTTGACACATCTCACAATCACATGTTCTTAGCGTTCAGGTATTTGGTTTTGAGAAGCAAATTTTTCACTATTTTCGTTGTTTTTAAGCAAACTGAGGTGAAATGGTAAAAAGAAACTTGAAAATTCGTTATCTGAACGGCACAAATTATGGTGCAGATGAAATCACTATAATCTGCAATCTTCAGATTCATACTTCCTATAATCTTCATACATGACGATGATCTCCATTTTGGTCTTCGCTCTCTATCGCACATATATGAGTTTTTTATTTTGTTTCCTCTTTTTTGGCAGATTTCTATGCAGATGATGGTGGATGAAGATACATGTAAAGCGTCCTTTAATCAGTTTTTGAGGAGTAGAGTGGCTTTTAATTATGTACCACATTCTCCGTATTCGAACAACAAAATAACAGAGGAAAAATTAATAAAATGTGCAATTTTTGCAAAGCCAAAAATGGGCTCAAGAATTTAATCGCATGCTGTATTAATACTAAAGTAAGCATTCCTTCAAAAGCCGAGCCACGTGAACCCTTAAAAAGTATTCTCAATGAAAATCATACACAATCGAGGAAATTCCTGGATAATTTGAGATCATATACCTAATACACTTTTTCAAATGAAATCCTTCGGTGCAAAATGAACCTAGGGAAGTGTTTTTTCTCATGGTCAACTTATGTATCCCTTTAAAGATTGGGTTTAAAAAATAATCAGTATTAACTTCTTTCAAGAAGCTTTGAAATATGCATGTTCGAACGCCTATATGCATTTTATTACGGAAAGCATATGTAAATATGTATATACATTTTTTGTTGGGCAGATAATAATAAAGTAGAAATTGGGGTCAGTATTATTGAACATTTGATATGCTTGTACTCATTAAAATATATATTAAAAGTTTGCGAAGCAACGCGAGCACCGGTCGACTAGTACATAACAACCAAAATTCATTCGTTATTCAGGTAATATATTTTTTGATTTAGCTGTCCAGCTGCGGATTCACATCCTTAAATCTGCAGCTGTACACCTGTAGATTTTAACTGACTAAGAAACGCAAACCCATGACTAAACATGAACCGTACTACAAATAAGAACAAAAATTCAGCGGGTATATACGCTAAAGTGTCGGCAGAAGTCACGGCTTGCCGGCGAGGGCTTTGCTGCGAAAGAAACTAAGTTGCCAGTGACAACGAACATAGAACGAAAATACACTATACGAACAATAAAGACCAAAAGGACATAAAGACAATGACGGACGAAGAAGAGAACTTGCTTCTCAACCCTTTGCCAATCGCAGGGTAGAGGATGGGGCCAGTATCGGAATCGTTGACAGTGACGATGTCATTGACTGCTGATCTGTTGCCAGCTCCAACCTATCAGGATAGTCTACTCCAGGGGGAGTAGAATCGGAAAAATTAAATTAATCAAAATTATTAAGTGCTATAAAATCTGCCTCAGAAAAATTTAAAGTTTTACGATTTTTAAGAGATACGGAGGCATAATCATAGTACTCAAAAGATAAACAAACAGCCTTATGATGAATAGAGTTATTAACAAGAGGAAAATCAGATGTTTCTATAGACTATTTTAAATCATTGTTCATAAATACTAGATTTATTATTCTTCCAAGACAGTTCTTAATATTATTAATTTGAAAGAGACCCATAGCAGAAAATGAATCAACAACCAACATTTCTACATCTTTATTTGCATCCAAAGGGATCAAAATATGATCTTCTTCCATGTAGCACCAGTCGATATCACCAATGTTGAAATCGCCAAGTATACATGGGATTTGGTTTGCTGTTAGTTCATTTAAAACTGCTTAAGTATAGATACATGTTTATTATATACATCTATTCCGCTCATGGGACGAATATAACTTACTACAAAAAATATATCCTTAGTTTCAGCAGAATCTTTAGAACTTACACAAACACAAAGTTGTTCGACTACATCTGAATCATCCATTAGGTTGCATTGTTTACTGTTGAAGGTTGATCGAACTGCTATTAGAACACCCCCACCACGCTCCATTCCAGTTTCAATAGAGCGATCTTTACGATAAACAGCGTATGAAGAGTCGAATAGTTCACACGATATAAAATTAGAATTCAGAGAAGTTTCAACAATGATGATGGCGTCAAACTCATGCAATGCAGATGATGAAAAGTGCTGGTTGGTTTTAGTTCTCAACCCTCCAGCATTTTGAAAATACACCCGCATTTCTAATAATTTTAATATAGGCATTGGAATATTTACTTCACCTTGGATTTGTCCCTTTGAAAGTCGAAG
This sequence comes from Philhelius pedissequus, assembly GCA_910595825.1. NCBI lineage: Eukaryota > Metazoa > Arthropoda > Insecta > Diptera > Syrphidae > Philhelius > Philhelius pedissequus. The sequence goes on along the minus strand of OU343160.1, from coordinate 244,503,488 downwards.
CATTCACATCATAAGCAGCTTTAGCAAAATCGTACGCATTGCTTGTTGCTTTTATTTTAAGCTTAGTGTTAGTCTTAGACGAGGGAACGGTTTTTTTATTTTTCATGAGAACTTTGTTATCATCACTTTTTACAGCAGGAAATGTAGCGGAGGTATTTTTAGACAAAGGCGAATACAGAAATCGAGGAGAAGAAACATTTTTTTCTTTGAGAAGTTGTAATTGTTTATTGTTGTTATTTGGCTCAGAAGCTGGCAACTTTACTTGAGAGCGAGTAACACGAGAGGGTTTAACAAGATTATCGAATTCGGATTCATGGTCCACAAAGAAACGATATAGGTCTTTTATTTTCAGTAAACAACCCAAAAAAGAATGTTCTTGCATGAACTACACTTCCAGAAAATGCTATCGTTTGATTTTAGTACAGCTCGATAGGTTTCGCTAATTTTTGTACATTTAATGTGGAAACCCAATTGACAGACACCGCAAAAAATCACATCAATTTTCGAGGTTAAAAAATTACACTCGGAACATTGAATATCCATATTGAAAAGTGAAAATAAAATGAAAAACAAATAGAAGCAAAAGTTTATTTACTGTCTGTAACTAGAACATGAACTGAACTGTTCTTCAACTTTACGGACGTCGTATCGATCTTGGCGCTTAACTTTTGAAACTTCCTAAGATCCAAGGAACTTTGGGCATAGCCTAGGCCCTTTTACAAATTGTGTGCGCTGAATCTACTAAGTCGCCTACACTGTAACTTATATGATTTTTTCTTTTACGGTTAAGAGCTTTTCTGTTTTCTTCTTGTACTTTTTCGATTTCCAGTTTAGCTTTTTTCGGGTTTGTAGACGATCATGTTCGAAGTCAAATCGTATAGCATATGTGAGAATCTTTGCGAGACTTACGTCTTCCTCCACGAACAATCCCACTCCAGTCATAAGCTTAAACGGCGTCATTTGCGTAGACTTTGACGTTGTTGAGCTTAAGACTCGTAGTACTTTTCCAACATGCTGATACCATTTGAGGGGGTCTTGCACAGATATCTTAGATAGCATCTCGGTGATGGTTTTGTTAAATTTCTCAATTTGTCCATTGCCTCTAGGTACCCCGGTCGTCACAAGATGGAACTGTCTGTACGGCATTCAGCAGTATTCCTTAAAATCATTAGAAATAAATGCGCCTCCTTTATCTGAGTCAATCCTATGAGGGTTTGCAAACGCTGCGGCTTGCTTGCAGCTTTAACCTTTTGAGTACTTCCTCTGAGCTGGTACTTTTAACTGGGTATATCCAACAAAAATTTAAAAAAGCGTCCACTACCACGAATAGAAACTTGTTACCCTTCGCAGTTGATGGTAGAGGACCCATATGGACGACGTGAAATTTGTGAAGCGGAACATCCATCTTATCAATGGGATTAAAAATCTTTCTTGCTTTCCAGTTTTCCTTGATGACAGGATACAAGCAACGCAACTTCTTGCAACTGCTTGGACGATGGTTTGCAATTTTGGAATGAAATAATCCCGGTTAATAATTTACTCAACTCTTCGAACGTTGAAGTTTCCTTTCTCGTGAATTTTTTAGACTACCTGCTTCTGCATTGCCTTAGGTACTTGTAGCAGATAATTTCCATCCGCGTACTTGTAAAGTATCCCATTGAAATGAAATCTTCATAATCAGCCTCAGTTTCAAGAATTTTCAAGATAATATTGCAATACTCCTCTTTATCCTGAACTTTCTTAACAAATTGCACAAGACCACCCCCGATGGTTAAAACGGCTGGATACCTACTGAGGACATCGACATGTTTTATAGCCTTTCCAGAACAATGATGAACAGAACAGTCATATTCCTGTAGTTGAAGAGCCCAATTGGCCACTCTGCTCTTTAGCCTCTTCTTTGTCATTATTTGTTGAAATGCCTTGCAGTCAGTAAATACACAAAATCGTATTCCTAAGAGATAGTTCCATAGCTTCTTGAGGGACTTAACAATAGCTAAAACCTCGAGTTCATAACTAGAATAATTCTTTTCTGAAGCTATGGTTTTGAAGCTTAGAAAATACACTGGATGCAAATTTTTATCTTCACCCTTCTGCAGTTAAACAACTTGATAACTGGTTCTCTGCATAGCTTCATCTTTCCCCACAAAAATCTTGAATCTTTTTTTGTTAAGTCAGTTAACGGTTTGGCAATAAGTGCGTGTTCTTTCTGAAAAATCCTGACAGACCCAAAAAACTCATAACATCTCGAACATTTTTAGGCACTGGAAGCTTTTTGACAGCTATGATCTTATCACTTGATCGTCGTACGGCCCCGTCTTAAATTATGTGCCCCTAAAAATCTACTTTTCTTTTCAGAAACTGGCATTTTTTCCAATTAAAAATAAGACCATTCTGACTTGCTGCAGTACTCCTTCCAAAAAGTAAATACACTGTACTTCATGTTCAACGATAATTATGAAATGATTCACAAAAAATCGAACTATTCCCTCAAGAACGAGTTTTCGAAATCCCCTCATTATGAAACATTGAAAAACGGCTGGTGAATAGCAAAATCCAAAAGGGGCTACAAGAAACTCGTACAGTCCTTCTTCAGTAATAAAGGCAGTATACTTTCGGCTGCATTATTCTACAGCTACATTGAAAAACCCATTTTTAAGAACGAGATAAATAAAAACCCTGCCTTTGTATAGAAACTGAAGAATTTCGCCGATGCTCTCCATTGGGTAACGCACTTTGACCACTTTTGAATTCAGCTTTGGTTAATCGATACAAAGTCTTTTAGTTCTATCTTTTTTTGTTGCAAGTACAACACAACTTGCATAGTTTGATCGGCTTTCTTGAATAATTCCATCCTCTAACCAATTTGAAATCTGGGCTCGTATTATTTCCTGCTCCAGAGGAGCTAACTTCCTGGGTCGGTGATAGGCCGGGTTGTCATATTTAGGGACAATTTGTATTTGCACGTCTGCATTCTCAATTTTCTTGGGCTCGTATGCTTCAATAAGGCTCCTGATTTTTTTTTCGAATCTAAGGGTTTGAAACAAAGATCATCTTTACAATAAATAACGTTTATTCGAGCGAATGGGTTTTGATCTATTCTCGTCTTATAAATAACTGGTTTTCCATTTTCTATGGCTAACGAAGCGTTTGCAAGAAAGTCCTTTCCTATCAACATATCGGTGTTAAGCCAATGGTCAGGTACTTAGTGGCAATTTATTTTGTACTCCTCGGAGTCGATGACTATATCACGACCTACGTATATCCAATGTGATGTGGTTGTTTTGTGCAAAACTAACAACGGGAATACCTGGGAAGTCATATTTGGAAATGCCTATCTTATCTTTGAGTGACCGTTGTACTATGCTTATATCACTCCCAGTGCCTATAAACGCTCTGTAGCCTTTCCCATGAATGAAAATCTCATCTATAAAATCTGGTACATTGATGGCACTTATGTTGGTCGTAGCAACCTTTTTCGGACATTTCGGGGCAATGTTCCAAATTCATTGCAGTGGAAACACCTCATACCTTTGGCCTTACAGGGCAACTACTGTGAATATGAGACATTGACCCTCAGTTTGTACAACGTGTCGACTTCTGAGATGAGCTTCCAATTTTTTTCTCATTGTTCGCGTTTGGCATTGACTTCTCGTTTTTTTTCTTTTCCTTATCCTGCTCCCCTTTCTTCTTCTCGTTAGCCTTCGTTTTTGTTTTGAGTTGATCTTAATTCGTAGATTAATATAAAACACTTTATTTATGTAATAATCCGGTATTCCCTCTATAATGGGTTGTTTCGACTTTTCCCGTAGCTGCTTCCAAATAAGTTTCCTTAATATTCTTTTTAGCTTCTCCTAGAAGCTTGTTAACATTTTCAGATTCTCTTTTCCCAAATTAATTTTTAAGCAAGTCTTTTAACTTGTCCCAGTTGCAACTGCCTACCTCAGACTCAACAGCTAGCCGAAACAAAGACAAGCAACCGACTCTCATACAAATACTCTTGCACGTCATTCCAACAACAAACATCTGCTACGTTTTCAAAATCGTCCATATATGTAAGGAAGTCCTTAGATTAGAGCGATTCTTTTACATTCCTAAAGTTGTAGTTGTTTTGAACAGGTTTTACCTCATCAACCATAGCTGATACGGTTGATATTAATTTGTCTAGATCAGAAATAGTGAAACTTCTAACTCTGGTACTGGTTGTCGACGAAGCCTCAGACTTTCTGTCGGAATTTTCGGAGTTGCTCTTCGTTGTAATGAGACCTAAATTTCCTGTTTCCTTATCAGCTTCGCGTAGCTTTTGTATGATATCTGTTAAAAGGTTGTATCGATATGATAGACCGCGAGTCTTTAAAATTCTCTTGCTGGGTAGTAAAATTTCCAATGTCTGTTTGCAAATTCATTTATTTTTAAATAAACCTTATTTTCAAGGTATCATTATACAAAAAAAAAATAAAAAAACACAATGGCAGTCAGATCCTAACCGCAGGAAATACCAAATAACGCTATATGTTCGTGGTCAAGCCTCGTGACGCCATGACATTGGTCAATTGTTTTATGGTTTCTCTTTGCCGTATATAGCTAGCATATAATAAGTGAATTGATAGTCGCTCAGTCACGACGCGTTTTGGTTAAGCTCTCATTTAGCTAATTGCAATGTCTACCATTTGTTTTGAATGTGATAATATCATAAACAATGATGAAACTATATTGTGCGGACTTTGTTCATTATCTTTCCATCAATTGTGCTCTAATATAAGTGAAAGCATTAAAAATGCAATTGAATATAGTGCTAATCTATGCTAGAGGTGCAAAATTTGCATGGCGACTACCGGTCTTAAATCTTTTGCCAAACCCGATTTCCTTCTAAGATCTATTTGTAGAATACAAATGTCTCTCGACAAATTGAAATCGGCGTTTTATGCCCTAAAAAGTGCCCAGTGTCAAGTAAATAATAATAAAATTCAAGCTACAAAAAGGAAAAACAAGAACAAAAAAAAATTGAAATGTTGATTCCCGCAAATTCTCCGGTTGAATTTCCCGGTAGATGGTATTTCGTCTCCAAGTTCATGCACCTTGGGTAGTAGCCAAAAAAATCATAATAAGCAAAAAAGTACAAAGGCTCTTTCCTCTACTATGTACACTGATAAGACTGCTTGCTTAGTGACTATGGGCTCTATGGATGTTAAGCCACTATCTACCGACCTCTCTATTTTCTCTGACGATGCTGTCAAAAACATTGTGGTCGTTGTTGATGTTGATTCTAAAGTTGCGAAAGATGATGATGCTGTCTTTGTTGTTGGATGATGCAGATGAGGATGAAGATGCCGTTGTTGATGTTCCTGAAGATGTTGCTGATAATGCTGATGTTGTTGCTGCAGTTGATGTTTCTTACGTGGTTTCAATTGTTAATGTGCTTAACGCTGCTGTTCTTACTCATAATGATGTTGTCGCAATAAATGTTGGAGAAATGCTATCTGTTGCTAAATACTCTGAAATTGCAGCTGGTATTTCTCTTCCTAATAATCATCAGGATACTGCCTCTTCTACTGTCGCTGGTGTTGGTGACAATATTATACCATTTGTTAACGATACAAACCAAACTTCAAAGCTAGCCCATCATATTAATGCTACTCCTGTAGGTATTGTCGTAGCAAAGAAACTTAAATGGTTTCGTATATCCACTTTTCCCCCTACAACAACATTTCAAGCAATTATTGACTATGTAGCTCAACAACTAAAAAGTCGCCCAAGTAAAAAGTCGCCAAAGTAAAAACAACAATATTGAGACTATCCGAAGCATAAACTTCAAAGTTGATGTGCCTTTAAAATATGCGTCTATTGTTATGAATTCAAACTTCTAACCTGAAAGTGTTCGAGTTAGAGAATTTTTGCAAAACCAAAAAAACTAGACTGCCCAAATCCATGTCCACACTTCATAACTGAAAATACAACAGATCGATCTCAATTTTCTATTTATTACCAAAATATCGGTGGAATGAAAACTAAAACTTACGAATTTTTTGCTGCTGTTGCTGATCATCATTTTTTTGCCTTAGCTTTGACTGAAACCTGGCTAACCAATGCAATATATTCTGTTGAATTATTTGATAATTATTATCATGTATATAGAAGAGATAAGAGACATACTTATGTGATGAGAGAGGTGAAGCTGTTATTTTAGCTGTAAATTATAAATGTGGAAGTTATGAGATATCGTTGCCTTATGCTAGCGTGGAACAAATTTGTGTTAAAATGACTTTGCCAATTAATACTTATGAGTTTCATATATTCCACCTGTGAGTGATATATTGACATATAATTCGCATGTAACTAATGTAAAACATGTTTTTAATGTTCTTGAAGAGAAATCTAGTTGCTGTTGGAGACTTCAATCTCTGTTATGTTTACTGACTTTCAATGTTACTACTAATATATAGTAGACTGTGAAACTATTGACTCTCTTAATCTTTAAATTTAAATCAGATTAAATCAATACATAGTGACAATTTTCGATTACTTGATCTGGTTTTTATAAGTAATGATTTAGAAGCATTAGTATATCCTGTCACTGAACCATTATTAAGAAATTCTATCCGTCATAAAGCCTTAGAGATTAAGTTCAATATCGTGCAACTCAATAAGTTAAATTTTCGCAATAATGATTTTAATATTGAATATGATTATGTAAAAGTTGATTACAATGCGCTAAATAAATTTTTCTTTGATGTTGATTGGGACAGCTTTTTCGATACGAATCATTTCGAAACAAACTTCTCAAAATTTAAATATAAGATTGAAGAAGCTAAGATAGGTTTTGTGCCAGTTATGAAAACAGTTATAAGCTGCAAACCGGTTTGGTCTAATAAAAGACTTAGTCATTTAAAAAATAAGCTCATTAAGGTTAAAAAAAATATCAATCCAGTTCAGTTTACCATGAGCAATTCATAAACCAAAGCAAAGAATATGAAATGCTCAAGAAGTTTTTGTATATCCAGTATATGTGGGGTCTAGAAAGGAAAATAAAATCTGACTCGAAAGCTTTTTGGACATTTTTAAATGGTAAAAGGAAATCTTATGGTTTACCCCTCAACACGAGGCTTAAAGATAAAATTTCATGTGATGATACGGAAATTTGCAATATGTTATTTTTTTCCGTAAAATTTTGTATTAGAAAAATCAAATTTAAGCATTGCTATTAACATCCAGCCAATTACGTGTTTAGGTCAAATTGGAATTAACGGAAGAAGAAGTTTTAAAAGAACTTTCATCTCTAGGCCATAATAAGAAGCATGACAGTAATGAAATTGCTCCAATATTTTTAAAATATTGTAGATCTATTCTATCTAAACCTCTTTTAAAATTGTTTAATTTGTCGCTCAGTATAGGTGAGTTCTTAGATACTTGGAAAACATCAGTTATAACACCAATTCATAAAACAGGCTCGAAGCAGGACGTCTTAACTACAGACCGATTTCAATTCTACAAACTATACCAAACATTTTTGAAGCTCTTGTCAAAAAAAGAATCTGTGAAAATATTAAGCAAGGGATTTCAAATAAACAACACGGATTTGTGATCTACCATAACTAACTTGTCTCTCTTTTCACACTTTTGCACGAAAGGTATTAAACGTGGTAAGCAAGTTGATGTCATATACACAGACTTCGCTTAGGCGATTGATAGGGTACAGTATGAAGTATTGGTAAGAAAATTCGAACACTTTGGTTTCCATTCTAAATTATTAAAATGGTTAGATCAATATCTTACAGACCGCACACAGATTGTGAAAATTGGATGTATGACTTCAAAAAGAATTTTTCATTTTTCAGGGGTTCCCCAAGGAAGCCATCTGGGGCCAATTTTGTTTGATCTTTTTATAAATAACCTTCCCAACTGTATGAAATTTTCTGAAAATTAACTATTTGCAGATGACTTGAAAATATATAAACGTATCAATGATACACTTGATTGCAATCTTCTGCAAATTGACCTCAATAGTATTTTCCAGTGGTGCGAAGATAACTGCCTTCATCTCAACATATCTAAGTGCAAGCAAATGTCTTAGACTAGATCTCACAAGCTTATTCACTTCGAGTATATGTTAAATAAAAAAATCCTTGGTAAAGTTTCAGTTTTTAAGGATTTAGGTATAGTTTTCGATACGAAATTAGCTTTTAATGATCACTATGACTATATGATTTCGAAGTCAAATAAAATGCTCGGTTTTCTAATGAGAAACTCGAAGGAATTTAAGGAGGGTATTCTTTGGAATATGTGAGCTGCATTTGGTGCGCAATATATACAGTAAGCAAACGGATAGAGGCTGTTCGGCATAAATCCACTAGGTATGTTCTACGTAAATTGAACTGGGCTGATAATACTATGCCCTCTTGTCATCAGAGGTGCCTACATTTAGACCTTAAAACGCTTCAAATAAGAAGGAAACAGTGCTTTGTTCTATTGGCGAGCGATGATATATGTAACCATATAGACTATTCTATGCTTCTCGCACCTTACCCCATTCATGTTCCTTCAAGACCTCTGAGGGAAAGAAATATTTTTTTATACCGCGTCATTACGCTAACTATTGGAAAAGTGATCCCCGTTCTTGCGAATTATTTAACTCTGTATACGATGTAATGACCTTACAATCGAGTAGAATAATCTTTAAAAATGATTTAAATGATGTTTTTTTATAACTTCATATTTTTTTTAAATTAGGTACCTTTACTATATTTATGACCATATATTTATTAAAAATTTGTATTAAACATTAATATTACGTACGTAAGTCTAAAAGAGATTATACTCGATAGATAAATACATAAATAAATAAATCATAAAATCATGTAAATGAAAATCATAAGAGCATGCAAAATAAAATGAAACGGCCTCACTGTTAAATATGGTTTTGTTAAAGTATACCCCCTGCAAGTTTTCCATTTTTTTTAAAGGATTTTCACAGCTGGTTTTAATTCTTGACCAAGAATTTTCAACACACTGTCACTGTGACTTTTCCTGTTCCCTTTTTGTCAGCCACTTTAATTATAATATATTTAGCTTATAGGATTTTCACTGTTTTTTTGCACACTTTGACACGCTTCTCTTTAATGATCTAAATGGCAACATAAAAGAAAGAGACGAGGAGACTCTTTAATGTCGCCAAGGGCACTAGAGCCGACAGTGACTGGGTAATTTAAAAAAAAGAAATTTAAAATGGAAACATACAGAGCCAAACGCAGCTCGGGGCGAAACTTCAGTAGTCAAGTCGAGAATACCAATGAATCCGCAAAACTCCGGAAAATACTTGCTAAGGCACCAACTGTTGTATGTTCTCTTAAGGAACCCAATGGTCGTTGGACAGAATCGTGCGGCGAAACACTGGGCCTCCTGGTTAATGCCTATTTTCCTGGCTGCAACACTAATAGGAATAATGACCCACAAGTGGAGCTTTACATAGAGAGCACAACACAAAGAGAGTTGAATACGGAGGAAAGGATAAAATGGGCCTTCAACTCCTTTTTGCCTGTAAATCACCTGATTGGGACGGAATATTCGTCGGTGTTACAAAAATGTGAAGACCATGTGATCCCACACTTAAAAAACATGTTCCTTCATACGGGCGTTAAGGTCTTTTCTCCTTAAGACTTTCGAGAGACTAATAGATGCTCATGTACGTAGCACACTGAGTCCGGAAGTAATTTCTCCAGCTAAGCATGCTTACACAAAGTGTAAAAGTGTAGAGACATCATTATATAATGTCGTCAGCACAATTGAAAAAAAGGCTCAAGCACAAAGAATATACCATTGCTGCGTTTCTCGACATTGCAAAAGCTTTCAATAATGTACAAAACGAAGCGATGGAAGAAGAGCTCGTTAATCTTAATGTGAATAGCGTCATCATCAAATGGATCATGTTCATGTTAAAAACAGACGAATTAATTCAATCCCACAAGGTGGGGTTCTCTCTCTGCTCTCTGGACACGATGAACGCAGTTTTGAAGCTGCCAAACAGATCTCAGTGATGGCAATACCAAAGGCTGATATCACTTTTTTCATTGACAGCCAAGCAGTAATAAATGTTATTTCTGCCATTGAAATCAAATCGAAGCCTGTTAGCTGCTGTCGCGAAAAGTTCAGGGTTCTTGGCACATAACATTCGGTAAGGATCTGTTGTGTTCCTGGACACAGTGGTGTTCCAGGCAGGGAAGGCGCTGACGAACTGACAAGAATTCGGTCAACACTTGACCTAGTTCAAACAGACTCAAAAGCCCAGATCCCACCCTGCAATCTTCAAGAGGAAATCGAAGGTAAAGTTCTATCTTTAACAAACATAAGATGGAGCTCACTCGATACCTGTATGTATAGGAAATTATGGCCAATTTTTAATAAATACAGAACTGATGATATTATGAATCTGAACAAAGAGTCCCTCTTTCTATACGTGAGCATAACCACTGGTCACAGCCTGTTGGGCTACCACAAGAAAAGGATGAAACTTAGTCTGGATGATCTTTGCAGAGGATGCGGTGACGAGGAGATACATGAAGACACTCCTCAGTTCCTTTGTCACTGCCCTGCGGCTTGTTATCTGAGAAGCAGGCTCTTTGGGAGTAACTTCGTCAAAGATTAAGAGGAACTCTCTAACATTCCTAGCAAGAATGTACTAAAATTCATTAACGCTACTAAATGGCTTGAAATTTCCGAATCAACATAGCCGTAAAGGACGAAAATGACAACGACTATCGATTGTAAGACACACGTGTTTCCTGTAGGAGTGGCAACAAAAGGAGTTTGGGCAGCCAGCCCATCACAAGATTTTGCTACTCCTGCGGTGAACACGAGAGTTATTGAGTTAAGGTGGTCGGCTCTCCTTAAGAACGGTAAAATACTCTTGTGGAAGGGTCGGCCGTCTCGACTAATTCAGCCAATCTGACCCAAATTTCAAGCTACTGCTTGCCGGAAAGAGATATGTTATATTATGTTTTCAGCATGGGATTCTTCCAATTGGGTATCACAACGCATCTACATTGATCCAAGTGTGACGGTAACAACATCAACTGTCAGCCCACCAACCTTACCTAACCTAACCTTATCCTCGTACTGAAATCGTCGTTACGGGCGATTTCAATGTACAAAATTCTAGCTGGTTCTGCTTTTCGAGCCAGTCAACAAGCGAAGGAAGGTATGTTGAGGTCTGTGCTAAGTTAAACTAACTGACAACTTGTTGACGAGCCGACACGAATCCCAGACGTTGCAGGACAAACCGCCAACAGATTTGTTTCTTACCTCTGACCCTAATAAATACACTGTAAGTGTATTATCGCCTCTAGGTACATCAGACCATTGTGTCATATCTGCAAGTTTCTCATGCCAACTACATTCAGTTAAAGAGAAATCACCCAAGAGAACCGTTTAGCAATATGGGAATGCAAACTGTGACGGTATCAATAATTTCTTAAGGAACTTTAACTGGTAACTATGCTTCCTCGGTAGTGACGTAGACTCCAGCACAGATATGATAACAAATTTAATTCTTCTCGGAATAAGAAATTTTATTTGAACAGGGTGAAATATATCAAACGGAAATGAAACGCATGGTTTGATTCGGGCTTTAAAGATGTTATTAGGGTTAGAGAAGAAAGTTTTCGGAATTGCAAAGCCAACCCCACTGCGGAAAACAAAAAGTTTCAACAAGCTAGAAAGACTTGCAAGGTTCACAATCGTAGAACCAAATTATTGCATTAGCAAAAATTAAGACCTAAAATACTACAATGTCCTAAAGGTAGTAAGAATTGTAGGTCATTTGTAAAAAGTATTCGAAATTCAACTTCGTCTTCGGTTCGAACGATCGCCTTTAATGACACCCCTTGTGTCAGTTCTCGCAAAAAAGTCAATTTGCTTGCGGCGCAGTTCGCTGTTAATGCGATGTTGCCAGAAAGTGTTATGTCTCCTCCAGGACTTGAGAGCGTAAACAATTTCATAGGACGAATCTTCTTTCGCACTCGTGCAGGTGCTAGAGTACTCAAGGCCCTTTATATACACAAATCCGTTGGCCCGGATAGTATCCCTCTCATCGTTCTGAATAGGTATTCTTTAACGCTAGCAAAACCACAGCGTAAGCTTTTGCATCTATCCTATTCTACTGATCTCTTTCCGAGTGGATGGAAAACAGTATTTGTTCAGCCTGTCGGTAAGAAAGGCGAATCTTCCTCACCCACTAGTTACCGTCCAATTGCACTTCTTTCCAAGGTCATGGAAACGCTGATTAATTATAAGATTAAGAAATAACTTGTAGAACGAAAACTCGTTAATGCCCGGCAGAATGGCTTTCGTAGCAACAGGTCCACTGGTCACATGATGGTATATCTCACCGAACTGTGGCACAAATCGATACATCGTTTTGAAGAAGATAGGATTATTGCACTTGATATTTCAAAAGCATTTGATAGAGTTTGGCATCAAGCTTTGTAATCGAAAATGCGTGCATTTGGTATCGATGCATCTCTTATTGGTTGGATTAGTAATTACCTTTCGGACCATTCAATACAAATTGTATTGGACAGTTTTAAGACTGATGTTCACAAGGTAAATCATTGTATGCCCCAGGGCTCCGTATTGTCTCCTCCTTTTCTCATTTTAATTAATGATCTCTTATCTGAAACTTCTAATGCACTTAATTGTTTTGTTGATGAGAGTACTCTCAGCTTTTCAAATTCGTTTTCAGATTTACCTAGTTGTTCTTCGGATGTGGAACTGCAACGGCAGCTTATGATAAGCTCATTAAATTCTGTTCGCGATATCATTGTCTAATCGGGAGTAGAAAATCGCGTAGAATTTAATGCTTCAAAAACTCAGTGATGAAGCAGAATACACCCCAATGACGCTATCCATGAGCGGCACTTGCATTAAAGAAACCAATCACCTGTCAGTGTGGAATCTTGTGGAATGAACACATATTTGATATCGCCAAAAACGCTGCAAAGAGCTTGGATTTTCTTCGTAGATGCAAGAAATTCTTTTCCCCGTCTGATCTGGCTGTAATCTATAAGGCCTTCATCCGTCCAAAGCTGAAGTTTAACTCGCACATTTGGACAGGAGCTCCCAAAACTCATTTGAGACTTTAAGATAGAATTCAGAATAGAGCTCTAAGAATGATAGGTGATAGAACTTAATTGGAAACATTTACACCGCTAGAACCCCGCCGAAATGTTATATGTATCTCATTATTTTATGCAATTTTTATAAACAATGTTGTAGCGAAATAGCCAGTTGCATTCCTACCCTTAAAATCTTCAACCGTAATAATCGCGTTTCCAGGAATGCTCATCAATTTACCCTGGAGCCCAACTTCGGACGTACCGTCAGTACAGAGATTCTTTCTTTAGCCGTACAACGCGAATATGGAATATCTTATATTTTTCCCACTAATTTTGATATTCATACATTCAATTTTTGTGTGATCCTACTTTTGCGTTGTTCTATGTATTAAAATTGTAGGAAAGTACCAAATTAATATGTAAACATTTTCTGAAAATATACAAATTGATTTTTTTTAGTAGGGTCCAGCTCAATAAAAAGACAGATTTTATATGGTGTGCAAAGTTTTAAGCGCGGAAATACTCTTTATGAGCTACAAAAATAAGTAAATTTAAAATCGCGGTATTAACACAATTGTTCGAAATAAAAACATATCAAAAGGTGACATTTTTGACACAATTTTCTCTTACTATGTTTTTGCTTTTCGATTTTCTGGGAAACGGTTAATTTGATTTTTTGATCTTTTTTTTGCGCAGTAGCTCGGAAATTAAAAAAAGACGTTTTTTTTGAAAACTCGAAATTTCGAAAATGGCTCAATGGATTTTTGCGGAACTTCGTATTTGGTAGTTTATTGACATTATCTTAAATAGTTAAGAGAAACTATTTTCCTAAAATAAAAAGCAACGGTACCTCCTATACAAAGGTACCCGAGTCTAGTTGTAGAAGCTGAGTTAGGTCAAAGAGTCACAAGAAAACTTCTTTCGATGAATTCTGAAATTAAAGGGCGCTCAAATCTTCCCATAACCTCTCCGTTCCATGTCCTCCTCCCATCCTCTCGCCTCGTTGGTACGGTATACAATTGTTCAAAGACTTACTCCCCTCGATGCAGGGTTAGGCGATTAGCTGTCCGGCGATGTTCTGAACAATCTTCAATCGCTCCTTGGCAGTACTGCGAAAAAGCTGTCTGTTAATCCTAACCTTAACCCCACCCTTCCCAATCCACTGTAAATTTTCTTATTTGACTGGCTCTAAGGGGTTACACGATCCGTGCCGATGATCGCCGTTAACGGAGTATCCAGATACCTGGCGACCTCCGAATTAACTAGCCTTATCTGTATCTACGAATCTCTGTTCAGATGGACCACCCTTTCTTCGATACTCGTGGGACTTAAGATGATGGAAAAAAAGAGGATAAATGAGACCGGTTCTTGTTCAAAACCAGGCGGCTTCATGGTGTCAAATCTGTTTGCGTCTCTCCTGTGATTCGTGTCAGCGAGGAGGCTGTGGCATGTCATGGCCCCTTTCCTGATTTTAATCACAACGAAGGTAGAAATACCTAAGTTCGGTAGTGTCGGGGTTCTGAATAATGATCCTTCCACTACTAATCAGAGTAAACCTCACCAAGGCACGCGCCGAGGAGGGCCATCTTCAGGGATGCTTGGGTTGTGATTCCTTCCGTCTCTGGAGCGGGTACTCTCACGAGTGCGTCGCATAATATCCGCTTAAGGCCGTCGAAGGACAGATATAGGGATAGGGCGTTCCGCTCTAAGAATTCTCCTAAGGATTCCCTCACCCCCTGGCATAGGCCAAGCGTCTGATTAGGTATGGATTTGACGCGGTCACCCTAAATGTTTATAAAAAAGATGAAGTGGACGGTGAAAGCTGAACCAACATAAATTCTTTCATCCGTGGTGAATGGGGAATTAAATGTATCCTCGATTACAGTGCAGGCTTCTACAAAAGTCGACAGTTTGACTGAAATGGAGATTGAAACTGCATTGACCATGCTCTTCTGAATGAGGAGCAGCTATTCGGCTTATGCTTTGATTTGGAAGAGCCAGAAAATGCCGTGGTGGAGGCTGGTCTGCATAATTGGAGTCAAAATGCTGCAGTTAATTCAGATTAACCTAGAACACTCCATCAAAATTTCGGCTCCTTTCTTCTTCGTCTATCCAGGTATGGAGAAAATATCGTCCTGATCCTGGAACCTTGGATATTAAAATCCATAACTAAAAGACTCAGGACTCTTGGATACTACATACTGTATGTTTCAGACAAAGGTTACTCCAGATCTTGCATATTAGTTAAAAGTAGCATTAATTTATATTTACTCCACGATTTCTTCGATTGATATATCACCGCAGTCAGACTGGAAACTTCAAAAGGAACCTAGTGGCTCGTTTTAGTATATCTGGGCCATAACAACCTTGGCCCCCTACCCAGCAATACACTGGAGAGGCTCATCGCGAATGTAGAAGGGCAGAAATAAAAGCCAATTCATTGGTAGTGATGCCAGCGTTCGCCAAACGGTGTGGTGAAGTTCTGACATATATGACAGGGGTGAGTCAGGGAATTCTAGATATAACTCTTGTCATCACATTATTTTGAATTGGAAAGTATCGAAGGAATGCTCGTTTATTGATAACAGATATAATCAATTCAATCTCAATGATAACACTCCTGGCCGCTTTGAGTTTAAAAATTATCGAAAAACCGTTTGGCCGAAATATAGGATAATACTTAAAGGTCTGCTCAAGCCCAAGTTATTAAATCCTCCTTCCAATATAGCTCAATTTGAAAATAAGGTCAATGACTTGACTTCAGCCTTCAATAAATCTTTAGCCATCTCTTGCCCGCTCACCCAGGTTAAAAGGAAAGTAGATCCACAATGGTGAGATTCGAGGCTTGAACCGCTCAGGAAAGATAGCCGTAAGCGCTTTAATCCGGCTAAAAAAAATAGAAAAGTTGTGGATTGGGACTCATAATGAGTCCTTTTAATCTTAAAAGAAGAAATTAAAGAAAACAAAGAGATCTTCCTGGATGTCCTCATGTAGCGAACTCGAAGAAACCTCAAAAGCATCGAGGTTAAGAAAAATTCTCTCCACAGATCTGTCCATGCCCAGCAGTTTAAAATTGGCTGACGGCTCATGGACCAACACTTGCGCAGATTCGTTCAACTTGTTACAGGATAGCCATTTTCTAGGTAGCTCTCAAAATGTTAGCTTCACACACAACACGGCGTCTAACAAGTCTAACTATCCAGAAGGCCTAATTACTAGGGAAAAACTGATATGGGCAAATAATAGCTTCAAACCTTTCAATGCCGCAGAACCGGATTATATAATTCCAGCTGAGTTACAGAAGAACTCAGATATACCAATTCAATTCTAAAGAATCTGTTCCAATGCTGCTTAGATCTGATCCACATACCTCTGCTTTAGAGAGAAGTTAAGGTCTTATTCATACCCAAGGTGGGTAAATGCACCCAAGATATCCTAAAAGACTTCGGATTTATTAGTATATCATCTTTCCTTCTACAAACCCTTCCTTGAAAGATAGATTGATATCCACTTACGTAATAGCATCGATACGAGCTTTTTGTCGACGGCACAACCTGCGTACCGCAATGGAAGATCGGTCGATACTTACATACGCTAGTACGAACCATCGAAAATTCTCCCCACCATAAGTAGTATACTAAGGTCCCTTTCGTGGACAGAGAAAGCGCTCTTACCAATGTCGACGTACGCGCATTTTGATCTGCACTGTCAAAAGTAGATAGACTGCTTGCTGAACTGATTAATCAAATGCTGACTAGCAGTGTTATCAATCCAAAACTGGGCGGTTTCTCTGCAAGAAGATTTGTTAGTACACGTTCGCCGTAAGGCCTCCCCTATGGAGTTGATCTTATCGTGGTGTCGGGGCTAATGTAGTGATCTCCAGCAATCCATCTGCGGATTCCTACAAACCAAAATAGCTCCAAAATAACCTCAATGTTAGAAAACTTGAAAAATATAAATATGGATTTGTACAATAATAAAGAGAAAAGTCGAACGTTCAAAAGTCGGTAGTCACTGCTGCCGGCGCGGGCTTGGCCTCGAAAGAGGACAAGTCGCCAGTGGAACGAGTACTCATTGTACAAAACAAAAATAAAATTAAGAAAAACAAAAAACGTAGCGGAAATAACCTTGAGACGACCACTACTCTCAGAATGGTCTATACGCGGCTGCTTGTGAAAAGGGGGTCAAACCCCACGCAAACAGTACACCTACTGGTGGACCTTCCACCTCCAACGCCTTCTCAAAACCTCCTACGTGTGGAGGGGAGACTACGATGGCTCCGCCAGGGTAGATCTCTCCCTTGCACGACGGAGGATCCACTTCCTGGTGGTAGTGGGACTGCGACTGGCAGCCCCCTCCCACCGTAAAGGGGTAAAAACTGTCCTCAGGCAAGGATAGACGGAACGCCGAGAGGATAGTGAATACCTTAGGTGACTTGCCGAAGTCGGAGCTAAAATCAAAGCAATCCGCTAAACTTGCCTCGGCCAAAGGCATTCTCAACACCAGGACCAGCGGGGACTTAACGTCGAAGCGAATAAGGTCCTTCGAAGGAACCATACCGGAACCCAAAAGGCAAAGGGTGCACAACACCTGCACCTACACAAGGAAAGATGTGTCCTTCAGCGACGTGTTGAAGAGCAAACTATCCTCGCTGTCATAGACAGAAGTAATGCAGACGAAACGATCACTTACGACCATTGGCAAACGGTCTTAAATAAGCTCCAAGCCTCATACTGGACTCTTATGCAAGAATACCCAGGGGAACCTGCAGTTTTCGAGGATGCGGGCTGGTACCAAGGCAGAAATAAGCTCGTTGCCTTTGAATGTTAGAGGTCGCCCGGTCTGTACAAACTTGCTATTAGTCGCATCCAGGGAGGACATCCCCCCCTGTAGACCAATAGCAGGCACCAGACTACCGGCTAAGCTTACTGACAAGGATGTAATCCTCAAAATGCTTCAATTTGGTAACCCAACCTTGCCAACCCATGACTCGAAAGTTGCCAAGCTTTAGGATACGGTGGGCCCGTTTAGATCGGCTATACTAGTGATAAATAGGGACTCGTTGGCTCCCCTAGCGGAAAATCAAGGCGTGGTACGGTTTGGCTGGGCGACCATTACTTTAAAAATCTACAAAAAAGTGAGGACAGTGTACATATTATAACTCCACCTGCACGAAACGAGGACTTAGTGGAGCAGCCTGCCTCGGTTATTGAACTTCCAAGGACGGAAGTACATATACCGTGCACCTCCTCCGCTGGTTCGTCAGTTTCACAATCACGTATTTTGATTAATATCGTCAACGAACACTCGGAAATGGATGTAGTTGACTCCACACACGAAACTCTCTGCGATGAAGAAGAGCTACTAAGTTCGGCTTCTGAGTCTGATGAAGACATCGACGGAACAGTGGTGGGTGCAGGTCCGGCTGACTGTAACCAAGATGGTGCAGTTAGTTCAGATTAACACCCAACACTCCAAACTGGCCTCAGCCTCCCTTCTTCTCCGGCTGCACAACAAAGGGGAAGACGTCGTCCTGATCCAAGAACCCTGGATCGTTGGATCCAAAATTCAAGGACTCAGGACCCTAGGATACTACTTGCTGCATGCAGTGAATAGAGGTGAACCCAGATCATGCATATTGGTCAAAAGTAGTATTAATGCATATTAACTTCCTAATTTCAGCGATCGAGATCTGACAGTGGCCAGGGTGCAAACCAAAAATGGTGTGTACTTGATAGCTTCTGTATACCTTGGCCATGACCACTTTGGTCCACTCCCTGGCAACACGCTGAAGGAGCTTATTTCGCTGGCTGAACGGCAAAAAATGTGCCTGATAATCGGGTGTGACGCAATCGCCCACCGCGCCGTTTGGGGCAGTATAAATAAAAATGAAAGAGGTGAGTCACTTTTTGATTTTATACTTAGTACTAACCTAATTGTTAGTAACATTGGGATTTTCATTTTTTTTCATTTTTCATTTCATTTTCATTTATTTCGAAGAAACATTAAATTTACAATGACACATTAAGATCAAAATCAAAATTAAGAATGAACCGACGTTCATCACCAAGAACCGACAGCAGGTCTTAGACATTACTCTCGTCTCTGATGTAATTCATCAAAAGATTCTGGATTGGAAAGTATCAAAGGAACATTCGTTATCTGATCATAGATAAATCCAATTCTACTTAAATGAAAAAGTTAATAAAAAACCAACATTCCGAAATTATCGCAAAACTAACTGGGACATATATAGGGGGAAACCATTACTTTAAAAATCTACAAAAAAGTGAGGACAGTGTACATATTATAACTCCACCTGCACGAAACGAGGACTTAGTGGAGCAGCCTGCCTCGGTTATTGAACTTCCAAGGACGGAAGTACATATACCGTGCACCTCCTCCGCTGGTTCGTCAGTTTCACAATCACGTATTTTGATTAATATCGTCAACGAACACTCGGAAATGGATGTAGTTGACTCCACACACGAAACTCTCTGCGATGAAGAAGAGCTACTAAGTTCGGCTTCTGAGTCTGATGAAGACATCGACGGAACAGTGGTGGGTGCAGGTCCGGCTGACTGTAACCAAGATGGTGCAGTTAGTTCAGATTAACACCCAACACTCCAAACTGGCCTCAGCCTCCCTTCTTCTCCGGCTGCACAACAAAGGGGAAGACGTCGTCCTGATCCAAGAACCCTGGATCGTTGGATCCAAAATTCAAGGACTCAGGACCCTAGGATACTACTTGCTGCATGCAGTGAATAGAGGTGAACCCAGATCATGCATATTGGTCAAAAGTAGTATTAATGCATATTAACTTCCTAATTTCAGCGATCGAGATCTGACAGTGGCCAGGGTGCAAACCAAAAATGGTGTGTACTTGATAGCTTCTGTATACCTTGGCCATGACCACTTTGGTCCACTCCCTGGCAACACGCTGAAGGAGCTTATTTCGCTGGCTGAACGGCAAAAAATGTGCCTGATAATCGGGTGTGACGCAATCGCCCACCGCGCCGTTTGGGGCAGTATAAATAAAAATGAAAGAGGTGAGTCACTTTTTGATTTTATACTTAGTACTAACCTAATTGTTAGTAACATTGGGATTTTCATTTTTTTCATTTTTCATTTCATTTTCATTTATTTCGAAGAAACATTAAATTTACAATGACACATTAAGATCAAAATCAAAATTAAGAATGAACCGACGTTCATCACAAAGAACCGACAGCAGGTCTTAGACATTACTCTCGTCTCTGATGTAATTCATCAAAAGATTCTGGATTGGAAAGTATCAAAGGAACATTCGTTATCTGATCATAGATAAATCCAATTCTGCTTAAATGAAAAAGTTAATAAAAAACCAACATTCCGAAATTATCGCAAAACTAACTGGGACATATATAGGGGGAAACATTCGATAAACTAATTAGTCCATCCCTTCTTACAATACCCAAAAACAATAGCGACCTTGATGAAAAAGTCAATGTCCTAACCCTCGCCCTAAATAGATTAATGGACATATCCTGTCCTCTTATTCACATAAGAGGAAAACAAAAACCCTAAATGGGTGCCTTAACCTAACTTACATCCCCTTACTCTGGAGAGAAGTTAATGTCATCTTTATTCCCAAAGTAGGCAAAAGTACCCATGTAAGTCCGAAGGACCTCAGACCGATCAGTTTATCTTCATTCTTTTTTTAAAAAAACTCTAGAAAGACTGATAGAAATTTATTTAGGCAGTACAATAAACCCCAATCCTATTTCTACTGCTCAACACGCATATTGTAAGGGAAAATCAGTTGAAGCCGCCTTACACACGCCTATACAAAATATAGAATATTCATTGCACCGTAAAGAGTACACTCTGGTAGCATTCCTAGACATTGAGGGTGCTTTCAACAAAGTTAGTAACGTGGCAATAATCACAGCGCTGAGAAACCTTGAGATATCCGAATCATTGACAGAGCTGATTAGTCTCATGTTAGGTAATATAATAAACTCAACCCTGGGGGACTACTTAGAAATATGGTATGTCAGCACAGGGACTCCATAAGGTGGTGTTTTATACCCACTTCTATGGAACACAGTTGTAAACGAAATGCGGATTGACATGGAATCAGAGGTAGAAGTATTTGCCGATGATGTTGCCATTGTTGTAACAGGTAAGCACGCTCCAACTCTAGTAGACTTAATGCAAAATGCTCTCAATCGACTAAAAATTTTGGCAACCAAATTTAGTCTGAATATTAACCCAACCAAGACAGAACTTGTCCTCTTCACTAGGAAATATAAAATTCCCCAACTTATACCGCCATCAATAAATGGTACACCACTGACTTTCTCAGACGAAGCCAAATATCTCCCAAGCAACACATAAGCTCTGGAAGATTTCTTCGAATAAATTTATCAGGTCTTAGCAATCTCATAAATCAATCTTCTTAATACCATTGGACTTAATAACCTGTTAATTTGCTCTTTGAAAGTGTTGTTTGGTTCAACTATTAAAAAAAATTCTTTCTAACATCTTAAAAACCTCTTTGACAAATATATTTATTATGTCTCTTTATAGGTCCTCTTTGAAACATCTTTACATGAAGGAAGTTCAGAGTGTATTAAGAGTATTTCATTTGTCTCTTTCAAACATTATTATGAAGCTATTTTATTATTGGTTTTATTAAAACATCTTTATAAATACTTAACATCCCATATTCTAGTGGTGTATGTTTTATCTTTAAGGAAGGTTATTAAAACAAAAATTTTTGTTTCGTCTTTGCCTTGTATTGGTAAATTTGACTTTAAATCGATGAATAAATGTGAAGTCAAACAACAATTATATGTAGTGTAATGAAACTGCACACATATGCAAAAATATCAGTTTCAGAAGCGGTACGGCAAACCTATATAGCTGCCGAAATTTCCCGTCCTTGTCTTGCTCATGTGTGGTTATGAAAAGAGATTATATCAACAATGTCTTAATGACTTTTTAGCGAACTCTTTAAGCAGTCGATATAAAAATGGAAAGTGTATTTATATTGCGAACACACAAACATATATATAAAGGGTGACACTGTTAAATTAAATTTGAGATATTATTTATTATTACCACAAATATTATTTTTTGTAATATTTTATTAGTTTAATATCTTACCATAAAACATTGTGTATGTAAAATGTGGTTTTTGTGTTTTTATTAAATTTGAATAATATTATTTATGTATGTACATATCTTAGATGTTCCTTCTCTTTAGAACTTTTAGCTTTCGGTCAAGGAAATTTTACAAATATATGGATATACAAACTTAATTTTAACAATTTTTTGAATATTTTGCTCTGAATGTTATCCAAAAGCCCGAGAAACGCATTTTCAGAGCAGAAAATAAAACCTAAAAAATCACGGATTTTTAGCGTTTTTTTTAATCAATCGACATCGTATTGACATACGTACATAAATATATGTACATATATATTTCGTTCCAAGAGTCCACTTTTCACTTTATTAACTTATTACAAAATAAAATTATTCAAAACCAATAACATTTTATGGAACCGTTCAATAATAAAAACAAACGAAAAACATCTTAAAAACATCTTTAAAAGATCTATAACAAGAACTCTTCCTCCTATGGAGTTGGCTCCACCCCTTTGGTCGCTTTTGGGTCTTAATGACCTCCTGAAGAAGTGAAAAGAGTTTTAAAGCTCTTCCGAAAGTAGACTTGAAGATATTTGAAAGAGTCGATTGTGTTGCTTGGGCTAGATCTCATACTAGATAAAAAGCTAAGATGGAAATCTAATATACAAGAAAAAGTAAGAAAAGCAACAGCTGCACTCTTCTCTTGCAAAAAAGCTATTGGAAATAAATGGGGCTTATCCACACAGATTACACAGCGGCCGTTAGACCGATACTTACTTATGGGGTAGCAGTATGGTTGAGATTCACTGACTTCACCGCTTTATTCGAGGCTCCAACTGGTTTGATTAAAGAGTAAATTTCTCTTCATGTGGTATCACAATGGACCTGTCTAAGGTCTAAATGTGTCAGCTGTTTTCCTGGCGACCACTTCAACCTAACCTACGCCGTAAGGCAGTGTTCTATCTCCCCTTCTCTGGAATCGGGTAGCAAATGAGCTGCTGATGGATCTGGAAGCGGAGAACCAAAGAGTGTTTCCTTATGAGGACGATGGTACCAGTGCCGTATCAGGAAAGTACCACAACGTTCTAAAAGAACTCCTACAAAACGCCTCAACTAAACTAACAAACTGGGAGAATTGTGTGGCATAGGAGTCAACACTAAGAAAACTGAACTTGTCCTATTTTCAAGGAAATACAAAATTCCTCACGCAGATCCTCTTACTTTCAAAGGTATTCCACTAGCTTTCTCAGACGAATCAAGATACTTGGGTCTTATTTTAGTTAGAAACATAATATAGAAATGCCAAGTGGCACTTTTCTCATGCAAAAAAATTATATGGAATAAATGGGGCCTTCAACCCCGTATTACTCACTAACTTTATAGGTTATAATTGGGAACCAGATCGATTTCTGCCTATGGCGCGTAACAGTATGGTGAACCGCTCTAGAAAAAGCTGTAAATTATGACAAGCCGAGCAAAGCCCAACGATCAGCTTCAATGTGTATAAGCAGAGCATTAGGAACAACACCTTGTGCTGCGCTAGGCCTTCTACTCCATTTACTACCCCTCGATATTTTCAGCAAACGGACGGCAACTAGCCTATCCGCTCGCCTTAAAGCTTCGTGACAATTGATCAATAATGATATTTTGCACTCTATTATTCTTAACTCGTTGGGATGACTTCCAAGTTACATTGATTACACCATCCCTAAATTAGAATTTGGCAAAAACTTCGAAGCACCATCCTTCCAAGATCTGATGCTAACCATTTTTATACTGATAGATCAAAAACTGATAAAGGGATTGGTGGGCTTGTGTACTCAAACAGACTAAAATAAATAAATAAATATAAAATTTAACAAACAATGCCTTAAAAAACGATTCACACCGAAACACGCACAAATAAACCTAAAAAACAAATCAATAGCCGACTTAAAAACACAAAAGAATAGCACAAATAATTCGCATAAAAGAAGAAATTAAATACTTTTTACAGTCAAAAACTTAAATTAAACAACACACTACATAAACTTCACCTACTTAAATAACGGGTTATTCATTTTGCGGTTTCAAAAGTAAACGAAAATAAAACATATATAAAATACTGTTTCAAGATATTTCTTTTTAATATAAAGTCATAATTTCCAACTCGTATTCTTCAATAGCAGGCAAAAAAAGTCGGTTATTATATGACCATAATGCTCCGAATTGACGGTGACAGTCGTTCCATCGTCGTTTTCGAAGTAAGCTCCAATCACACCTCCGCTCCGGACCAAAGAGCGCCCCAAACAATGACTTTTTGTGGATGCAATGGCCTCTCTTCATTTAATTAAGGTCTTTTCAGAAAATTGTATTTAAAGGGAAAAAACCCCAAACAAGGATCTTAAAAAGGCTTGAACTTTTATATTGTAGTCGCGTTAAATTACTAAGTAAAATAAGAAACACCTTATTGACCACAAACGATTAGAAAATTAAATAATAAAAACAAAACAAAATTTGTAGGTATTACATTTTAATTTTATTGAAACTTGAATGCATTTCGAACCAACTGTGGTTCATCATCAGCAATACACTAATTTGGGGAAAGAACGAAGAAAAAAAAGAAAGTAACAATCAAAACATAACAAGGAAATAGAAGAAAGCTTTACATTTTAAAAAAAACAATTAGTTTAGTTGATTCAGTTAGTTGAGGATTCTCAGAACCCCAAATATGACAATTTTGTTTATTAACGTACCCACCGAGTGAGAAATGTGCTTCGTCGCTGAAGAAAATTTTGTTCGAAAAATCGCCGTCCACCGCCTGTTGTCCAAGCACTCATTCGACGTATCTACGACGTTGTGAATGATCAGCTGGCTTCAGTTGTTGTATGAACTGGACTTTATATTTATGTAGGTGTAGATCCAAATGCAAAATACGCCATAATGTGCCGTAAGACAGTCTTAATTCCTGAGAACGACGTTTTTTGTCAACAAATTCCATCTGGGACAAAAGTTTTTTAATCTTACCGTGGTCACTGGGTGTAAATTCTTTAATGGGCAGATTTTTCAGAGTGCTATATTTTCCTGAATCAGGAGGCTGTCGTAAAAACCCGCGAACTTTTTCTGCCGTTTGACTAAGCTGTGAGACAACGGTGTGGTACATGGAACTGTCCGTGATTCGATTTACAGCAAACAGTGATTCCAGGAGAAAAAACCATAGCTCTGGATCGTATTTAAAAATTTCCTGAGTTTGGCCGCGGCCGACACTAAACATGTGCGAGGACACGGACGTCGACATTCCGTGTTGTTGTGGTCAGCGGGCGAGACTACTTGTAGATTTTGTGGAGCTGGTCATCGTCAACTTAGTTGCTGGTCATTGCAAGAAATTAACTTTTATCGGGGTCACCAATTTTAGCTTCTTAGTATGCAAAGTAAAAGAGAAACTATTAGTAATATAAATTTAATTTTATTTGAAATTAAATTATTAAAATAAACGAAAGATCGTCAACGGAGCCCATAGATCAGCGAAATCAAGCATTGTTGCGCGTGGTTAGTACTTCGATGGGTTACCGTCGGAAACCAACCACGTGCTGTTGACATGTGTTTCTTCTGTTGTGTGTTCTTCCTATCTCTGTCTCTCTCTGTTGTATTAATGTATGTAAAAGTTTAAGCCAATGGTCTAGTTGCCAGTGCTTCAGTGTCTCTTCTTCAATGTAATGTAAATGAAAGTTAAGTCAAGTTTTAGTGGTAATAATTGTATGTAATTCTTTAGCTTTAGAGAAAGCGATGAGTGTTGAAAAGAAATTGGTAACCGCATATTCATCTCATGATAAGCTGTGATTGGAGGGACAACGGTAATCATTTACTTATCATGTACTCGGACGCAATTAACCTTCATTCTCTAAACTTTAATAAATACTTTTATACATACTTTTACTATCATTAAATCAGTTAATCATTTAATAACCATTTAATATTAAATGTCTTCCATTTTATTGTTTCATTTAAAGAGGCGTTCCGAAACCTAATAGTTGGCATAAAGGAAATACTCCCAATAGAACGCGACATTGGAATTTCTACTGCGTAGTTGCAAATATCGAACAAATTAAGTTGGTGTCAAAATATGTGAGACACCACATTGAGATGTGACTGTCGAAGGTTATTATATATTTATTTTTAGCATTGCCGTTTTTGCTTATTGTAGAGATTCTACACATATATTAGAAATAATACTTAAACAAAATTATTTCATATTTAACAATAAATTCTATAAACAAGAAGAAGGACTAGCAATGGGTTCCCCACTAAGCGGTCTGATGGCGGACATATATCTTAATTACTTACTTTAATTACTTCAATTATTATCTACCATTAAACCACAAATACGACACCTTCGTCATATTTGACGGAACAAACAGGCAAATCGATATTTTACA
This sequence comes from Philhelius pedissequus, assembly GCA_910595825.1. Classification (NCBI taxonomy): domain Eukaryota; kingdom Metazoa; phylum Arthropoda; class Insecta; order Diptera; family Syrphidae; genus Philhelius; species Philhelius pedissequus. The sequence continues at coordinate 244,476,835 of OU343160.1, read as the reverse complement.
AAAGTACATTAACAAAATGAACGACAAAATAAAAATCGCAACTGAAACTGAAAACAACAACAAAATTAACTTCTTGGACTTAAGTATCACCAAAAACAACAATAAACTCCAATACAAAATATACAGAAAAGCAACAACAACAGGCACCACAATACACAGAGATTCCCACTATCCACATACTCAGAAAATGGCAGCATATAACGCATTTATAAATAGATTACTTAATGTACCTATGAACAAGGAAGGTTATATAAATGAAATACAAATAATAAAAGAAATAGCAACAAATGGATATAACCCAAATATAATAGACAAATTAATCGACAAAGAGAAAAGGAAAATCCGAAACGAAAACAACACCACAAATGTAATCTCTACACAAAACAACAAAAATATATCTCCATAGAATAAACAAATTTACTCCCACAAATTTTACAAAAAAAATTTAAAAAACTAAACATATTAATATCATTTAAAACTAAGAACAACATTCACAAATTATTAAAAGAAAAAACAATAAATGAAATCAAAACATGTCCAGGGGTATACAAGATTCACTGTGATAACTGCGACAAGAAAACGTGATATCAACTACTTATATCCGTATTTTCTCGTATAGTCAGGCGGCTATTAAATCTCTGGAATCGTCCTCCACAATCTCCATAAATGTTCTCAACTGCCGTTCATCTCTCACGGAAATGGCGCAGCAGTTCAATATTCACATATGTTGGGTGCCATGGCACAGGGCTATTCCAAGGAATTGCAAGGCTAACGAACTTACAAAAAATGGAACGACGCTTCCTCTATTGCCTGAAAAGGCAAATGTAGGTATACCCATCGCTACACGTAAGTCAATGCTGAAAGAAGATGCTGTAGAAAGGGCGAACCGAATAATACAACAACCTGTATGACGATAAAACTGTTCTGGTCAAAACTTGATCAAAATCGCTCCAAGTGTTTGATATTCTTAAGCAGAATGCACATCAGCTCAGTAATTGGTGTCATAACTGGACACTGCCTCATAGGCAACCACGCCTCGAGGCTCGGCGTTTATTCAAATGATTTTGCAGAAGCTACATGGACGAGGAGGAGAAGGAATATGTTCCTCATCTTCTGTGCACGTGTACATTCCCTGCTCTATCCAGCGACGTAAATTCCATCTTGGAGACTTTTTCTTCAATGATCTCAGAGATGTTAACAATATATGCATCTACAGTCTCTTACGCTTCATTAGGAGATCCAAATGGCTTAACGAATAGGAAGTTTATCTAAGGATTCATTTGGTATAACAAGGGACCAACTCTGGTATAAGTGTGTCAGCTGCAACGCTGAAAGCCACTTCAGCCTACCTAACCTATACAAATGGTAAAAGAAAACCTTTCATAAAAAAAATTATATTCCGAAAATGGCTACAAAAATGTGTACAAAATAATGTGTGTGTTCTGAAATTAGTACAAACCACTTCAAGTAGGTACATATAAAAATATTTTTTTTGCGTATTTATTTACGTAACTTCCCATAGAACCACTTTTCATATTTTGATGAACCGGTTATAATAATTTTTTTCCCTAAAATTGTTAATAAACTGCATACTCAAACTTAAAAATAAAAAAATGTTTATCGATTTTTAAAGAATAAATAAACTTATTTTTTAAAAAATCGATTTTTCAAAAGTCACCCACTGATTTTTTTGAAATTTTAATTTTATATGTATACTAATAATAGCTTCAAAATGGCGTCTCAATTTTTTTTTCTTAGAATGTTTTTAAAATTTTATATATACAGAATTAATTTTTTTTAGAAAACAACTCCAACGGAATTTTTTTTTTGATATATTCTTATTTATCCACGAATTCAATCGGCATCTCTTACCCTCAAACTATAACAACTAAGCAACAAAAAAATATTTAATTATGTGTATTATCCATTTAGTTCTACCTTATTATTATTCCCTTTTTACGAATTTAGTAGGTACATCAATAAACACTACATACAATGTAGGCCCTCATACATTTACATATATATACATATGTGGCTTTAAAAATCCCATGAATTTTATGTATGCATATTGCACATAAATTATAAAGTTTTATATATGTACATATATATGTACCTACTCACCTACTTCCTTCATTTTCATTATTATATGTACATGTTTACATACTTAGGTTCCATGTATTTTTGTAAATACATTTTACTATCCTATCTTACAGAATTAAAATCCATAACCTATACATTTGTAAATTGGTAGGTACCCAAGTAACTTTTCCTTGAATCATTCATTCGACAATTCAGTATACTAAGAATTAATGTAATCTTACCTACATCGGCCCTTAACCAGCATATGATAACTAGATTACCCACGTACCTACTAAACAACCTCAATTGTTAGCTACAAGAGCAAGTTCGTACGATCCAGTCGTGCATTTTATTTCGTATATACATATTTACATAACAATAAACAATGTGATTGTCACGAATGCTTATTAGTTATACAGTAGAGTCCGCATATCTAAAATACGTTTAACTGAAAAATTCGGTTAGATGAAACACAAAATTTGTCGCAGCATTTTTTAACAACTTTCATACAAACTACATCGCTTAACTGAAACCCGCTTAATTAAAAGATTCGGTTAAATGATAAAATAATTACGGGAAAAATCATTTCCTTATACTGAGACTGCTCCGCATAGCTGAAATAAAAAAGCTGAATACGTCTGCCACTTAGATTATTACTTTGTTTAACTGAACGTGACCAATAAACAAAAACAAAATAATTTAAAATGATGGCACAAGTGGTAAATTATTTTGTAAACCAAAACATAAATTCTTATTTTTAGATTGGATTGGGGAAATTGTATTTTAGTTATCTAAACACTGGTAAAGTATTTTTTTTTGCAGTTATTCAAAGATCGCTTTAGTGAAAATACCACTTAACTGAAAAAAGTATGGCGAATTGGCGTTTCAGTTTAGCGGATTGGACTGTTTATACATTTTGCCTTTAAGACAACTTAAAGGTATGTTTCGTTTGTTCTATTCACCGCCCATTTAAACAGCTTTAAGATTAACAAAAATTACATACTTGAAAGAGCAAACCTTAAAGATTTTATTCCGTAGATCATCCAAACATTAATGATTTATTGCATTTTGTATAACTCCCTCACTGTAGAAATTGCAGGTCTTCAGAAAAACATATTAATATTACTCACAAGACATAATAATTTACCAACCCCCAGCCAACGTAAATAATAGATCTGTTTGGAAGCAACAATAGTTCCGATTGTTTAATCATCGTTTTCTCTGAATACAGAATCCAATTCCCTTGAAATCTTACTGGTATTCTTAATCTACATCTACTACATATTCTAAATCGAATAAGCTAAGTGGAATTCCTTCCGGAAATCATTAAACTGACGCCCAACTCAGCGTATCTTTCAACTGGAATGTCAATATCTGAAATCGCTGAAAGACTTTAATTATAATGATCATTTGGTACGTCGCCGATTTACTATAGATATATTTTCATCCTGCAGTTGGCAGAGCTATGATAAAAAATACGTCTTTTATTTATACAAGTTTTCCAATGAGTGTTCCGTGTAGGTGCTCAGCGGCGTCCACAGGGGGGGTTCATACATTACGTACATATATACTATTAAAAAAGTTGAAAATGTTATTTGAATCATTGATGCCCGATAGTAGAGTTAACTTTCTTTAGTGAATTTCACGTCTAACATTAGCTTATAAGGGAAAAATAAAATAAAATAAAAATATATTAAATAGACCAAAACAACTATTGTCAAAATCGGTTATAACGAAATATCAGTTATGGCGGTTTAATCTCTCAGTCCCAACCAAGGTTTGATAATTGTACTAACCAAAAATCGGTTTTAACGATATCGGCTATAACGAAGTATCCCTTATAACGTACAGTTTTAAATTGAAAATTAAAAAAATTAATCGTATTTATCGAATATTAAAAAAACGATAAATAGGCATTCGAAATTTCGTGCATTTCAAATAACAAATGATGGGGATTTACTATCGTCCGTTTTTTTATACGCAAATTTCGTAATCTAATCTAATCTAGTCATATTTATTTATTTATTGATTTATCTAAACAATTTACAAATCAATTTATAAGGTTTTTAACAATGAAGACTTCAGGGCAGCAAGACCATTTGAAATCGTTTTTAGAGTTAGAAATTAATTAGTTTAATTTTTTCAAAATGAGTTTAAAACTTATAGATTTTAAGTTTAAGAAAACTCTGCAATAATCTAAAGGCTCGACGCTTGAGAATCCAATACAAATTTGGCAGCAGAGCTTTCTCTTTCGACTGAGATAGAGATAAAATTAAAAAGAATTTTGAAGAATCCAACTTAAAAATATAAAACATTAGATACAGTCAATATCCCGACGTAGATGATGGCTTGTTAAGGTGGATTGGTTACAGATATTTTAAGGCCTGTGCATCATCGTTTCGCTCGTACCACAGCAAATATCGCTGCTGTAAGTGAAAGTGTTGCCGAAGACCCGTATGTGTCGATTCCTCGTCGCTCACAGGAATTAAGACTGTCTTATGGCACATTATGGCGTATTTGGCATTTGGATCTACACATGCATCCATATAAAGTCCAGCTCACACAAAAACTGAGGCCAGCTGATCATTCACAACGTCGTAGATACGTCGAATTCTTGCTTGAACAACAGGCGGTGGACAGCGATTTTTCGAACAAAATTTTCTTCAGGGACGAAGAACATTTCTCACTCGGTGGGTATGTTAATAAATAAAATTGTCATATTTGGGGTTCTGAGAATCCGGAGTTGTGATTGGACTTGACTTCTTAGAAAACGATGATGGAACGACTGTCACCATCAATACGGAGCGTTATGGTCTTATTATAACCGATTTTTTTTGCCTGCTATTGAAGAATACGACTTGGAGAATAGGTGGTTTCAACAAGACGGTGCAACATGCCACACAACTCGAGCGAATATGGCTTTATTGCAGGAGACATTTCCTGACCGCGTAATTTCTCGTCGTGGCGATATCAACTAGCCACCAAGATCATGCAATTTGACACCGCTGGACTTTTTTTTGTGGGGCTACGCGAAAGACCGTATTTATGCAGATAAACCTTTAATTCTTGAGCACTTGAAAACCAACATTCGTCAAGTTATGGCTGAGATACCGCCCAATATGTGTCAAAAAGTGGTCGAAAATTACCACAAAAGAATCGATGCCTGCAACATTTCACGTGGTGGTCATTTAAATGATGTAGTGTTTCACACATAATGTCAACGTTCAAACTTTATAACAAAAAAGAAATATCATGAAAAAAAATATTTTATATGTGTTTTATTTACGTTTGCTTTTGAAAGCGCAATATGGATAACCCATTACTTCAGGATGTTGAGATCGTTTGCTTTGTTGCCAAAAAGGAGATGAAAAAACGGTAAGAGTTCATAAGAAAAATGCCGATACGAAAAAAATCACAACTTACTTTGTAAACAAATAAAAGTTTTGTTTTTCTTCTGTTGTATGTTCTTCCTTTCTCTGTCTGTCTGTGTTGCATTAATGTATGTAATGTTTAAAGCCAATGGTCTAGTTGCCATTGCTTCAGTGTCTCTATTTCGTAGATTTATCTATGGAGTAGTATAAAATGTAATATGTAATATGTAATACAAGTTTTGCCTAAATAAAAAAGTTTGTCCACTTTTTAAGAAAAAACAAAGAAATGGAAAATCAGTTATATTGAAAGACCGGATATAATGAAGAAATTCTCCAGTCCACCTGATTCTTTCAGCTTTTGAATTCTGAATCGTTATGAATCTTTGGCCGCAGTAATTTTGGTGTAAACATTTCTACCAAAGAACACGCTAACAAATACATAAAAAATAGATTTTTTCACAGATTCATTAAAAAAAATAGACGTTAAATGGTTGAAAGGAATTCGACATTAAATGAAGATAAATATTTGGGAAAAAAAATTCTACCTCAACTACTTAACTCCATTGATATGTTTCTTTCGAGCACTTATTTTCATATTTTGCTGCCAAAACCCATAGAAAAAAATCAGAGTTTCGAAAATGGGTGAACAAATTTCAAGTTACCTAAGAGGCATCATAATATGTACACGGTTTTTGTTCATATAGTTTCTTGAATTAAATTGTTGATATTTATTTCATTATTTTTCATATATACAAAGTTAGAAAGCCTTAATATATGTACAGTGCTACTTAAGCAAATTAGTAAAATTACCTTTAAGTTAAGCATATTAGACTGTTTTTTTAAATAAAGTCTTATGTTTACGGATGTACATACATAAAAGTACTTTTTTTTAAATAATATAGTTGCTTTATTTATTCATATGTTAAAGAAAACTAAATATTTGTTTTTAATTACCACAATTTTTTGTTTTTATTCCCTAGTTTACGCTGTTTCGGCACACTATATTTTAATAAATTTTCCTTGGAAATGAAAATCCTCTAAGAAATGTTTAATTTTATGTTTAAGTTTAATTTTTTGTCAAGAAAAGTACTTAAGTATTTACTTTGAACCATTTATGCTACAAGTGGTTTTATTGGTATTTTTACTATCAATTTGCTTCGGTATACTTCTTGTTATGTAGGTTACCCGAACAACTTTACAACGTTTCTTTGATTTTTAATGTTAAACTTTAGTTTTTGTGGTCTGTGCTGAAAATTGAATCAAATTGAAACTTTTTAATGACTTTATACTCATCGTTTTTTTTTTGTTTACTGATTTTTGATGTGAGAGTGACCTCTCCCGAGAAGTGGAGCTGTATAAACCAGTACCATTGGTTGATAGTATGTACTCAGGTGGATATAACTAGGTTTGGAAACCGTTGAAAGAGCGTTTTGACAACGCAAAATTGTGTCTCGTTTCATTAATTTAAGTCCAGTATCAGTTGAGCATGCAAGGGCCTTACTTTCGATTGTTGACACTGTACAAGAATCACTTCCAGCGCTGTGAGTTATGAAGCTTCGAGTTGACAAGTGGGATGCTTTACTGACACCTATAGTAGTTTTTAAGCTTCCAGCGAACACGCAACGCGAATGGTGTATGAGTTGCTCATTAAATTAAATACCGAAACTTGCAGACTTGTCCTTTTTGGAGAAACGTGCGCATAGCTTGGCCATTGAGCTGATAATTTTATCAGGCCGATCTGACTCGTCAACTGCTCGTCATCATCAAGGTGCACATCGATTAGTCAAATCACATGTAATTGCGGTAGGTGGACAAGTTATATGCCCCCACTGTCAAGGACGACATCGAATAAGCCGTTGCCAGACATTGCTCTCTATGACCCCTGAGCAGCGCTTTGATTTGCTAAGGAAATCTGGCTTGTTTCAATTGCCTTAAGTCTGGGCATTGTTCGCGGAATTGCCCAGCAGAAGGGTGTCGTCAGTGTGGTTACAGGCACCACACATTGTTCTGTCGGTATCCACAATCACAAACACAACCGTTAGCTACCCCAACTGTTGCTGCCTGGAACCGAGACCCTACTCAACCTGTTGCGACAAAGTCATCACTTTTGACACAACCAACAGCTTGACTAGCCGATTCTAATGTCAAATGTCAATGAATAAACCAATTTTACTCGCAACTGCGCTCGCATATGTAAATAGAAATTTGACCAGCACACAGCGCTTGGCTCGAATACTTTGCGATCCGGGATCGCAAACAACCTTTGTGACATTACGCCTTGCTAATTGCCTGCTTCTTCGCAGGGAACCACAAAACGTGGTAGTATAAGGAATTGGAGGGTTTTCTGTTACGAGAACTAATAGCAGCGCTTTGCTCACAATTATATCTGTGTACAATGACTTTAATCTAGCCGTGAACGCATTCATTATTCCGACAATCACATCGAATACTCCAGCCGTGCATGTTAATGTGAAGCAATGGAAGCACCTAGTTGGAATTCAGCTTGCAGATATTCATTTTGGTAGACCAGGTGGCATTGAAATACTGCTGGGAGCTGACGTGTGGGGTCTTATAGTAGAAAGTGGTATTATTACTGGGGAACCAGGATCGCCTACTGCTGAAGGTACCAAGTTGGTTTGGGTGGTTTTTGGGCCAACTTCTGCAGTGGAAACATGTATGTTATCCCTTAGAACATTTTGCATGCAACCTTCTGAAGAAGATTCCGAGTTGGCGGAGATATTATCGAGGTTTTGGAGACTGGAAGAAGTAACTGAGACGAACGTTGTCGATGATGAATGTAGTCAAATCTTCGCAACAACCCATTCTCGAACCAATGATGGGCGTTATATAGTTCACATCCCGTTTCGTCATGATAGGCCAGCTCTCGGAAATTCATATTCATCAGCATTGCGACTATTTTATTCTTTGGAGCGTCGACTAGCTGCAAATGACGAGATGCGGAACAAATATGTATAATTTATGCGAGAATATTACTCATTGGGGCATATGGAGCGAGTAGATCAACATTGCGCACAATCCAAGTGCTATTACATTCCGCACCATGCGGTAACTTTCAAGTTTCGCGTTGTTTTCAATGCCTCTGGCCGGACAAGCGCTGGTAATTCATTGAATGATATCCAGTTGGTAGGGCCAACGATTCAAGAGCCATTGGTGTGTATTTGCAGATAGCTTGTATATAGCCATCCTATGCAAGCTATATAACACATACAAACCATACAAATGAACAACGTATACAATGTGTATTTGTATGGTTTATATATTGTAAATTAATTTTTGTTTCTTGGAAATTCCACCATTAGTTTTGAATAAGTATTTGATTGACATTTTTATTTGCGATTAAGGGTACTATAAGGCAAGTTATACATTCGTAAAAAAAATGTTTACTAACAATCAAACATGACATTACGATTATAGAGAACACCAAACAAGTGGGTCCCACAATTGCGCCTGTCTGTGTGTCATCGAATCTGCAGCCTAAACGGGTTGATGGATTTACTTCAAACTTGATACAGATTTGCTCAAAATTTAAACAACCTCCTATTAAGGCCTTAATACGATACTAGTTAACAATTTACTATAAAAAATACTATATACTAGTAAAATACTATTTAACCTGGAAGCAAAGAATTTGTAGTGTTTGAATTTTAATAAACACAATTATTGCGTTTTTGCTTTGTAAATGAATTTTATGTTGATGGAAACAAAACATGTGCCCTAAATATGTTTTTGATGTTTATATTTTAATCATTTAACTTCTTTATTTACAAAAAAAGAAAAAGAATTTACATCAGCAGTGTTCGAACCTGGGCCACCGATATACAATCAGATGACATTAAGGATTTAGTACGATACTAAAAAATTAAAGTATCCATTTTGTGATTTTGACTTTAGTAAAATGTTAAGAAGATAATACGATACTAAACTCGTTTGAAATTACCAAAATCCCTTTTTAACCTAGTATCATACTAAAAATGATTTAACATATTACTAAATCGTTTAAAATTTTGCGCCATTTTTTTCGCTAATATGCCCACACGTTTTTTACTTTTTTAAGAGGACAAATAACAGAAGCTCCAATACCTTTTTTTTTGACCCAAAACTAAATTCTTTACTTTCTCAAAAACGGCTCCAATGATTTTTATAAAAAAAAATCAGTTCATTAATGAAGGGTACCTTTCGATAATTTTAGTAAGAGAACCATTTTCTTTGTTTTCGATTTTCTGGGAAACGGCTCATTTGATTTTTTTTGAATTTTTTTACGCAGAAGCTCTATTATAAACCAAAATTTTTCAAAAAAAAAATTTTTGGAATTTTTGTTTTTGAAACTTCAAAATTTCAAAAACGGATGAAAAGATTTTTTCGAAACGTCGTATTTGGAAGTTTTTTGACATTATTTGGAATAGTTTTTCCTAAAATAAAAAACAACGGTACCTCCCATACAAATTTAAAAAAAAACCGATAAGAAAAAAATGCATTTCTCAAAAACGGCTCCAAGAATTTTTATAAAAAATGTGTGTTTTAAATAAGTACAGTCCACTTTTAAGTATAAACATTTTATTCACGTACTTATTAACGGTACTTCCCATAGAACCACTTTCCTAATTTTCGACTTGTTCACTACTAGATGGCCCGATTAAAATTATTTTTTATCCAAACGCTCCCTAAAGGTGTTAACAAAACTGCAATTTTAAAAAATAAATATTTTTTTTTTGAAAAATCGATTTTTCTAAAGCCAGTCACTGAATTTTTTAAATTTTAATTTTATATATATATTAATATAGTCTTCAAATTGGAGTCACAATTTTTTAAAAATGTTTTTAAAATTTTATACATAAAAAATTAATTTAAAAAAAAAACCGCTCCAACGATTTTTGAATTTTTTTTCGATATATTCTTATTTATCCAAGAATCAAGATGGCATGTAACTATGTTATCCCTCAAACTATAACAACTAAGCAATCCAAAAAGATTTTATTATGATTATCGTACATTTATTTCTACCTAATTATATTTCATTTTACGCATTTTTGCGCGCGTCACTGAATACATACATACATATGTACTATGAAGGCGCTCATACATTTGTATATATTTATATGCATCTGTAAAGATCACATAAATATTTTGTAAATTGCACCCAAATTATAAGCTTATATGCCTAAGCTACCTTATAAATTCCATTAAATTTTTACCTACCTACTAAACAGCCTCCACGGTTAGCTATGTACATTAAAATTGTTAGCTACAAGAGCAAGTTCGTACGACCCAGTCGTGCATTTTATTTTATTTAAATTCGATTTGTGGCTAAATTAAGCGTCGTATCGACTTAAAAATTGAATATTCGTGATGTTGGGAGTGACACCTTTCAATCGATGTATCGGACGATACGAACAAAAAATTGTCAAAATTCACATATTTTTCTCTTTAAACTTGATTTGCGTCTAAGCTTAGCTTCCAACAGAGTTAAAAATACCATATTCGTGATTAAGGAAATGCGCTCTTTGAATCGATGTATCGCATGGCATGATAAACCGACTTTTAACTTTAAACGCGATTTGCGGCCAAACTAAGCGTCCTAGAGCCATCAAACTTTACACCTTTTTTCTCTTTCAATTCCATTTCCGTCTAAATTTAGCTATTACATTCCGCACCATGCGGTAACTTTCAAGTTTCGCGTTGTTTTCAATGCCTCTGGCCGGACAAGCGCTGGTAATTCATTGAATGATATCCAGTTGGTAGGGCCAACGATTCAAGAGCCATTGGTGTGTATTTGCAGATAGCTTGTATATAGCCATCCTATGCAAGCTATATAACACATACAAACCATACAAATGAACAACGTATACAATGTGCATTTGTATGGTTTATATATTGTAAATTAATTTTTGTTTCTTGGAAATTCCACCATTAGTTTTGAATAAGTATTTGATTGACATTTTTATTTGCAATTAAAAATACCATATTCGTGATTAAGGAAATGCGCTCTTTGAATCGATGTATCGCATGGCATGATAAACCGACTTTTAACTTTAAACGCGATTTGCGGCCAAACTAAGCGTCCTAGAGCCATTAAACTTTACACTTTTTTTCTCTTTCCATTCGATTTCCGTCTAAATTTAGCGTCGTAGCAACTTAAAAATTGAACATTCGTGATGCTGGGAGTGACACCTTTCAATCGATGTATCGCACGATATGAAAAACCAATTTGAATTTGAATTTGCTCTTTAAACTCGAAAAAAATGGGTTCTTTTTGTTGATAAGACTATTTTTTTCAAAAAAAAAAAATTGTTTTTATAAAAAAATGTTTATAAAAAAAAGGGTTTTTTTTTGGAAAAAAAAAATTAATAAAATTTTGGAAAAAAATATTTTAATTGTTTATTTATTATCAAAACTATTTTTTGAAAGACATATTCACTCTTATATTATCAGAAAGTACTACCTAAATCTAACTACCCGAAGTGTTCGGCGTTCGAATCCTATTGATACACAATTTTTACTTGCATCATTATAGGTACTATAAGGCAAGTTATGCATTCGTCAAAAAAAAAAGTTTTGAGATAACAATCAAACATGACATTACGATGATAGCGAAGACGAAAAAAGATGGTCAGTCTGTCAGTCTGTCAGTCTGTCAGTCTGTCAGTCTGTCAGTCTGTCAGTCTGTCAGTCTGTCAGTCTGTCAGTCTGTCAGTCTGTCAGTCTGTCAGTCTGTCAGTCTGTCAGTCTGTCAGTCTGTCAGTCTGTCAGTCTGTCAGTCTGTCAGTCTGTCAGTCTGTCAGTCTGTCAGTCTGTCAGTCTGTCAGTCTGTCAGTCTGTCAGTCTGTCAGTCTGTCAGTCTGTCAGTCTGTCAGTCTGTCAGTCTGTCAGTCTGTCAGTCTGTCAGTCTGTCAGTCTGTCAGTCTGTCAGTCTGTCAGTCTGTCAGTCTGTCAGTCTGTCAGTCTGTCAGTCTGTCAGTCTGTCAGTCTGTCAGTCTGTCAGTCTGTCAGTCTGTCAGTCTGTCAGTCTGTCAGTCTGTCAGTCTGTCAGTCTGTCAGTCTGTCAGTCTGTCAGTCTGTCAGTCTGTCAGTCTGTCAGTCTGTCAGTCTGTCAGTCTGTCAGTCTGTCAGTCTGTCAGTCTGTCAGTCTGTCAGTCTGTCAGTCTGTCAGTCTGTCAGTCTGTCAGTCTGTCAGTCTGTCAGTCTGTCAGTCTGTCAGTCTGTCAGTCTGTCAGTCTGTCAGTCTGTCAGTCTGTCAGTCTGTCAGTCTGTCAGTCTGTCAGTCTGTCAGTCTGTCAGTCTGTCAGTCTGTCAGTCTGTCAGTCTGTCAGTCTGTCAGTCTGTCAGTCTGTCAGTCTGTCAGTCTGTCAGTCTGTCAGTCTGTCAGTCTGTCAGTCTGTCAGTCTGTCAGTCTGTCAGTCTGTCAGTCTGTCAGTCTGTCAGTCTGTCAGTCTGTCAGTCTGTCAGTCTGTCAGTCTGTCAGTCTGTCAGTCTGTCAGTCTGTCAGTCTGTCAGTCTGTCAGTCTGTCAGTCTGTCAGTCTGTCAGTCTGTCAGTCTGTCAGTCTGTCAGTCTGTCAGTCTGTCAGTCTGTCAGTCTGTCAGTCTGTCAGTCTGTCAGTCTGTCAGTCTGTCAGTCTGTCAGTCTGTCAGTCTGTCAGTCTGTCAGTCTGTCAGTCTGTCAGTCTGTCAGTCTGTCAGTCTGTCAGTCTGTCAGTCTGTCAGTCTGTCAGTCTGTCAGTCTGTCAGTCTGTCAGTCTGTCAGTCTGTCAGTCTGTCAGTCTGTCAGTCTGTCAGTCTGTCAGTCTGTCAGTCTGTCAGTCTGTCAGTCTGTCAGTCTGTCAGTCTGTCAGTCTGTCAGTCTGTCAGTCTGTCAGTCTGTCAGTCTGTCAGTCTGTCAGTCTGTCAGTCTGTCAGTCTGTCAGTCTGTCAGTCTGTCAGTCTGTCAGTCTGTCAGTCTGTCAGTCTGTCAGTCTGTCAGTCTGTCAGTCTGTCAGTCTGTCAGTCTGTCAGTCTGTCAGTCTGTCAGTCTGTCAGTCTGTCAGTCTGTCAGTCTGTCAGTCTGTCAGTCTGTCAGTCTGTCAGTCTGTCAGTCTGTCAGTCTGTCAGTCTGTCAGTCTGTCAGTCTGTCAGTCTGTCAGTCTGTCAGTCTGTCAGTCTGTCAGTCTGTCAGTCTGTCAGTCTGTCAGTCTGTCAGTCTGTCAGTCTGTCAGTCTGTCAGTCTGTCAGTCTGTCAGTCTGTCAGTCTGTCAGTCTGTCAGTCTGTCAGTCTGTCAGTCTGTCAGTCTGTCAGTCTGTCAGTCTGTCAGTCTGTCAGTCTGTCAGTCTGTCAGTCTGTCAGTCTGTCAGTCTGTCAGTCTGTCAGTCTGTCAGTCTGTCAGTCTGTCAGTCTGTCAGTCTGTCAGTCTGTCAGTCTGTCAGTCTGTCAGTCTGTCAGTCTGTCAGTCTGTCAGTCTGTCAGTCTGTCAGTCTGTCAGTCTGTCAGTCTGTCAGTCTGTCAGTCTGTCAGTCTGTCAGTCTGTCAGTCTGTCAGTCTGTCAGTCTGTCAGTCTGTCAGTCTGTCAGTCTGTCAGTCTGTCAGTCTGTCAGTCTGTCAGTCTGTCAGTCTGTCAGTCTGTCAGTCTGTCAGTCTGTCAGTCTGTCAGTCTGTCAGTCTGTCAGTCTGTCAGTCTGTCAGTCTGTCAGTCTGTCAGTCTGTCAGTCTGTCAGTCTGTCAGTCTGTCAGTCTGTCAGTCTGTCAGTCTGTCGGTCTGTCAGTCTGTCAGTCTGTCAGTCTGTCAGTCTTGTCAGTCTGTCAGTCTGTCAGTCTGTCTGTCAGTCTGTCAGTCTGTCATCTGTCAGTCTGTCAGTCTGTCAGTCTGTCAGTCTGTCAGTCTGTCAGTCTGTCAGTCTGTCAGTCTGTCAGTCTGTCAGTCTGTCAGTCTGTCAGTCTGTCAGTCTGTCAGTCTGTCAGTCTGTCAGTCTGTCAGTCTGTCAGTCTGTCAGTCTGTCAGTCTGTCAGTCTGTCAGTCTGTCAGTCTGTCAGTCTGTCAGTCTGTCAGTCTGTCAGTCTGTCAGTCTGTCAGTCTGTCAGTCTGTCAGTCTGTCAGTCTGTCAGTCTGTCTTCAGTCTGTCAGTCTGTCAGTCTGTCAGTCTGTCAGTCTGTCAGTCTGTCAGTCTGTCAGTCTGTCAGTCTGTCAGTCTGTCAGTCTGTCAGTCTGTCAGTCTGTCAGTCTGTCAGTTGTCAGTCTGTCAGTCTGTCAGTCTGTCAGTCTGTCAGTCTGTCAGTCTGTCAGTCTGTCAGTCTGTCAGTCTGTCAGTCTGTCAGTCTGTCAGTCTGTCAGTCTGTCAGTCTGTCAGTCTGTCAGTCTGTCAGTCTGTCAGTCTGTCAGTCTGTCAGTCTGTCAGTCTGTCAGTCTGTCAGTCTGTCAGTCTGTCAGTCTGTCAGTCTGTCAGTCTGTCAGTCTGTCAGTCTGTCAGTCTGTCAGTCTGTCAGTCTGTCAGTCCTGTCAGTCTGTCAGTCTGTCAGTCTGTCAGTCTGTCAGTCTGTCAGTCTGTCAGTCTGTCAGTCTGTCAGTCTGTCGTGTCAGTCTGTCAGTCTGTCAGTCTGTCAGTCTGTCAGTCTGTCAGTCTGTCAGTCTGTCAGTCTGTCAGTCTGTCAGTCTGTCAGTCTGTCAGTCTGTCAGTCTGTCAGTCTGTCAGTCTGTCAGTCTGTCAGTCTGTCAGTCTGTCAGTCTGTCAGTCTGTCAGTCAGTCTGTCTGTCAGTCTGTCAGTCTGTCAGTCTGTCAGTCTGTCAGTCTGTCAGTCTGTCAGTCTGTCAGTCCTGTCAGTCTGTCAGGTCTGTCAGTCTGTCAGTCTGTCAGTCTGTCAGCTCAGTCTGTCAGTCTGTCAGTCTGTCAGTCTGTCAGTCTGTCAGGTCTGTCAGTCTGTCAGTCTGTCAGTCTGTCAGTCTGTCAGTCCTGTCAGTCTGTCAGTCTGTCAGTCTGTCAGTCTGTCAGTCTGTCAGCTCTGTCAGTCTGTCAGTCTGTCAGTCCTGTCAGTCTGTCAGTCTGTCAGTCTGTCAGTCTGTCAGGTCTGTCAGTCTGTCAGTCTGTCAGTCTGTCAGTCTGTCAGTCTGTCAGTCTGTCAGTCTGTCAGTCTGTCAGTCTGTCAGTCCTGTCAGTCTGTCAGTCTGTCAGTCTGTCAGTGTCAGTCTGTCAGTCTGTCAGTCTGTCAGTCTGTCAGTCTGTCAGTCTGTCAGTCTGTCAGTCGTCTGTCAGTCAGTCTGTCAGTCTGTCAGTCTGTCAGTCTGTCAGTCTGTCAGTCTGTCAGTCTGTCAGTCTGTCAGTCTGTCAGTCTGTCAGTCTGTCAGTCTGTCAGTCCTGTCAGTCTGTCAGTCTGTCAGTCTGTCAGTCAGTCTGTCAGTCTGTCAGTCTGTCAGTCTGTCCGTAGTCTGTCTGTCAGTCTGTCAGTCTGTCAGTCTGTCAGTCTGTCAGTCTGTCAGTCTGTCAGTCTGTCAGTCTGTCAGTCTGTCAGTCTGTCAGTCTGTCAGTCTGTCAGTCTGTCAGTCTGTCAGTCTGTCAGTCTGTCAGTCTGTCTGTCAGTCTGTCAGGTCAGTCTGTCAGTCTGTCAGTCTGTCAGTCTGTCAGTCTGTCAGTCTGTCAGTCTGTCAGTCTGTCAGTCTGTCAGTCTGTCAGTCTGTCAGTCTGTCAGTCTGTCAGTCTGTCAGTCTGTCAGTCTGTCAGTCTGTCAGTCTGTCAGTCTGTCAGTCTGTCAGTCTGTCAGTCTGTCAGTCTGTCAGTCTGTCAGTCTGTCAGTCTGTCAGTCTGTCCGTCTGTCAGTCTGTCAGTCTGTCAGTCTGTCAGTCTGTCAGTCTGTCAGTCTGTCAGTCTGTCAGTCTGTCAGTCTGTCAGTCTGTCAGTCTGTCAGTCTGTCAGTCTGTCAGTCTGTCAGTCTGTCAGTCTGTCAGTCTGTCAGTCTGTCAGTCTGTCAGTCGTCAGTCTGTCAGTCTGTCAGTCTGTCAGTCTGTCAGTCTGTCAGTCTGTCAGTCTGTCAGTCTGTCAGTCTGTCAGTCTGTCAGTCTGTCAGTCTGTCAGTCTGTCAGTCTGTCAGTCTGTCAGTCTGTCAGTCTGTCAGTCTGTCAGTCTGTCAGTCTGTCAGTCTGTCAGTCTGTCAGTCTGTCAGTCTGTCAGTCTGTCAGTCTGTCAGCTGTCAGTCTGTCAGTCTGTCAGTCTGTCAGTCTGTCAGTCTGTCAGTCTGTCAGTCTGTCAGTCTGTCAGTCTGTCAGTCTGTCAGTCTGTCAGTCTGTCAGTCTGTCAGTCTGTCAGTCTGTCAGTCTGTCAGTCTGTCAGCTGTCTGTCAGTCTGTCAGTCTGTCAGTCTGTCAGTCTGTCAGTCTGTCAGTCTGTCAGTCTGTCAGTCTGTCAGTCTGTCAGTCTGTCAGTCTGTCAGTCTGTCAGTCTGTCAGTCTGTCAGTCTGTCAGTCTGTCAGTCTGTCAGTCTGTCAGTCTGTCAGTCTGTCAGTCTGTCAGTCTGTCAGTCTGTCAGTCTGTCAGTCTGTCAGTCTGTCAGTCTGTCAGTCTGTCAGTCTGTCAGTCTGTCAGTCTGTCAGTCTGTCAGTCTGTCAGTCTGTCAGTCTGTCAGTCTGTCAGTCTGTCAGTCTGTCAGTCTGTCAGTCGTCTGTCAGTCTGTCAGTCTGTCAGTCTGTCAGTCTGTCAGGTCTGTCAGTCTGTCAGTCTGTCAGTCTGTCAGTCTGTCAGTCTGTCAGTCTGTCAGTCTCTTCAGTCTGTCAGTCTGTCAGTCTGTCAGTCTGTCAGTCTGTCAGTCTGTCAGTCTGTCAGTCTGTCAGTCTGTCAGTCTGTCAGTCTGTCAGTCTGTCAGTCTGTCAGTCTGTCAGTCTGTCAGCTCATCGTCAGTCTGTCACTGTCTGTCAGTCTGTCAGTCTGTCAGTCTGTCAGTCTGTCAGTCTGTCAGTCTGTCAGTCTGTCAGTCTGTCAGTCTGTCAGTCTGTCAGTCTGTCAGTCTGTCAGTCTGTCAGTCTGTCAGTCTGTCAGTCTGTCAGTCTGTCAGTCTGTCAGTCTGTCAGTCTGTCAGTCTGTCAGTCTGTCAGTCTGTCAGTCTGTCAGTCTGTCAGTCTGTCAGTCTGTCAGTCTGTCAGTCTGTCAGTCTGTCAGTCTGTCAGTCTGTCAGTCTGTCAGTCTGTCAGTCTGTCAGTCTGTCAGTCTGTCAGTCTGTCAGTCTGTCAGTCTGTCAGTCTGTCAGTCTGTCAGTCTGTCAGTCTGTCAGTCTGTCAGTCTGTCAGTCTGGTCAGTCTGTCAGTCTGTCAGTCTGTCAGTCTGTCAGTCTGTCAGTCTGTCAGTCTGTCAGTCTGTCAGTCTGTCATCTGTCAGTCTGTCAGTCTGTCAGTCTGTCAGTCTGTCAGTCTGTCAGTCTGTCAGTCTGTCAGTCTGTCAGTCTGTCAGTCTGTCAGTCTGTCAGTCTGTCAGTCTGTCAGTCTGTCAGTCTGTCAGTCTGTCAGTCTGTCAGTCTGTCAGTCTGTCAGTCTGTCAGTCTGTCAGTCTGTCAGTCTGTCAGTCTGTCAGTCCTGTCAGTCTGTCAGTCTGTCAGGTCTGTCAGTCTGTCAGTCTGTCAGTCTGTCAGTCTGTCAGTCTGTCAGTCTGTCAGTCTGTCAGTCTGTCAGTCTGTCAGTCTGTCAGTCTGTCAGTCTGTCAGTCTGTCAGTCTGTCAGTCTGTCAGTCTGTCAGTCTGTCAGTCTGTCAGTCTGTCAGTCTGTCCGTCTGTCAGTCTGTCAGTCTGTCAGTCTGTCAGTCTGTCAGTCTGTCAGTCGTCAGTCTGTCAGTCTGTCAGTCTGTCAGTCTGTCAGTCTGGTCAGTCTGTCAGTCTGTCAGTCTGTCAGTCTGTCAGTCTGTCAGTCTGTCAGTCTGTCAGTCTGTCAGTCTGTCAGTCTGTCAGTCTGTCAGTCTGTCAGTCTGTCAGTCTGTCAGTCTGTCAGTCTGTCAGTCTGTCAGTCTGTCAGTCTGTCAGTCTGTCAGTCTGTCAGTCTGTCAGTCTGTCGAGTCTGTCAGTCTGTCAGTCTGTCAGTCCTGTCAGTCTGTCAGTCTGTCAGTCTGTCAGTCTGTCAGTCTGTCCAGTCTGTCAGTCTGTCAGTCTGTCAGTCTGTCAGTCTGTCAGTCTGTCAGTCTGTCAGTCTGTCAGTCTGTCAGTCTGTCAGTCTGTCAGTCTGTCCAGTCTGTCAGTCTGTCAGTCTGTCAGTCTGTCAGTCCTGTCAGTCTGTCAGTCTGTCAGTCTGTCAGTCTGTCAGTCTGTCAGTCTGTCAGTCTGTCAGTCTGTCAGTCTGTCAGTCTGTCAGTCTGTCAGTCTGTCAGTCTGTCAGTCTGTCAGTCTGTCAGTCTGTCAGTCTGTCAGTCTGTCAGTCTGTCAGTCTGTCAGTCTGTCAGTCTGTCAGTCTGTCAGTCTGTCAGTCTGTCAAGTCTGTCAGTCTGTCAGTCTGTCAGTCTGTCAGTCTGTCAGTCTGTCAGTCTGTCAGTCTGTCAGTCTGTCAGTCTGTCAGTCTGTCAGTCTGTCAGTCTGTCAGTCTGTCAGTCTGTCAGTCTGTCAGTCTGTCAGTCTGTCTGTCGTCAGTCGTGTCAGTCTGTCAGTCTGTCAGTCTGTCAGTCTGTCAGTCTGTCAGTCTGTCAGTCTGTCAGTCTGTCAGTCTGTCAGTCTGTCAGTCTGTCAGTCTGTCAGTCTGTCAGTCTGTCAGTCTGTCAGTCTGTCAGTCTGTCAGTCTGTCAGTCTGTGAGTCTGTCAGTCTGTCAGTCTGTCAGGTCTGTCAGTCTGTCAGTCTGTCAGTCTGTCAGTCTGTCAGTCTGTCAGTCTGTCAGTCTGTCAGTCTGTCAGTCTGTCAGCTCTGTCAGTCTGTCAGTCTGTCAGTCTGTCAGTCTGTCATCGTCTGTCAGTCTGTCAGTCTGTCAGTCTGTCAGTCTGTCAGTCTGTCAGTCTGTCAGTCTGTCAGTCTGTCAGTCTGTCAGTCTGTCAGTCTGTCAGTCTGTCAGTCTGTCAGTCTGTCAGTCTGTCAGTCTGTCAGTCTGTCAGTCTGTCAGTCTGTCAGTCTGTCAGTCTGTCAGTCTGTCAGTCTGTCAGTCTGTCAGTCTGTCAGTCTGTCAGTCTGTCAGTCTGTCAGTCTGTCAGTCAGTCCTGTCAGTCCTGTCAGTCTGTCAGTCTGTCAGTCTGTCAGTCTGTCAGTCTGTCAGTCTGTCAGTCTGTCAGTCTGTCCAGTCTGTCAGTCTGTCAGTCTGGTCAGTCTGTCAGTCTGTCAGTCTGTCAGTCTGTCAGTCTGTCAGTCTGTCAGTCTGTCAGTCTGTCAGTCTGTCAGTCTGTCAGTCCTGTCAGTCTGTCAGTCTGTCAGTCTGTCAGTCTGTCAGTCTGTCAGTCTGTCAGTCTGTCAGTCTGTCAGTCTGTCAGTCTGTCAGTCTGGTCAGTCTGTCAGGTCTGTCAGTCTGTCAGTCTGTCAGTCTGCAGTCCTGTCAGTCTGTCAGTCTGTCAGTCTGTCAGTCTGTCAGTCTGTCAGTCCTGTCAGTCTGTCAGTCTGTCAGTCTGTCAGTCTGTCATCTGTCAGTCTGTCAGTCTGTCAGTCTGTCAGTCTGTCAGTCTGTCAGTCTGTCAGTCTGTCAGTCTGTCAGTCTGTCAGTCTGTCAGTCTGTCAGTCTGTCAGTCTGTCAGTCTTCAGTCTGTCAGTCTGTCTGTCAGTCAGTCTGTCAGTCTGTCAGTCTGTCAGTCTGTCAGTCTGTCAGTCTGTCAGTCTGTCAGTCCTGTCAGTCTGTCAGTCTGTCAGTCTGTCAGTCTGTCAGTCTGTCAGTCTGTCAGTCTGTCAGTCTGTCAGTCTGTCAGTCTGTCAGTCTGTCAGTCTGTCAGTGTCGTGTCAGTCCTGTCAGTCTGTCAGTCTGTCAGTCTGTCAGTCTGTCAGTCTGTCAGTCTGTCAGTCTGTCAGTCTGTCAGTCTGTCAGTCTGTCAGTCTGTCAGTCTGTCAGTCTGTCAGTCTGTCAGTCTGTCAGTCTGTCAGTCTGTCAGTCTGTCAGTCTGTCAGTCTGTCAGTCTGTCAGTCTGTCAGTCTGTCAGTCTGTCAGTCTGTCAGTCTGTCAGTCTGTCAGTCTGTCAGTCTGTCAGTCTGTCAGTCTGTCAGTCTGTCAGTCTGTCAGTCTGTCAGTCTGTCAGTCTGTCAGGTCTGTCAGTCTGTCAGTCTGTCAGTCTGCAGTCTGTCAGTCTGTCAGTCTGTCAGTCTGGTCAGTCTGTCAGTCTGTCAGTCTGTCAGTCTGTCAGTCTGTCAGTCTGTCAGTCTGTCAGTCTGTCAGTCTGTCAGTCTGTCAGTCTGTCAGTCTGTCAGTCTGTCAGTCTGTCAGTCTGTCAGTCTGTCAGTCTGTCAGTCTGTCAGTCTGTCAGTCTGTCAGTCTGTCAGTCTGTCAGTCTGTCAGTCTGTCAGTCTGTCAGTCTGTCTGTCAGTCTGTCAGTCTGTCAGTCTGTCAGTCTGTCAGTCTGTCAGTCGGTCAGTCTGTCAGTCTGTCAGTCTGTCAGTCTGTCAGTCTGTCAGTCTGTCAGTCTGTCTTCAGTCTGTCAGTCTGTCAGTCTGTCAGTCTGTCAGTCTGTCAGTCTGTCAGTCTGTCAGTCTGTCAGTCTGTCAGTCTGTCAGTCTGTCAGTGTCAGTCTGTCAGTCTGTCAGTCTGTCAGTCTGTCAGTCTGTCAGTCTGTCAGTCTGTCAGTCTGTCAGTCTGTCAGTCTGTCAGTCTGTCAGTCTGTCAGTCTGTCAGTCTGTCAGTCTGTCAGTCTGTCAGTCTGTCAGTCTGTCAGTCTGTCATCGTCAGTCTGTCAGTCGTCAGTCTGCAGTCTGTCAGTCTGTCAGTCTGTCAGTCTGTCAGTCTGTCAGTCTGTCAGTCTGTCCAGTCTGTCAGTCTGTCAGTCTGTCAGTCTGTCAGTCTGTCAGTCTGTCAGTCTGTCAGTCTGGTCTGAGTCTGTCAGTCTGTCAGTCTGTCAGTCTGTCAGTCTGTCAGTCTGTCAGGCTGTCTTTCAGTCTGTCAGTCTGTCAGTCTGTCATCTGTCAGTCTGTCAGTCTGTCAGTCTGTCAGTCTGTCAGTCTGTCAGTCTGTCCAGTCTGTCAGTCTGTCAGTCTGTCAGTCTGTCAGTCTGTCAGTCTGTCCAGTCTGTCAGTCTGTCAGTCTGTCAGTCTGTCAGTCTGTCAGTCTGTCAGTCTGTCAGGTCTGTCAGTCTGTCAGTCTGTCAGTCTGTCAGTCTGTCAGTCTGGTCAGTCTGTCAGTCTGTCAGTCTGTCAGTCTGTCAGTCTGTCAGTCTGTCAGTCACTGTCAGTCTGTCAGTCTGTCAGTCTGTCAGTCTGTCAGTCTGTCAGTCTGTCAGTCTGTCAGTCTGTCAGTCTGTCAGTCTGTCAGTCTGTCAGTCTGTCAGTCTGTCAGTCTGTCAGTCTGTCAGTCTGTCAGTCTGTCAGTCTGTCAGTCTGTCAGTCTGTCAGTCTGTCAGTCTGTCAGTCTGTCAGTCTGTCAGTCTGTCAGTCTGTCAGTCTGTCAGTCTGTCAGTCTGTCAGTCTGTCAGTCTGTCAGTCTGTCAGTCTGTCAGTCTGTCAGTCTGTCAGTCTGTCAGTCTGTCAGTCTGTCAGTCTGTCAGTCGGTCAGTCTGTCAGTCTGTCAGTCTGTCAGTCTGTCAGTCTGTCAGTCTGTCAGTCTGTCAGTCTTCAGTCTGTCAGTCTGTCAGTCTGTCAGTCTGTCAGTCTGTCAGTCTGTCAGTCTGTCAGTCTGTCAGTCTGTCAGTCAGTCTGTCAGTCTGTCCTGTCAGTCTGTCAGGTCTGTCAGTCTGTCAGTCTGTCAGTCTGTCAGTCTGTCAGTCTGTCAGTCTGTCAGTCTGTCAGTCTGTCAGTCTGTCAGTCTGTCAGTCTGTCAGTCTGTCAGTCTGTCAGTCTGTCAGTCTGTCAGTCTGTCAGTCTGTCAGTCTGTCAGTCTGTCAGTCTGTCAGTCTGTCAGTCTGTCAGTCTGTCAGTCTGTCAGTCTGTCAGTCTGTCAGTCTGTCAGTCTGTCAGTCTGTCGTCTGTCAGTCTGTCAGTCTGTCAGTCTGTCAGTCTGTCAGTCTGTCAGTCTGTCAGTCTGTCAGTCTGTCTGTCAGTCTGTCAGTCTGTCAGTCTGTCAGTCTGTCAGTCTGTCAGTCTGTCAGTCTGTCAGTCTGTCAGTCTGTCAGTCTGTCAGTCTGTCAGTCTGTCAGTCTGTAGTCTGTCAGTCTGTCAGTCTGTCAGTCTGTCTGTCTGTCAGTCTGTCAGTCTGTCAGTCTGTCAGTCTGTCAGTCTGTCAGTCTGTCAGTCTGTCAGTCTGTCAGTCTGTCAGGTCTGTCAGTCTGTCAGTCTGTCAGTCTGTCAGAGTCTGTCAGTCTGTCAGTCTGTCAGTCTGTCAGTCTGTCAGTCTGTCAGTCTGTCAGTCTGTCAGTCTGTCAGTCTGTCAGTCTGTCAGTCTGTCAGTCTGTCAGTCTGTCAGTCTGTCAGTCTGTCAGTCTGTCAGTCTGTCAGCTGTCAGTCTGTCAGTCTGTCAGTCTGTCAGTCTGTCAGTCTGTCAGTCTGTCAGTCTGTCAGTCTGGCTGTCAGTCTGTCAGTCTGTCAGTCTGTCAGTCGTCAGTCTGTCAGTCTGTCAGTCTGTCAGTCTGTCAGTCTGTCAGTCTGTCAGCTGTCAGTCTGTCAGTCTGTCAGTCTGTCAGTCTGTCAGTCTGTCAGTCTGTCAGTCTGTCAGTCTGTCAGTCTGTCAGTCTGTCAGTCTGTCAGTCTGTCAGTCTGTCAGTCTGTCAGTCTGTCAGTCTGTCAGTCTGTCAGTCTGTCAGTCTGTCAGTCTGTCAGTCTGTCAGTCTGTCAGTCTGTCAGTCTGTCAGTCTGTCAGTCTGTCAGTCTGTCAGTCTGTCAGTCTGTCAGTCTGTCAGTCTGTCAGTCTGTCAGTCTGTCAGTCTGTCAGTCTGTCAGTCTGTCAGTCTGTCAGTCTGTCAGTCTGTCAGTCTGTCAGTCTGTCAGTCTGTCAGTCTGTCAGTCTGTCAGTCTGTCAGTCTGTCAGTCTGTCAGTCTGTCAGTCTGTCAGTCTGTCAGTCTGTCAGTCTGTCAGTCTGTCAGTCTGTCAGTCTGTCAGTCTGTCAGTCTGTCAGTCTGTCAGTCTGTCAGTCTGTCAGTCTGTCAGTCTGTCAGTCTGTCAGTCTGTCAGTCTGTCAGTCTGTCAGTCTGTCAGTCTGTCAGTCTGTCAGTCTGTCAGTCTGTCAGTCTGTCAGTCTGTCAGTCTGTCAGTCTGTCAGTCTGTCAGTCTGTCAGTCTGTCAGTCTGTCAGTCTGTCAGTCTGTCAGTCTGTCAGTCTGTCAGTCTGTCAGTCTGTCAGTCTGTCAGTCTGTCAGTCTGTCAGTCTGTCAGTCAGTCTGTCAGTCTGTCAGTCTGTCAGTCTGTCAGTCTGTCAGTCTGTCAGTCTGTCAGTCTGTCAGTCTGTCAGTCTGTCAGTCTGTCAGTCTGTCAGTCTGTCAGTCTGTCAGTCTGTCAGTCTGTCAGTCTGTCAGTCTGTCAGTCTGTCAGTCTGTCAGTCTGTCAGTCTGTCAGTCTGTCAGTCTGTCAGTCTGTCAGTCTGTCAGTCTGTCAGTCTGTCAGTCTGTCAGTCTGTCAGTCTGTCAGTCTGTCAGTCTGTCAGTCTGTCAGTCTGTCAGTCTGTCAGTCTGTCAGTCTGTCAGTCTGTCAGTCTGTCAGTCTGTCAGTCTGTCAGTCTGTCAGTCTGTCAGTCTGTCAGTCTGTCAGTCTGTCAGTCTGTCAGTCTGTCAGTCTGTCAGTCTGTCAGTCTGTCAGTCTGTCAGTCTGTCAGTCTGTCAGTCTGTCAGTCTGTCAGTCTGTCAGTCTGTCAGTCTGTCAGTCTGTCAGTCTGTCAGTCTGTCAGTCTGTCAGTCTGTCAGTCTGTCAGTCTGTCAGGTCTGTCAGTCTGTCAGTCTGTCAGTCTGTCAGTCTGTCAGTCTGTCAGTCTGTCAGTCTGTCAGTCTGTCGTCTGTCAGTCTGTCAGTCTGTCAGTCTGTCAGTCTGTCAGTCTGTCAGTCTGTCAGTCTGTCAGTCTGTCAGTCTGTCAGTCTGTCAGTCTGTCAGTCTGTCAGTCTGTCAGTCTGTCAGTCTGTCAGTCTGTCAGTCTGTCAGTCTGTCAGTCTGTCAGTCTGTCAGTCTGTCAGTCTGTCAGTCTGTCAGTCTGTCAGTCTGTCAGTTGTCAGTCTGTCAGTCTGTCAGTCTGTCAGTCTGTCAATTTGTCAGTCTGTCAGTCTGTCAGTCTGTCAGTCTGTCAGTCTGTTAGTCTGTCAGTCTGTCAGTCTGTAAGTCTGTCAGTCTGTCAGTCTGTCAGTCTGTCAGTCTGTCAGTCTGTCAGTCTGTCAGTCTGTCAGTCTGTCAGTCTGTCAGTCTGTCAGTCTGTCAGTCTGTCAGTCTGTCAGTCTGTCAGTCTGTCAGTCTGTCAGTCTGTCAGTCTGTCAGTCTGTCAGTCTGTCAGTCTGTCAGTCTGTCAGTCTGTCAGTCTGTCAGTCTGTCAGTCTGTCAGTCTGTCAGTCTGTCAGTCTGTCAGCCTGTCAGTCTGTCAGTCTGTCAGTCTGTCAGTCTGTCAGTCTGTCAGTCTGTCAGTCTGTCAGTCTGTCAGTCTGTCGGTCAGTCTGTCAGTCTGTCAGTCTGTCAGTCTGTCAGTCTGTCAGTCTGTCAGTCTGTCAGTCTGTCAGTCTGTCAGTCTGTCAGTCTGTCAGTCTGTCAGTCTGTCAGTCTGTCAGTCTGTCAGTCTGTCAGTCTGTCAGTCTGTCAGTCTGTCAGTCTGTCAGTCTGTCAGTCTGTAGTCTGTCAGTCTGTCAGTCTGTCAGTCTGTCAGTCTGTCAGTCTGTCAGTCTGTCAGTCTGTCAGTCTGTCAGTCTGTCAGTCTGTCAGTCTGTCAGTCTGTCAGTCTGTCAGTCTGTCAGTCTGTCAGTCTGTCAGTCTGTCAGTCTGTCAGTCTGTCAGTCTGTCAGTCTGTCAGTCTGTCAGTCTGTCAGTCTGTCAGTCGTCAGTCTGTCAGCTGTCAGTCTGTCAGTCTGTCAGCCTGTCAGTCTGTCAGTCTGTCAGTCTGTCAGTCTGTCAGTCTGTCAGTCTGTCAGTCTGTCAGTCTGTCAGTCTGTCAGTCTGTCAGTCTGTCAGTCTGTCAGTCTGTCAGTCTGTCAGTCTGTCAGTCTGTCAGTCTGTCAGTCTGTCAGTCTGTCAGTCTGTCAGTCTGTCAGTCTGTCAGTCTGTCAGTCTGTCAGTCTGTCAGTCTGTCAGTCTGTCAGTCTGTCAGTCTGTCAGTCTGTCAGTCTGTCAGTCTGTCAGTCTGTCAGTCTGTCAGTCTGTCAGTCTGTCAGTCTGTCAGTCTGTCAGTCTGTCAGTCTGTCAGTCTGTCAGTCTGTCAGTCTGTCAGTCTGTCAGTCTGTCAGTCTGTCAGTCTGTCAGTCTGTCAGTCTGTCAGTCTGTCAGTCTGTCAGTCTGTCAGTCTGTCAGTCTGTCAGTCTGTCAGTCTGTCAGTCTGTCAGTCTGTCAGTCTGTCAGTCTGTCAGTCTGTCAGTCTGTCAGTCTGTCAGTCTGTCAGTCTGTCAGTCTGTCAGTCTGTCAGTCTGTCAGTCTGTCAGTCTGTCAGTCTGTCAGTCTGTCAGTCTGTCAGTCTGTCAGTCTGTCAGTCTGTCAGTCTGTCAGTCTGTCAGTCTGTCAGTCTGTCAGTCTGTCAGTCTGTCAGTCTGTCAGTCTGTCAGTCTGTCAGTCTGTCAGTCTGTCAGTCTGTCAGTCTGTCAGTCTGTCAGTCTGTCAGTCTGTCAGTCTGTCAGTCTGTCAGTCTGTCAGTCTGTCAGTCTGTCAGTCTGTCAGTCTGTCAGTCTGTCAGTCTGTCAGTCTGTCAGTCTGTCAGTCTGTCAGTCTGTCAGTCTGTCAGTCTGTCAGTCTGTCAGTCTGTCAGTCTGTCAGTCTGTCAGTCTGTCAGTCTGTCAGTCTGTCAGTCTGTCAGTCTGTCAGTCTGTCAGTCTGTCAGTCTGTCAGTCTGTCAGTCTGTCAGTCTGTCAGTCTGTAGTCTGTCAGTCTGTCAGTCTGTCTGTCAGTCTGTCAGTCTGTCAGTCTGTCAGTCTGTCAGTCTGTCAGTCTGTCAGTCTGTCAGTCTGTCAGTCTGTCAGTCTGTCAGTCTGTCAGTCTGTCAGTCTGTCAGTCTGTCAGTCTGTCAGTCTGTCAGTCTGTCAGTCTGTCAGTCTGTCAGTCTGTCAGTCTGTCAGTCTGTCAGTCTGTCAGTCTGTCAGTCTGTCAGTCTGTCAGTCTGTCAGTCTGTCAGTCTGTCAGTCTGTCAGTCTGTCAGTCTGTCAGTCTGTCAGTCTGTCAGTCTGTCAGTCTGTCAGTCTGTCAGTCTGTCAGTCTGTCAGTCTGTCAGTCTGTCAGTCTGTCAGTCTGTCAGTCTGTCAGTCTGTCAGTCTGTCAGTCTGTCAGTCTGTCAGTCTGTCAGTCTGTCAGTCTGTCAGTCTGTCAGTCTGTCAGTCTGTCAGTCTGTCAGTCTGTCAGTCTGTCAGTCTGTCAGTCTGTCAGTCTGTCAGTCTGTCAGTCTGTCAGTCTGTCAGTCTGTCAGTCTGTCAGTCTGTCAGTCTGTCAGTCTGTCAGTCTGTCAGTCTGTCAGTCTGTCAGTCTGTCAGTCTGTCAGTCTGTCAGTCTGTCAGTCTGTCAGTCTGTCAGTCTGTCAGTCTGTCAGTCTGTCAGTCTGTCAGTCTGTCAGTCTGTCAGTCTGTCAGTCTGTCAGTCTGTCAGTCTGTCAGTCTGTCAGTCTGTCAGTCTGTCAGTCTGTCAGTCTGTCAGTCTGTCAGTCTGTCAGTCTGTCAGTCTGTCAGTCTGTCAGTCTGTCAGTCTGTCAGTCTGTCAGTCTGTCAGTCTGTCAGTCTGTCAGTCTGTCAGTCTGTCAGTCTGTCAGTCTGTCAGTCTGTCAGTCTGTCAGTCTGTCAGTCTGTCAGTCTGTCAGTCTGTCAGTCTGTCAGTCTGTCAGTCTGTCAGTCTGTCAGTCTGTCAGTCTGTCAGTCTGTCAGTCTGTCAGTCTGTCAGTCTGTCAGTCTGTCAGTCTGTCAGTCTGTCAGTCTGTCAGTCTGTCAGTCTGTCAGTCTGTCAGTCTGTCAGTCTGTCAGTCTGTCAGTCTGTCAGTCTGTCAGTCTGTCAGTCTGTCAGTCTGTCAGTCTGTCAGTCTGTCAGTCTGTCAGTCTGTCAGTCTGTCAGTCTGTCAGTCTGTCAGTCTGTCAGTCTGTCAGTCTGTCAGTCTGTCAGTCTGTCAGTCTGTCAGTCTGTCAGTCTGTCAGTCTGTCAGTCTGTCAGTCTGTCAGTCTGTCAGTCTGTCAGTCTGTCAGTCTGTCAGTCTGTCAGTCTGTCAGTCTGTCAGTCTGTCAGTCTGTCAGTCTGTCAGTCTGTCAGTCTGTCAGTCTGTCAGTCTGTCAGTCTGTCAGTCTGTCAGTCTGTCAGTCTGTCAGTCTGTCAGTCTGTCAGTCTGTCAGTCTGTCAGTCTGTCAGTCTGTCAGTCTGTCAGTCTGTCAGTCTGTCAGTCTGTCAGTCTGTCAGTCTGTCAGTCTGTCAGTCTTGTCAGTCTGTCAGTCTGTCAGTCTGTCAGTCTGTCAGTCTCGTCAGTCTGTCAGTCTGTCAGTCTGTCAGTCTGTCAGTCTGTCAGTCTGTCAGTCTGTCAGTCTGTCAGTCTGTCAGTCTGTCAGTCTGTCAGTCTGTCAGTCTGTCAGTCTGTCAGTCTGTCAGTCTGTCAGTCTGTCAGTCTGTCAGTCTGTCAGTCTGTCAGTCTGTCAGTCTGTCAGTCTGTCAGTCTGTCAGTCTGTCAGTCTGTCAGTCTGTCAGTCTGTCAGTCTGTCAGTCTGTCAGTCTGTCAGTCTGTCAGTCTGTCAGTCTGTCAGTCTGTCAGTCTGTCAGTCTGTCAGTCTGTCAGTCTGTCAGTCTGTCAGTCTGTCAGTCTGTCAGTCTGTCAGTCTGTCAGTCTGTCAGTCTGTCAGTCTGTCAGTCTGTCAGTCTGTCAGTCTGTCAGTCTGTCAGTCTGTCAGTCTGTCAGTCTGTCAGTCTGTCAGTCTGTCAGTCTGTCAGTGTCAGTCTGTCAGTCTGTCAGTCTGTCAGTCTGTCAGTCTGTCAGTCTGTCAGTCTGTCAGTCTGTCAGTCTGTCAGTCTGTCAGTCTGTCAGTCTGTCAGTCTGTCAGTCTGTCAGTCTGTCAGTCTGTCAGTCTGTCAGTCTGTCAGTCTGTCAGTCTGTCAGTCTGTCAGTCTGTCAGTCTGTCAGTCTGTCAGTCTGTCAGTCTGTCAGTCTGTCAGTCTGTCAGTCTGTCAGTCTGTCAGTCTGTCAGTCTGTCAGTCTGTCAGTCTGTCAGTCTGTCAGTCTGTCAGTCTGTCAGTCTGTCAGTCTGTCAGTCTGTCAGTCTGTCAGTCTGTCAGTCTGTCAGTCTGTCAGTCTGTCAGTCTGTCAGTCTGTCAGTCTGTCAGTCTGTCAGTCTGTCAGTCTGTCAGTCTGTCAGTCTGTCAGTCTGTCAGTCTGTCAGTCTGTCAGTCTGTCAGTCTGTCAGTCTGTCAGTCTGTCAGTCTGTCAGTCTGTCAGTCTGTCAGTCTGTCAGTCTGTCAGTCTGTCAGTCTGTCAGTCTGTCAGTCTGTCAGTCTGTCAGTCTGTCAGTCTGTCAGTCTGTCAGTCTGTCAGTCTGTCAGTCTGTCAGTCTGTCAGTCTGTCAGTCTGTCAGTCTGTCAGTCTGTCAGTCTGTCAGTCTGTCAGTCTGTCAGTCTGTCAGTCTGTCAGTCTGTCAGTCTGTCAGTCTGTCAGTCTGTCAGTCTGTCAGTCTGTCAGTCTGTCAGTCTGTCAGTCTGTCAGTCTGTCAGTCTGTCAGTCTGTCAGTCTGTCAGTCTGTCAGTCTGTCAGTCTGTCAGTCTGTCAGTCTGTCAGTCTGTCAGTCTGTCAGTCTGTCAGTCTGTCAGTCTGTCAGTCTGTCAGTCTGTCAGTCTGTCAGTCTGTCAGTCTGTCAGTCTGTCAGTCTGTCAGTCTGTCAGTCTGTCAGTCTGTCAGTCTGTCAGTCTGTCAGTCTGTCAGTCTGTCAGTCTGTCAGTCTGTCAGTCTGTCAGTCTGTCAGTCTGTCAGTCTGTCAGTCTGTCAGTCTGTCAGTCTGTCAGTCTGTCAGTCTGTCAGTCTGTCAGTCTGTCAGTCTGTCAGTCTGTCAGTCTGTCAGTCTGTCAGTCTGTCAGTCTGTCAGTCTGTCAGTCTGTCAGTCTGTCAGTCTGTCAGTCTGTCAGTCTGTCAGTCTGTCAGTCTGTCAGTCTGTCAGTCTGTCAGTCTGTCAGTCTGTCAGTCTGTCAGTCTGTCAGTCTGTCAGTCTGTCAGTCTGTCAGTCTGTCAGTCTGTCAGTCTGTCAGTCTGTCAGTCTGTCAGTCTGTCAGTCTGTCAGTCTGTCAGTCTGTCAGTCTGTCAGTCTGTCAGTCTGTCAGTCTGTCAGTCTGTCAGTCTGTCAGTCTGTCAGTCTGTCAGTCTGTCAGTCTGTCAGTCTGTCAGTCTGTCAGTCTGTCAGTCTGTCAGTCTGTCAGTCTGTCAGTCTGTCAGTCTGTCAGTCTGTCAGTCTGTCAGTCTGTCAGTCTGTCAGTCTGTCAGTCTGTCAGTCTGTCAGTCTGTCAGTCTGTCAGTCTGTCAGTCTGTCAGTCTGTCAGTCTGTCAGTCTGTCAGTCTGTCAGTCTGTCAGTCTGTCAGTCTGTCAGTCTGTCAGTCTGTCAGTCTGTCAGTCTGTCAGTCTGTCAGTCTGTCAGTCTGTCAGTCTGTCAGTCTGTCAGTCTGTCAGTCTGTCAGTCTGTCAGTCTGTCAGTCTGTCAGTCTGTCAGTCTGTCAGTCTGTCAGTCTGTCAGTCTGTCAGTCTGTCAGTCTGTCAGTCTGTCAGTCTGTCAGTCTGTCAGTCTGTCAGTCTGTCAGTCTGTCAGTCTGTCAGTCTGTCAGTCTGTCAGTCTGTCAGTCTGTCAGTCTGTCAGTCTGTCAGTCTGTCAGTCTGTCAGTCTGTCAGTCTGTCAGTCTGTCAGTCTGTCAGTCTGTCAGTCTGTCAGTCTGTCAGTCTGTCAGTCTGTCAGTCTGTCAGTCTGTCAGTCTGTCAGTCTGTCAGTCTGTCAGTCTGTCAGTCTGTCAGTCTGTCAGTCTGTCAGTCTGTCAGTCTGTCAGTCTGTCAGTCTGTCAGTCTGTCAGTCTGTCAGTCTGTCAGTCTGTCAGTCTGTCAGTCTGTCAGTCTGTCAGTCTGTCAGTCTGTCAGTCTGTCAGTCTGTCAGTCTGTCAGTCTGTCAGTCTGTCAGTCTGTCAGTCTGTCAGTCTGTCAGTCTGTCAGTCTGTCAGTCTGTCAGTCTGTCAGTCTGTCAGTCTGTCAGTCTGTCAGTCTGTCAGTCTGTCAGTCTGTCAGTCTGTCAGTCTGTCAGTCTGTCAGTCTGTCAGTCTGTCAGTCTGTCAGTCTGTCAGTCTGTCAGTCTGTCAGTCTGTCAGTCTGTCAGTCTGTCAGTCTGTCAGTCTGTCAGTCTGTCAGTCTGTCAGTCTGTCAGTCTGTCAGTCTGTCAGTCTGTCAGTCTGTCAGTCTGTCAGTCTGTCAGTCTGTCAGTCTGTCAGTCTGTCAGTCTGTCAGTCTGTCAGTCTGTCAGTCTGTCAGTCTGTCAGTCTGTCAGTCTGTCAGTCTGTCAGTCTGTCAGTCTGTCAGTCTGTCAGTCTGTCAGTCTGTCAGTCTGTCAGTCTGTCAGTCTGTCAGTCTGTCAGTCTGTCAGTCTGTCAGTCTGTCAGTCTGTCAGTCTGTCAGTCTGTCAGTCTGTCAGTCTGTCAGTCTGTCAGTCTGTCAGTCCGTCAGTCTGTCAGTCTGTCAGTCTGTCAGTCTGTCAGTCTGTCAGTCTGTCAGTCTGTCAGTCTGTCAGTCTGTTAGTCTGTCAGTCTGTCAGTCTGTCAGTCTGTCAGTCTGTCAGTCTGTCAGTCTGTCAGTCTGTCAGTCTGTCAGTCTGTTAGTCTGCCAGTCTGTCAGTCTGTCAGTCTGTCAGTCTGTCAGTCTGTCAGTCTGTCAGTCTGTCAGTCTGTCAGTCTGTCAGTCTGTCAGTCTGTCAGTCTGTCAGTCTGTCAGTCTGTCAGTCTGTCAGTCTGTCAGTCTGTCAGTCTGTCAGTCTGTC